>JAUKNM010000025.1:7194562-7529562 GCA_030765045.1 Tenodera sinensis | reverse complement strand
GGTAGTGGTAGTGGTAGTGGTAGTGGTAGTGGTAGTGTAGTGGTAGTGGTAGTGGTAGTGGTAGTGGTAGTGGTAGTGGTAGTGGTAGTGGTAGTGGTAGTGGTAGTGGTAGTGGTAGTGGTAGTGGTAGTGGTAGTGGTAGTGGTAGTGGTAGTGGTAGTGGTAGTGGTTGTGGTAGTGGTAGTGGAGTGGTAGTGGTTGTGGTAGTGGTAGTGGTAGTGGTAGTGGTAGTGGTAGTGGTAGTGGTAGTGGTAGTGGTAGTGGTAGTGGTAGTGGTAGTGAGTAGTGGTAGTGGTAGTGGTAGTGGGTAGTGGTAGTGGTAGTGGTAGTGGTAGTGGTAGTGGTTGTGTAGTGGTAGTGGGTAGTGGTAGTGGTAGTGGTAGTGGTAGTGGTAGTGGTAGTGGTAGTGGTAGTGGTAGTGGTAGTGGTAGTAGTAGTAGTAGTAGTAGTAGTAGTAGTAGTAGTAGTAGTAGTAGTAGTAGTAGTAGTAGTAGTAGTAGTAGTAGTAGTAGTTTTTTTTTCCTAGGGGAAAATCCCTCATGGACGTTATTCTAACGAGTTGGACTCTAACCAACTAAAAAAACCCCGGTGTGAATCAGATTGAGTACTTCTTCTTGGAACTGCACAGGCGGCATTACTTCAAGAAGAGGAGATTCAAGATAGTAGCCATAGTCTCAGTGGTCTAAGTAGGTCTTAAATATCACTCATTTCCCGGCGATTGCGGGATAAAATCTCTCGGGCCAATTTGCTAACCACCTTCCAGTTCTCATTAGAGGCTAACATGTGAGAAACTACCTGAGAAGGCGTAAACGTTCCTAGCTTGAACTCTGCTGGTATACGTAAATGTTGCCATCTGACACAATCAAAGAATGTGTTCCACTGTGTCAACTTTGCCACAGTAAATACATTCTTCGGTGGTACTTATCCCTAAGCGATATAGATAGGCTTGGAAGCATCCATGACCTGTAAGGAACTGTGTCAAGTAAAAATTCACGTATCCTCTCCGACGTGAATACCAAGGTTTGATGTCTGGTATTAAGCGCTTAGTCCAGTGGGCAGTTCCGTCATCCGAGTCCCATGCTTCCTGCCATTAATCTAATAATTGCTGTCTGGCCTCATCTCTTCTGGTGTCGTTCTGCTCTCTTAGGAGTCGCTCTGTAGCCAACAAAGTTATTGGAGGCGTTCTGGCCAGGACCAATAATGCTTTAATAGAGGTGGTACGGTACGCGCTTGTTATTCTAATTGCAACCTTTCGTTGCACGCTGAGGAGCCGTGTGATGTAAATCTGTCTCTCCAGTGCCTTGCACCAGATCCCCACTCCATAAAGCAAGATGGATGTAACAACAGAGAAGAGCAGCCTACGACTGCTTTCTTTAGGGCCTCCAATATTTGGCATAATTCTGCTCAAATGAGGTACAGCCTTGTTTGCCTTTGTGACGGTGGAGCGGACGTGAATACCCATATACATGTTGCGGTCTAGATGAATTCCTAAATATTTCAGGCAATTTTGACTCTGGATCTTTAAAGTGCCAAGCTGAAGGTGGATTGTTTGAAGCTTGCAACCACCTACCAGAATTACCGCTTCAGTCTTATTTGGCGCCAATTCCAATTTCTTGGAAGTCAGGGAACGATCTAGAGTAGCTAGAGCGCCATTAGCAGCTAGTTCCAATGAGGCCCCATCTTTAGCTATAACGGTCAATGCGAGGTCGTCAGCATATGCTGTAAGAGTGATCTCTGGGGGCATGGGTAATCGCAGGATTCTATGAAAGTAAACGTTCCACAAGGTAGGGCTTAAGACCGAGCCCTGAGGGACACCACATGTCATATACATCGAGCTACAATTGCCCACTAGTAGAAGCCGATCATCTAGGTAGTTTGCCAATAGGTTGTGCAGGTCGCGCGTTACTTCTTGACGAATGAAAATTTTATATGAAAGGTTGGATGCGAGTCATTACTCACCTTTTGCAGGAACGGTGCCATGGAGCGGAGGTACAGTCTGCAGAGAGATGATGTGTCTTTACGCACATGCTTCTGAGCTGAAGTAGTACAACACTCAAATCAATGGGAAAACGCATGCCGTCATGTCGAAGAAATTGAACAAGAATACTGGGATAAAGATGTCATTGTGGAAGAAAGGATTGAGCAAATTATTATCCAAGATAATGGAATGGTAATATTAATCACCGTTATAAAACACTTGCATGCTGCATCCGTACCGCATAAAACTTTTGCAGTCGACTGTATACACACACGTGACAGAAGAAAACAGAGGTGTCTGTTATCGTAGCATAAACATTTGCTGACCTGTTTATTAAGGGTAGGCAAACTGACTGGATTTCTGCTCAAGGTCATTCGTCAAGAACGAACGCGCAACCTATACAAGTATGGAGCTATTTGCCTAGAACTAAGCTCCGATAAAATGCCTCTCCATGGTGCAGAGTTGAAGGCATTTCGGACGTCCAGAGTGATTAGAGCACATTTTGACCTTTGGTAGCGGGGCTGAGAATGGACCTGCTCCGCGAGTTTCTTGACTGTGTCCAGGGCGGAGAGAGTGGAACGTCCTGCTCGAAAGCCGTGTTGTGCATCAGCAAATCCACCTGTTCGCTCAATTTCAGGGACGAGTCGTCCCAGTATAAGTCGTTCAAATACTTTACCTATAACGTTGAGCAAACAGATCGGCCGGTATTTAGGAGGTTCATGCTCACGATGGGGTTTCTCCAAGCAATAAAAGGCGCACCATCTTCCATTCAGATGGGAAAGTGCCAGTCTTCAGGAGGTTGTTAAACACTTCCAAACATCGATTAGGATGTTTCCGGATGATCGTCTTCATTACTGAAGGAATCAGACCGTCCGGTCCTGGTGCTCTATTATCTCTAATTTTGGCCAAAGCTTCTGTCAATTCCGTGATGGTGAACAGGGGTATCTCATCTGGGGTCACAGGGTATTTAGCCCAGGAGATAAAAGCATGTGTAGGGAAGAGAGTTCTGGCTATCTCTAGTTGACGGTCATCGGTCAATTGCGTCGGTGACGATGCTCGGAGTTTCTTGGTAGCAAACGTATAGCCGAAATCCCATAGGTCATTGTCGATTTCATCAATTATGGCCTGCCAAGCATTGCGCTTGGCTTCCTTTATGGCCTCCTTGAGAAGTGTCCGGCTGGCACGGTACTGCTCCAAGCATAGATGTTTACGGTCTTCATCATCTCTCCTATTCGCTCTAACCATTGCTCTTCTCATCTGCAGAGTTTGTCGATGTTTATCAGCAATATCGTTTGACCACCAATATGCAGGCTTGCGAAATGGCCTGGTCGACTTTCGGGGAAACGTGATGTCACTGCTGAGCTGTAAGAGTTCCTGTTTCATAAGGACTCAGTAGGCGGCCGACTTCCTCAACCAGTGTGACAATCTTATGTGGCGAAAATCGCCAGCCGATATGCGTGGAGTTGTTCGAAAGGGGAGGACTAGCTACGGCAACATCGAACAAGATTATTGATGATAGCTTAGAGTCTCCATTTCCAGAACTTCCCAGTGTAGAATCTTCTGCGAGAGGGTGTGGGTGCTGAAAGTAAGGTCTATAAAGGACGCACTGTCACGTCGGATAAAGGTGGGAGTTGTTCCTCGGTTGTGCACAACTAAATCCTCTTCGGCAAACCATTCGGCTAATACACGGCCTCTGGCGTCTTCAACTAGTGAGCCCCATATGGGGGATTTGGCATTAAAATCGCCACCCACGATAATTCCTTTAGAATGGCGACGCATGTCTGCGCGTAATTTATAAAGAAAACGATTGAACTGAGCTAGATCGATGTTGGGAGATATATAGCAACCATAAATGAGGAATGAGGGTAGTTCCAGCCAGACAAATCCTGGTCCTGCACCCCTGCTCACTATAGGTAAAGAATTATTGCATAGGCGTATAGTAATATCAACATCACTGTCAGTAAGCCACAGAGTGGGCTCGGTTTTGAGTCGGTTAGGCTCTGCCATGATAAGGATGTCACTATTAGTTTCTGATGCCACATGGCAAAGTAAGTCCATGGCCTCGCGGCCACGGTCGATGTTAGTTTGTAATACCCGGATAATATTTGGCGGTTTAGCAGCAGTATAAAACTTTACCGTTTTGGGGGCCACATTCTGTGGGTCAGGCATCAGTTGGGTAGATGACATGGTGACATACGGAGACGTTGGGCCCGAGCAACATTCACCAGCTTGCGATACTTGGGACAACGTTGTGTGCCCACTCTATGTCCCGGAATATCACACATTAGGCAATAGGGGTCGGAGGTACAGCTCACGGCTAAGTGACCATCTTTTCCACAGTTGAGACAAGCATTTCTTCTATCAGGGCCGTTGCAGGTATGTGCACGATGTCCAAACTCTTGACAGTGGAAACATCGTGGAATAAAAACCCGTTCCTGGACCTTGCAATGACACCAACCAATGCGCACAGATCCTAACTGAGTGAGGCGGCGTCCCATTTCCAAAGGTAAGACAACCGTAGCTATCTGTCCTTCGGTCATGTTTGGTCTAAGAGATGTTACCTTCACGTCTGCGGCATTTATTCCCAAAGCCTGAGAAATATATGTCTGAACTTCTTCTGTAGTGGTAATAGCATCAATGTCATGGATGTGAAGTATTTGGTCCGTTCGTCGGGAGCAGCGCACTGTCGTATCTTTAAGGGAGTGTGCAACGGCCTTCCTCAGTGGTTCAGCCTTGTCAGCTCCCCTAGTAACAGTGAGAAGTAATTCTCCACCACGGGTCTTGCGAATTCGTTGCACCTCTACGCCAACATCCTCCAATTTGATATTATTTTTAACGTCCTTCAGAAGTTCAGCATATGTTCGGTTTCCAGGATTTATAATAATCGCTCCTGTGTCCGGCCGTGAGGCTGTCGGGGCTGATTTAGAATAGGGTCTTCCTTTCCCATCGGTATTTACCGTTTTCCGAGGTCGAGGGACGTGCAAGTATACTGAGATATCAGTGTCTACAAAGCCATATTCCAGTAACTTCCTAGTCATAAGGACATCACACCCAGTCGGTAGAGGAAGACGGATCTTTCGTCTCCCATGTTTGTATGCCAAGGCACACAAACATTTAAAGCGCTCTTTTAATAGCTGAAGAGCGTCTCCTTTCTCTAGCGATGTAGCCACACAAAGCTTGAAGATGTAGCGTTCCGTGCTCCGGAAGCCTCCCTCCACCGGTACTTTAGAAATGGAGGAGAAGTAAGCCGCATTGGCGTAATCCTCGTCTATGCTCACTAGATCCATTATTTCTGGATAACGTTCCTTGAAGAGTCGATTGATGCCTTGGCTCATGGAAGGGTCATCTGAGATAATGGCTAAATCCTCTTCTGTACCTGCCAAAAGAGGATTCCCTTCCACAATCTCCACATTCCGGAACGTGCAAGGGGTCAGAATTGATCTATCAACCCTTTCAGAGATTCTGGGCTGTCCACGGTGGAAAAGGACGCTCTAATGCCAGAGGCAATCTGCTGTTCCATCTCCGAGCGGTACATTGGATTGAAATTACCCAGATCCGCTAGTAATAACTCAGGAGCCGTTTGCACTCCAATGGACTGTGACCGAATGGAAGTATCCTTCACCTCCGATCTAGCTGGTGGGGCACTCTTTTTCTGATTATCAGTTTCCTTCCACCTTTCCAATATTGTTTCAGCCATCTGCTCAACATTTCTTATACCACGTTTAAATTCTGCTTTGGTATTTGGAGTCTTCCTCACCAATTCGGACAGTTCCTTACTGTACTTAAACATTTGTCCAGCTAACTCTCTTAATTCATCCATATATGTTTGATGCTCATTTGTTTTTTCATGTGTATTTTTCAAGGATGTATCGTATAGGTTAGTACCACTATCCTTATCATTATTTGTAGTACTTTCTCCTTTGGCTTTAGATTCAGTTTCACTTGATGTTTTAACTGGTGCAATAGGTACAGAATCTTTCTTCTGTAAGTCTTTTCTTTGGTAATTCTCCTGCACATCTAATGGCTGCGGAACATCACCATTATCATCCATTTCGTTAACCTTGTCAGAGCTAAATTCGTCGTTCAAGATCTTATTTTGGGTCCTGCACACCGCACAGGTGGAGTATTACACTTCCACTTACAATTCAAGTAATTCCTTTGCAGATTCAAAAGTTGTGCACACAAATATAACGATATTAGCGTAGATAAACGCGCAATAAGTTCAAAGATGTCGTGTTTAACCAACAAAAAACGGACACACTTTTAAGATGGCCAAATAGTAGTAGTAGTAGTAGTAGTAGTAGTAGTAGTAGTAGTAGTAGTAGTAGTAGTAGTTGTAGTAGTAGTAGTAGTAGTAGTAGTAGTAGTAGTAGTAGTAGTAGTAGTAGTAGTAGTAGTAGTAGTAGTAGTAGTAGGAGTAGTAGTAGGAGTAGTAGTAGTAGTAGTTTTTTTATAGTAGGGGAAAATCCTCAAAGGACACCACTCTGTGTGGGAGTTGGGCTTCTACCAACTAAAAACCCCTACTTCCAGTCACATAGGACTTCGTCTTCTGGAACTGCTGGTGGCATTACTTCAGGAGACTGTGACACTCTGATGTTCCTTTTTACTTGTTTTAATTTATCAATTTTTTAATTATCTCTGTTTAAGTTGATCGTTATTTTACTGTCGTAACTATGTTTCTCCTTTAAAACTTCTTTTACAAATGTAGTAATATCTTTCCAGTTGCTATTGCTATGCAACATAAGACAAACTATGTTATCCACTGTTATTTTCCCTATTTTATCTTGAATGCGCGTTCTCTTTTCTTTCCAGTTGGGACAACTGAATATATTGTGTTCTGGCGTATCATATTCCCCACACCGTAGACATGTGTTGGTTGAAGCCAGACCAAAAGGGTACAGGTAGCTTCTAAAACATCCGTGTCCTGATAAAAATTGTGTTAAAAAGTATTCTGTCTGCCCGTGTTTTCTATCTGTCCATTTCTTTATGTCAGGTATCAGCCTTTTTGTCCATTGGCCCGTTTTGACCTCTGCATTCCATTCAGACTGCCATTTCTTTAAAATATTTTCCTTCACTGTCCTGTAATTTCTGTTCCATTGTGCTCCATCCATGTGTCTTCTTTCTTCCACCAGTAAGTTTATCGGGATCATTCCCGCAATGACCTGTATTGCTTTGGTTGAGATAGTCCTGTATCCACTGGCTATTCTGATTGAAATCTTCCTATGTGGCTTTTCCTATATGTGACCTTGTCTATCCAATCCCCCCAGATCTCCGCTCCGTATAGGATAATGGAATTCGCTACACTGCCCAGAATGCGTCTTTTGTCAGCCTTAGGCCCTCCCACATTTGGCATCAATCGGCTTAGAGCTCCCACGATCTTTTCTGCATTCCTTACAATACTTTGTATATGCGCCGACATGCTTAGGTTATGGCCCATCTGTATACCAAGGTATCTTATATTTCTCTTTGAAGTTATGCGTATACCGTCGATTTTAACTGTGGTTAAACAGTTATGGTTCTTCGGCCTACTATAATTACGGCCTCGGTTTTTTGTGGCGCCAGTTTAAGCCCTTTCCCTGCCATCCAGGACTGAACTCTCTTTATAGACCATTCTATCCGGTCTTCCAGAATGTTTCTGTGTTCACCACAAATTACTAGGGCAAGGTCATCTGCATAGCCCACTATTGTTACCTGTTCCCCCATTTCCATTTTTAACACTCTATCGTAGTATATGTTCCACAATGTGGGCCCCAACACCAATCCTTGTGGTACACCACATGTCATATTCATTTTACGCTCCTCTCCTACCTGTATTTCTCTGTCATCCAGATAACTACAGATTAAGTTAATCAGATATGGTGTTACCTTTCGTCTCTCTAATTCTTGAATAATCCCTTTCCATAGTGCAGAATTGAAGGCATTTTTAACGTCTAATGTTATTAGAACCACGTATTTATCTGCTCTTGTTGTTGCCTCTTCTGCTATGCGTAGCACAGCTTGAAGTAGTAGTAGTAGTAGTAGTAGTAGTAGTAGTAGTAGTAGTAGTAGTAGTAGTAGTAGTAGTAGTAGTAGTAGTAGTAGTAGTAGTAGTAGTAGTAGTAGTAGTAGTAGTAGTAGCAGTAGCAGTAGAAGCAGCAGTAGCACTAGCAGTAGCAGTAGCAGTAGCACTAGCACTAGCAGTAGCAGTAGCAGTAGCAGTAGTAGTAGTTTTTTTTTTTTTTTTTTTGTAGGTAGGGGAAAAATCTTCAAAAGACACCGCTGATCCGGCGAGTTGGGTTCCTACCAACTAAAAAACCCCTCCAGAATCGTTAGAGTAGTTTCTTGGAACTACCTGGCGGTATTACTTCAAGAAGACGATTCAAGATCTTAGTTGTCTATATAGGTCGGTAATTGTCCTATGCATCATTCATCTCTTGTCTTTTGCGAGACAATATGTCATGTGCGAACTTACTGATTGTTTGCCAATTAGTGCCAGACTTAAGCATAAAGGGGACGACATGTTGAGGCGTGAAAGATGTCATTTTGAATTCAACTTGTTGTCTGAGGTTGCGCCATCTAATGCATTCAAAAAACGTGTGTTCCACTGTGTCCACCTTCCCCCAGTAGATGCACTCGTCTGAAGCACTAAGGCCGAATCGGTTGAGGTAATGCCTAAAGCAACCATGCCCAGTGAGAAGCTGTGTTAAATAGAAGTTTACTTCTCCACTCCGACGACTAATCCAAGTTATCACGTCCGCGATTAAACTCTTGGTCCAATGTGCAGTTCCATCATCGGTGTCCCAAAGCACTTGCCATTGTTCCAACAGTTGTTGAGGAGCCTCGCTCTTGCTTATGTCAGTCTGCTCTCTTAGGAGGCGTTCAGTGACCAAGAGAGAAATGGGAGGCGTCCTTGCCAGAACCAATAAAGCCTTTGTAGGTGTGGTGCGGTAGGCACTTGTGATACGAATTGCAACCTTCCGTTGCAAACTCAGGAGCCTGGTGGTGTAGATCTTCCATTCTAGTGCTTTTCGCCATATACAAGCACCGTATAGTAGGATAGATGTCACGACCGAAAATAGAATTCTTCTGCTGCTTTCTCTCGGTCCTCCAGTATTGGGCATTATTCGACATAGATGGGCTAAGGGTGTTCCTGCCTTCGCCACAACGGCTCTTATATGGTGTCCCATATACATATTACGGTCTAAATGAATACTGAGGTACTTGATTGTATTCTGACTAATGATGTGTGAGTCGCCAAGTCGGAGACAGATATTTGGAGTCTTCCAGCCACCCACAAGTAGAGCCACTTCTGTTTTATGTGGTGCCAGTTTAAGTTTTTTTGGAGATTAGGTAAGAGTCTATAGAAGCCAGCGCCAAGTTGGCTATCCTCTCCAATGTCGATGCTTCTTCAGCAATAGCTACGAGTGCTAAGTCGTCTGCGTAGGCCGTCAGAGTGATTCCCTGAAGCATGGTTAGTCTCAGGGCTCCATCGAAATAAACATTCCATAAAAAGGACTTCATACGGAGCCCTGTGGGACGCCGCACGACATTGTCATTCGACTATGGGTTCCAACTAGGAGTGATCTATCTTGTAAGAAGCTTGTCATCATATTGTACAGGTACGGGGGCAGATTCCGTGAACTAAGCTCTTGGAGAATACCGCCCCAGGGTGCGGAATTAAATGCATTTTGTACATCTAGCGTAGTAAGGGCAAATAGAGACCTCCGTTCTTGGGATTGAGATTTTACTTCCTCAGCAAGCTTCTGAACTCTTCTCAAGGCTGTTATAGTAGATCTTGTAGCTCTGAAGCCATGTTGGGCATCAGCCAGCCCTCCACTGCGTTCCAATTCTAAGTTCAGCCTTTCTAAAATCAGTCTTTCAAACAGCTTTCCCATCACACTGAGCAGGCAAATCGGGCGAATCGTGGTGACGTTTAGATCCCGTTTCGATTTCTCTATCAACATGAGTCGTGCCAGTTTCCACTCTGGAGGGAAAATACCATTTATTAATAAATGATTGAATATTTCCAGGCACCTCTCCGGATAATTCTTGATGACTGCTTTAACTACCATAGGGTGTAGGCCATCCGGACCAGGTGCTTTGTTGTCTTTGATTTTTTCTGTGGCAGTAGCAAGTTCATCGAAGGTAAACAGAGGTATTTCCTCCTGGGGCACAATACGTTTAGCCCAAGAGATGGGAACGTGGGCTGGAAATAGTGTCCGTGCAATCTCTAACTGACGGGTATCTGGCAGGGAAGCAGATGGCGAACGAAACTTATTTGTGGCAATCTTGTAGCCCTGACCCCAAAGGTCGGAGTCAATTTCGGTGAGGATTTCTTGCCAAGCTACCCGTTTGGCTTCTAATATGGCTGTCTTCAATAGGGCTCTACTTTCTCGATATTGTTCCCAGCATAGGTGTTTTTTAACTTCATCGTCCCTCTTATTGGCCCTTACCATGGCACGACGTCTCTGTAGGGTCTGGCGTCTTTTGACGGCTATCTCATCAGACCACCAATATGCAGGCTTTCGAAAGTTTGTGAAAGACTTCCTGGGAAAAGTATTATCACAGGCCTGCTGTATAAGATGGGAAAAATCCTTGGCCATTAGAAATGCTTCTCCGTGCGATGAGAGTAAACGGTCTATCTCTGTAATTAACCTTGGGAGGCATTCCGGAGTTATCCGCCAACCTGTGGGACGGGAGCGATGACCAAACTTATAGGAAGAGTTAGTCATCAAAATGTCAAAAACTATGTGTTGGTGGTAGCTCAGCGTCTCTTCTTCCAATACTTCCCATCGAATTACCCTCTGAGAAATATTACGGGTGCTGAAAGTAATGTCGATATACGACTCACTATTACCTCGTACAAAAGTAGGAGCCTGTCCACAATTATGAGTGATGAGATCCTTTTCAGCCAGCCACTCTGCTAAGGCACGTCCTCTGGCATCTTCCACAGGAGAGGACCACTGATGCGATTTAGCATTAAAATCTCCACCGACCATAATCTCCTTAGTATGGTTCTTCATTGCCAGTCGTAATTTGTGTAAAAATGTGGTAAAAGCCAGCAAATCCACGTTAGGAGAAATGTAGCAACCGAAAACAACCATAAACGGTGTCTCGATCCACACAAACCCCTCCCCGTGTCCTGTACGTAAGACCGGAATAGTGTTATTGGAAATGTGTATGGCAACATCAAGGTTTCGATCGACATACCATCGTTCTTGTGTGACTTTGGCTTTATTCGGTTCCGCCATCAGTATGATGTCCACTTCATATTCTATAGCCATCTGTTTCATGAGGTCCATGGCTTCTCTGCCTCTGTCAATGTTACCTTGAAGTATACGAAGAACAGAGCGTTTATGTATGATATCTCGTCGTGAGGTTAAGTCATCCTGCTTAGGGGAGCCTGCCATCAGTTCCTTTTAAATTCCGGGAGCGTGCATCGTTCACTAGTTTTCTGTATTTAGGACAGTTATGGGTGCCAATTTGATAACTCACTATTACCTCTTCTAATTTTTCACCTCTTTTATCCGGACATTTGCTGAACCACAAGTTTGATTTCGCATTTGAATCCATGGTGTATAAGATTGCTTTATCTAAATACATACAGAAAATCTTTGTCTTTTTATTTAAATGTATTTCCACATCATCCTTATATTGGAAATAATTATTTGTTAAGATAAATTCTATTTCCCTAAATTGAATTTGAACACAATTTACATATTCATCGCTAATTTGAGCAACCTTTAATACTTGAACTTCTTTATTTACAATAACTATGGTTGCTTTGGGATTTTCTCCACCACAAATTGCACGATGTGTTATTTGCAAATATGCTGGTTTTCCTTTCACAACATAAGGTTCTTGTATGCATAAAATATCAAATTTCATTTCATCAATCAATTTTCAAATCTCCATCATGACCATTTTGGATCTCTGCGCGTTTATTTGCCCAATTCTTAAATTATTAATCTCTCTACAATCTTCTTCTGCCATTACTTCTTAAGAATTTTAATATCTTTCCCCTTTCCTTTCTTCTTATCCATTCCCTTTCCCAATATCCTTTCTCTTTACTTTATCTGATGGCTTTAATTTTGCATTCATAACCAAACCCTTTCTTTTAACACTCGGTGTCATTAATTTCCCCTTTCTCTTATTTTGCTGTTTTATCCCTTCAACCGATCGTTGTATAAATTTAGTATCCATTGCCAAATTAGCATTACACACTATTGCCGCTTCTTTGGATTGTACACTTGGAGAACTTTTGTTACTAATTATTGGTCCGGCATATCTTACATGTACATAACAATTTGGCCATCGTTGTGAAGAGTCAAAAGCAACTCTCCCATAACTCTGGACAAAATGTTTATATATTTCATCTATATCAAACTTCTCATTTCTTCTTTCAAATGCCTTCTTCACTAAATCCAATAATTCCTTTGACTCAGTTGGTAAATTAACTACTCTTAAATCCTTCCGATCTATGGCATCTGGAACTAGAAAGGTTATGCTATCTCCGCCCTCATGTTCTAATCTAACTATATGCCGCAAAGCTGCTATTAAAATATTTCTTTCTTCTAATCTGCTTAATTTTAAAGTTAATTCAAATTCATCTGATATATTCAAGGGATCCTTTTCTACTTCTATTTCCTGCATATTTTCTTCCACCTTTATACACTCTTCTTTTACATTTTCTTCCTCAATTTCTTCTGCTTCTTTCATAATCTCTATCTAAGGCTCTTTCATTACACTTTCTTTCTTCTTTTTCCTCTTTCTCATAAAATTAAACAACTTTAATTTCTCCTTCACTTCCTTTTCTTTAATTTCCTCTTCTTCTGTTGACGTAAAATCTCCTAACTTCAATTTATCATAATCAACTAAAATTTTCCTTTTCTGTACTTTAACTACATTATACTCTCGCTCTTCTCGTTCTGGTGTCAAATATCCACACAAACTTAAATCTATGGTAATTTTATTGGTTTGCATTGCTGCATCAACCATCTCTTTTCTTAAAATATTCTCCCTATATCTTCTTGCCCTATCAGCATTACGTCGTTTCCTACTTGGGGTATTTTTTCTTTTACTCTTTTTAATTTCACTAAATATTTTATTATCCATAATCAATTCTAGAAATTAGCTTATCAAAATGCATCTTATACAATAGGCAATTCTTTCCTCCTGTACATAATGACTCTGTCCTAATTATTCTATTTCCATCTCTAGCCAACAAACTTCGTTTCTTATTTTCACAGGGTATACAGCAAGAAGATCGATCCTTCTTTTTACAGTCCTTTCTCATGTGTCCCTGCTCCCCACAATGGAAGCATACTGCTTCCGCTAATGTGCATTTCTTGGCTATATGTCCACAATTTTGACACTTCAGACATCTTTTTACCACCACATAATCTCTGACATTTATCGCTTGAAAGCCGATGTAGACTTTGTCTCTATTAAATATTAATATCCTAACTTTAGGGGTTACCTCTAATACATGATGCACCACTGGCCTATTTCTTGGACCTGTCTTAAATTTAAATTTTACCTCATTATCAAAGTCCTCCCAATTTATTTCGCGATCAAAGTTCAGTTGAAACATATTGCGCTTTATATCCTCCTCCTTTTTATTTACCAAGACATCCTACATAATAACTAATGGATTCCATTTCTTTGGCAATTCCATTTTTAACTGCTTTCCTTTTAGGCTCTCACTATTCACAATTTTCTCTAAATCTTCTTTGGTATCGGTTTCCACAATAAAATTCCCCTCGGTTACTCTCACATTCGATATTTTAATTTTCTCTTGAACCGGTTTCAAATTCCTGGTAACTATCTCTTGCACCTCTTTAATATTTTTACCTGCCTCAGATGTTATAAGCAAGGTATGCTGTTTCTTAACTAGGGATTTATTCATCCTTTGTATTAAAATATCCTCCCTAGGCTTAGCTGCCATGGTCGCATATGACAATATAGGCTCCTTTTACTCCTCTTTCAACTTCAACTCTGCTCTTAACGGGCATTCTCAAGCCTAAGCTTATCATGTGCCTCAGTAATTTTACCTAACATGGTAACAATTTTGGTCTACTTTTCAGCCGACATTTTATCTACTGCAACTATTGAATTTATTTCCATAGTAAATTCACTTATTTTACTCTCCTCTGTACTGGGGAAATTACTTCCCATTTCCTCCTTCTCCTTTTCTTTATCCTTCAATCCAGAATCCGTAACAGCGCGATCCGGAGTCCTTGCCAGTGACGTCCTGGGTTTAAACAGCTGCTCTTCTCTTCTAAAGGCTCCAGAGGCAGTTCGAGTCGAGCGGGAAAGCTGATTCCCCCGCCCGAGTGTCTTTACCGCAGTACCTAGCCGTCATACGGCTTAACCTGCACGATGGTTTCGAATGTGTCGCTACGGGGATGTGTTGCATACCAGGAATCAAACTTCAACTTCAACTTATTTTATTATAAAAAACATTTGCCCGGTGCCGGTACAGAGGGGCCCGGCTTACAGGCTAAAATTAACATTAATTATATTTTACAGTATTTACATTGGTGATTCATCTTTTGCCGTTATATGTTCAAAGACCCATACAGTGGGCAGCTTTAGCCCACCGAGAACAGTTTTTGGGCGTATTCTCAGTTTTTTGTGTTTGTCTGTTCTTGATAGTTTTTTTTTTAAAATTTATATACACGGATATATACACGCTCTTACTCCTGGGCATACCACACATATGTCCCATCACACGCACACACACACACGCTCGTATATACATATTTACACACACTGCACTATATACACTTCACTATGTACAGTTTTTCCGCAGTTTTCCTGTGCGGACCAGGTTGCAGCTCCTGACTGGTTCCCTGGGATGCAGGCCTCTGAAGTAGCGTGTGTGCGGCCTAGGGCCCTTCTTTGCGTGGACGCACATCAGTCGGTGAGCCGAACCACGTCTAAAACATCTTGATTCTAGCGTGTTTCCGATGCTTCGGCTCACCTTTGCCAATATTGGCAATGACGTAATTGTCATGGTTTCTGATGCGCGCCCACGCGACGGTGGCTCTTTTCGCTATTGCCTCGGGAATGGATAGGATTTGGGTTTCCTGGTGAAGGGTTCGGTTAGTGGTTAGGATGGGAGCAGAGAGGATTTTCCGGAGGGAGAGGTTTTGGAGGGTTTGGATAGTTTTCAGGGCGGTTTTTGAGGCGTTTGCCCAGGCCACACACGCGTATAGAACCACCGAAAGGATGAAAGCCTTATACAGGACGAGTTTGGACTTCAATTGCAGCCGTTTGCTGCGGAAGACGGGGGCGCATAACTTTAGCCGCTGTCTGCCTTTGTTGGCGCTATTTTTTATGTGGGTGACCAGCACATTGTGCGGTCCAAGGTAACCCCTAAGTATTTAACTTGCCGACGGCAATGCAATACCTGACCACCGACCGTTAGGTCCACTGCCAAAGTGTGATGCCGCTTAGAGAAATGAATCAGCTGGAATTTGTTGGGATTAATTTTGATTTTCCAGTCATGTTGCCATGAAAGGGAGTTGTTAACATAACGTTGCATTTCTGCAAGGCCGAAACGGGGATTTCTATGGTGGTTGTATATTGCAGTGTCGTCGGCGTACATGGCGACCTTACATCTGGCGTCCACTGGGAAATCATTGGTGAATAATATGTACAAAAAGGGTGACATAATTGCCCCTTGTGGGACGCCAGCCCGCATCACTCTCTCCCGTGAGAAGGAGCGGCCCACTTGGAAGTAAAATTTCCGTTTTCCTAAAACATTGTGCAGCAAATACAGATAATTTTGAAGAGCCGGGAAATTGTGGTGCAGTTTGTAAATACGGCCATTGTGCCAGCACCGATCGAATGCGGCTTCTACGTCCAGAAATAGCGCCAACGTTGAAGCCCCATTGTTAAATTGCTCTGTTACGTCATCAGTTAGTCTGACAAGCTGTAAATCAGTAGAATGTCCTTTTCGAAAACCAAACTGTGAATTTGAGAGTTCATGAGATTCCGCAACTTGTTTTTGAAGTCAAAAAGTATAAGTTTTTCGAGCAATTTACCAATAGTAGACAAAAGACTAATGGGGCGGTAGTTTTGCGGTTGCCTGGTGCTTTTCCCTTGCTTTGGGAGCATAATTACCTTGGCTCGTTTCCCGGTAGAGGGGAAATAGCCTTGCTGCAGACAGGCGTTAAAAATTTTAGTCAGTTGCACCAGGGCTTTTCTCGGGAGATGCTTAAGTTCCTCATTAGTCACTTTGTCTGGGCCGGCAGCTTTCCCATTAGGTAATTTCCTAATGAGCTTGTAAACTTCCTGCGGTGTTATGATGGGTAGTTGTTGCTCTTGCTTCTGCGCCACCCAGGTTTGTACCCATGTCTGTACCTCCCGTTCTATATCTCGGTTGGTAACTGGGTTTTCGCTGAATCTATCTTCAAGGCAGTCAGCGAAGACCTCGGCTTTCTCCTCTGCGGAGAAGTGCAGGCCGCCATGAGTGTGCAGCGCCTCAGTTGCGGAGTTGACGTTCGTGGAGACTTTAAATGCCTTTAATAATTTCCACAAGGAAGAGTCCGAATGGGTGGTACTCAGCATTTTGTTTTCCCACTGTTCAGTTTTGTTGATTTTAATTTGATGCCGAATGATGTTGCGTAGCCATTTTGCTAGCACTTTATATTCAGGCTGACGGGTGTACCGCCACAGTCTTGTCAAGCGTCGTCTCCGCGCAATGAGATGCTCTACCTCGGGGTACGTGCAAAAACCGGGTGGTCTTGTGGTGTAAGTGGTAGCGCTTCTCTTGGCCGTGTGTAGCGAGGCAGTGAAGTTTTCAATGGCGACATCTATGTCTGCCTCGCTATAGTATGACAGCCTGGGTTGCGCCATCCTGTGCATTTCCATGGTGAACTTATTCCAGTCGGTCTCAGCCCTCCTTCGAGGCCCAGAGGCACCGGCTGGAATGCCACCCTGTATATCGAAATGCACGGGAAGGTGGTCAGAGTCCAGGCTGTGATACACTGTAAAGTTAATTAAAGGTGTCGCATTTTTTGTTAGTACGAAGTCCAAAATTTCGGGGTCAAAGTGCCCCGATCTGTGCCAAAATGTGGGATCTGGGGGAAGGTGTACCTCTAAGTCGTCATTATCTGTTATAAGTTCAACCAGGAGATTTCCAGCAGCGTTTGCCCGGCGTGAAAACTCCCAGGGGTGCCGAGCGTTGAAATCTCCTGCAATTATAACGTGCTCCTCTAAAGCGAGGATTTGTTCGAGGTCATGTATGAAATTTAAAGAGTTGGGGGGACGATAGCGCGCTACCAGCATCACCGTTTGATTATTTACACGGGTTTTGAGTGCTGTGCACTCTAACGCTGCCATTGCAGGTAGCGTAACAGAAGCATGAGCAACAGTGTTTCTGAGCAAAATAGCAGTCCCTCCCCCCTGTCTGCCAATTCTGTCATTCCGAAAGGTTTGATACCCCTGGAGCTTTAAAGTGTGCTCTTGCTGTAATTTTGTTTCGCAAATGAATGCGACATCAATTTTGTTACGCCGCAGGTAGTTTTCAAGTTCGTGTTGCTTCCTGTGGATACCATCTGCATTCCACAGGAGTGCGCGAGTTAAAGTTATGCCTCCCCTTGAAGTGGCCATTTACTCGACGGGAGTGGTAACCAAACATATGATGGCTTCTAGCTTCTCCATGGTACTGTTGCAGCTTTTTAATCTTGCGATTATGGGCCGCAACTTTGTTAGTAGTACTGGGAGGTTTAAGTCCTTGAAGAGGCTGAAAATTTCTCTCAAACCTCCCAGGTCACTGGTGGGTGCCTCTGAGGGCTGGGGTTGTGGAGGGGGACCATTTGGTGGTTGCTGAGGTGCATTTATCCCTCCGGTGGCACCTGCAAAAGAGGTGCCTTTTTGGACCAGGGCCGGGTAGAGGATGGGGCGTGGCCCTGGTTGAGTACCAGGAGAGTTCCTGGCTGCGGCGTCCAGTTGGTGGCGATGACGTTCCATTTTAAAGGTCTCGCACCCCCTATAGCTGGCAGGATGCGCCTCCCCACAGTTGGCACAGTGGGGTACAACGTCTTCCTTGGCCCTTCTTGGGCAGTCAGCTAGGCGGTGTAGGTCACCGTAAAGGACACACCGGGAGGTCATGTTGCACATTTTGAATGTATGTCCTAACTGTTGGCAATTG
The DNA here is from genome assembly GCA_030765045.1 of Tenodera sinensis. NCBI lineage: Eukaryota > Metazoa > Arthropoda > Insecta > Mantodea > Mantidae > Tenodera > Tenodera sinensis. The sequence continues at coordinate 7,511,443 of JAUKNM010000025.1, read as the reverse complement.
TAGCATTGGGTTATATTTTGGGAGGTTTTGAGGATCTCCGTGGTGACCATCATGTGGCACACCTCTCTTTCCTGCAAAAGTTTTTGATTTTCAGTGGTTCTAGACAAGCTTACCTGAAAATTTGATAAGAGGCCTGCCGCGGGAAACCATCTGTCTAACTTGGACGCCGGTATAACCCTTGAGTTCCAGGTCCTCTTTGACGTAGTCCGCTTGCAGATCCGCAGGCAGGCGTTTAATGACGTATCGCAGAGGCTGGTCACTTCTGGGTGTAAAACTGTAGTTTTCCACACCGGTGTGTGTCAGGAGCTGCATTGTGGGGATGGCGTCTTGTTTTCTGAGGAGGAAGAACTTCAGGCAGTCCCTCGTTGTTTGAAGCTTGTAAAGTCCGTTTGGGAGTGAGTTCTTAAGTGTCTGTAGCACCTTCACCGCCTGGCGGAGATCCGGGATGATGATTCTCGGCGGCTTTTGGTTTTCCGTATCTTGTGTGCTGGGTGTTGTTGTTGTTGCTGCGGAGGAGGTACTTGGCATTGATGGGTGTGGGTGGGGAGTAGGGCGGGTTTTTGAAGGTGTTTTTTGGTGGATTGGGATTTTTGGTTTCTGTAGCTGTGGGATGGGATTGTGCGTGGGTGTGGGTAGTGCCGGGAATTCTGTGTCCTCGCGTTCTGCTGCTTGTAGAGGCGCGAAGGAGTTGCGTAGAGTGAGGAGGTGGGGCGGTGTCGTCTGCCGTAGTTGTCTCTTGTTGTTTATGGACTGGCCGGGTCGTTCACCTTCGGAATCGCTTCCGTTGTCCCGCGTCCGCTTCTTCTTCGGGGCGGCTAGCTTCCACCCCTCACTTTGCTTTACAAGCTCCCTCTTTTTTAGCGCATATTCCCCATAGCAGAACGCGAGGTCCTGCGTGAACTTTGAGAATTTCGTTGAGTCTGCTTCTAAATTTGATAAAATGTTGGTGTAATAAGTGATTTCGTTCTATATGTCTTCAACTTCTTTTCTTAGCTGCTCGAGGGAACGTGCCTTACGCTCTTCCTCCTTTGTCTGCTGTTCGTCGTCTGTCAATGTACGCGTTGAGGGCTGGATCTGTGCTGGTGCTGCTATGGTGGCTCAATCTGCATGTAGAGGTTCTTGCGCACCACTCTCGGCCAGTCTGGCGTGAGCGGTCGGCCCGGCAACATGTGTTGTACCTGATGCCATTGTTTCACTTTAACTATTACTTTATGTTGCGCGGGGGTACGCCGCGCGCGCCCCACGCGATACAGAGAACTAAAAACACTTACACTGAGTATTGTGTCACTATCACTGTGCATATATTAATAAAAAACTGGTTAACTAACAAGATATAAACACAAAAGCAAAGTCTATTTACACATGTACAGCACTTTTCCACAATTCGCTCGCAAAGGCATGATGAATCACTGTATATTATTATAAGAAACACTAAAACACTATATGCACGTATGTATTATGTATAAATCCTCCCGGGAATAACTACGGGAACAGCATTATTATAAAAAGACACTAAACACTATATACACTTCTGTATGATGTGATGATCCTCCCGGGATTAACAACGGGAACAGTCACTTGCGCGAAAGCGCTCTTGTGCCGGTAACTACACTTTGATTTCCCCCCGGGAATACATCGGGCAAAGTGTAGTTACAGTATTCGGCGATGGCTGGGGACGTTCCCCGTTACCGACGGGCCGGTAGCGGCGCTTCCGGAACTTCACGCTCCCTGCTTCGGTGCACTAGTCACGGACCGCTCTTGCTACCTGCTCGACTCGCCTGCTGTCCATGAACTCACCAGGAATCAAATTTTTAGGTTCAGGGCTCTTTATAGGGGCGGGAGGGATGTTTGGCAGGGATTGGTCCGCGAGCGGGCTGTGCGTCGCTTCTGATTGGTCGTTTCCAGCCAGTCAGGTGACGCGCTAATCCCCACCAGGGTTCTGGCCATCAGTCACTCACTGCGAGGTGATCTCAAACAGGTGTTTCTCTCTGTTTCGAATACAGATTGTATTGTCACCGCGCCCGCCGCATCTAATTGTCGACAGCAGCAGTGTCACCCATCGCATTATTGTCGGCACTACCGCAAAGGAGCCGAAGGAAAGAGACAGAGAATGGCCGCATTGTTGGGGCGCTTGCCGAAAGAGAGAAAAGGATAGAAGCTTCTGGAATCTTCCTCTTTGTATTCCACCGAATAACTGAACTTTCCAGAATAGTGCCTGGGAGATATAAATAGCGGTAAAGTGCGATCGGAGACGGTCAGTCAGACGTATGTGAAGGTTGAGTAGTCGTGCCGACGGAGACGGACAGACGATGTGGAGAGTTGTGCCGACGGAGAAGAGTTAGTTCTTTGTGTTACGAGTTCGGAGCCGTGCTGTTGGAGAATCGGAAAAGACTTTCTTGCTGTTGCAACGAGTGTACAAGTTACTGTTTACGAAAATAAAAGTGTGTCTTTATCTCGACTACATCTGTCTACTTTACTTCACACCCACACAGCAAAAGTCACACTGGTGTCAGAAGTGGGATCCGTTGAATTGTTTCTAGTTTCGTTACATCGTCGTTAGAAGTTGCAACGTTAGAACCAAGATGGAGGGAGATTCGGAAACCAGGATGATGGCAATGATGAAAGAATTATTTGCCAAAATGGAAACGTCATACGACAACCTCGCTGCCAAAATGGAAACGAGAAACGACAACCTCGTTGCCGAGCTGAAAGAGATGAAGACGGCAAACGACAACCTCGCTGCCGAGCTGAAAGAGATGAAGACGGAGCTATCGGCGAAAATTGATGGCGAACTGATTGGCGTGACGGAAGACGTGGAAGAACTCGGCAAAAGGTGGTAGACCTCTGCCAGCACGTGGACGTCGTGGAGGACGACGGGGAACGTCTTGGCGCCCTGGTAGTAAGAGTTGACGAGAGCGTCAAAGTACTGGATGCCAGGGGCAGACGGAATAGCGCGGAGCCGGAGAGGGAGCACCTAGTGGCCGAGGCGACAGTCGCGCCCGTTTCGGATGATATGAGGGAAGACCTGGAACAACTCGGCGAACTGATTGGCGTGACGGAAGACGTGGAACAACTCGGCGAACTGATTGGCGTGACGGAAGGCGTGGAACAACTCGGCGAACTGATTGGCGTGACGGAAGACGTGGAACAACTCGGCGAACTGATTGGCATGACGGAAGACGTGGAACAACTCGGCGAACTGATTGGCGTGACGGAAGACGTGGAAGAACTCGGCGAAAAGGTGGAAGACCTCTGCCAGCATGTGGACGTCGTGGAGGACGACGGGGAACGTCTTGGCGCCCTGGTAGTAAGAGTTGACGAGAGCGTCAAAGTACTGGATGCCAGGGGCAGACGGAATAGCGCGGACCCGGGGAGGAAGCACCTAGTGGCCGAGGCGACAGTTGCGCCCGTTTCAGATAACGAAAGTGTACGTCTCGGGGAAGACAAAGGGGCAGTTCAGGGACGTCGTCGAGGATCCTCTGTAGGAGTGTGTCGGGTACGTAACCAACCAGGATATGACGTGGAGGACGATCAGCAGGGAAGCGCAAAAGCAAACGAGCATCACGCGAGAACCGACTTGGCGTGTGACATGGGGGGACCGTCGGAGCCATCCAATGACCTGACGCATAGTGCCGTGAACGGAAGAATGGTGGACATCATCTTGGACGGCAGGATACAGGAGAGGCCGTGCCGAGCACGAGTGAACACGAGTGCAGCGGTGGACGCGACTCGAGCGGATGTGGTGGGGTTTGTTGCCGGACCCATCGGAAGAAAGGTGGCTGCGAAGGTGCGCCAGAGAGGTCGGCGGACATGGTACCCAGCGAGCCGTTTCCAAGTGCGCAGGATGGCCCACCAACACACCAGGAAGAAGGGCAACTGGATCAGAGACCGTCAAGACCGGCGGTACTGTTGCAGAATTTCGAAGCAGGATGGCATACATCGTCCTACCCGGACCACGGGACACTATCCAACAGCGATACCTAGGATCGTGCCTCCTGGAGAAGAGGTTCGATGGGTTAGTCCACCAGGGCGCAAGGGAGTTGCCGTAGTGATAGTGCTCGTCGGGACGACCAGCTCTGAGGAGGGAGCAGTGTCACCGCGCCCGCCGCATCTAATTGTCGACAGCAGCAGTGTCACCTATCCCATTATTGTCGGCACTACCGCAAAGGAGCCGAAGGAAAGAGACAGAGAATGGCCGCATTGTTGGGGCGCTTGCCGAAAGAGAGAAAAGGATAGAAGCTTCTGGAATCTTCCTCTTTGTATTCCACCGAATAACTGAACTTTCCAGAATAGTGCCTGGGAGATATAAATAGCGGTAAAGTGCGACAGGAGACGGTCAGTCAGACGTATGTGAAGGTTGAGTAGTCGTGCCGACGGAGACGGACAGACGATGTAGAGAGTTGTGCCGACGGAGAAGAGTTAGTTCTTTGTGTTACGAGTTCGGAGCCGTGCTGTTGGAGAATCGGAAAAGACTTTCTTGCTGTTGCAACGAGTGTACAAGTTACGGTTTACGGATATAAAAGTGTGTCTTTATCTCGACTACATCTGTCTTCTTTACTTTACACCCACACCAAAAGTTACAGTATTTTCGCCTTTCCCATGTTCAAAATTAAACCGCCGGAGTTAAGATGTCCTTTGGTAATCTTTTGGATGGTAGTCGGCGTGGCTGTCTCTGGTCGTATTGTCCCAGAGTATCCAACAGAGGGTTAGGGTGGTTCTGGAGTTTGTTGTACATTGTTCGAGCGCGAGGTTCAAACACGTCGACAATGTACGGGTTGCCGGAATGTTCGTGTAGGATATGGGCAGGAAATCTCCTGCCGGTATCATAGATCACCCTTAATGCCCGGTTCTGCAACGTCTGGAGTCGGATGAAGGTGGACTTTGCCACCACTCCCCTAATCACACATCCGTACAGGACCAGAGGTGGGATAATCGCTCGATACAGCTGGAGCTTCAGGCGTAAGGGCATGGTTTGGGAACTGAGTATTGGGTATAGCTGCCGGAGAGCAGCGTGGCCTTGTAGTACTTTGCCCCTGACGTGGTGTCTATACGTCAGCCACCGATCCAGCGTGACCCCGAGATACTTCGCCGTCGTGACCCAGGGGATCCGACGGCGCCGAAGCACGAGGTCTCGCGGGAGCCGGTTTGCCAACGTGTTCGCCAGGAGAATCGCAGAGCTTTTCTCCGGGTTTATAGACATACGCCAGTTCTCGCACCATCTACTGATGGCACAGAGATGGGCTTGTACTTGACGGTAGCTGTAGCGCGCGTTCTTGTTAGTAGCGAAGATCATGAGATCGTCCGCATACTGACAGATGTGTGTGTTTGGGTGCTTGGGTGGTCGGCCATGTAAGCTGCAAAAGGTGCTGGTGACAGTACACTGCCCTCGGGGACTCCTGCGCCAATGGGCCTTTCTCTAGGGAATGATCCCTTCACTTTCACTCGGAAGCTACGTTCCTGTAGAAAATTAGCCACCAAGTAAATGTATGGAGGGGGATTTCGTGCTGTATGAGCTTGTAGACAAGCCCCTCATGCCAGGGGGTAGAAAATGCCTTTTCCACGTCAAGCAATACTGCCACCGTTTTAGCCCTCTCCTGGTAAGCCAGGGAAGCTTTTTCGGCTACACGCAGTAGTTGCTCATTCGTGGAGTGGCCAGAACGAAAACCAAACTGGTGATCCGGCGGTAGGAGACCTTTTTCCTCCAATAGAGGTCCGAGGCGGGACAGGAACAGTTTCTCGAACACTTTCGACACAACTGGTAAGAGACTGATGGATCGGTAACTAGATGGAAGACCGGATTTTTGCCCTGATTTAGAACACACACCACACGCGCCTGTTTCCAGACAACTGGAAAACGACGCATGCGTTGTAAATCCGGGTCAAGTGAATCACGGCTCTATGGGGAAGGTGCTGCAGAATTTCCGCTGTTACACGGTCCTGTCCAGGAGATTTTCGGGCTTTTAAGGATTTGACGGTGTTAGTTACCTCGCGAGGGGTAACTATCGGGATGTGGAACTCCTCGTGTCCCGCGGGTACGACTTCTAGGAAGTCTTCTACCGCCTGTTCCACGAGGTCAGTTTGGTCGCTATTCTGTGGAACTTCCCTGGGCTGGAATTGAGTTTCCAGATAGTCTGCTAGCGCCTCTGCTTTTTCCCTCGGTTCAAAAACAAGTCTTCCCTGAGGGCTATGCGCAGGATGCTGGCGTACAGATTTATCTTTCCGCAAGCTTCGGACGATGCGGTTTTTTCTCCTGGAGGTTTACGTGACGCAGCGTGTTTTCCCAAGCTGCTTGCCTATGTTTTCTTAGGAGTCGTCTCACCAGGGATTTGAACCTCTGGTGTATTACTTCTATCCTAAGATGACGGAATCTCTGCCATAGCCTAACAGCATTCTTTGCTTGAATGAGGCGTTTCAGTCGGACAGGGATAGATGTCGGGTTTGGTGCATCGGTGGGAATGCGGTGTGTGTGAGCACGCACCGCATTTAGGACAGAGGTAGAAAACCCCGCGGCTGCCTCCTCGAGAGCCTCTATCGAGTCTATTCGAGGACGTGCTTCCACGGAGTTTTGAAGGGCTATGACGGCTGCGTCCCAGTCGAGTTCTTCCACCCAGTTCGGTACTCCCAGCACAGTGAGATTAACGTCTGAGTCGACCACAACTGGGTTGTGATCAGAGTCCAGAGCGTTAATCACAGAGAGGTCCGAGTGAAATGGAATGTTTTTGGTGATCATGAAATCAATGATATGCGCGGCGCCGCGTGCCGGGTAGTGAGTTGAACCTCTCGGCCCGTGCGCGTGAAGGGCGGGGTTCCCGCTAATGAGACGGTACAGTCCACGGCCCTTAACGTTCTGGATGCGGCTGTGCCAGCTTGGGTGTTTTGCGTTGAAGTCGCCTGCAATGCAAACCCTATGGTGTAGGTGCAGGAGTGCCGTGATGTCCGCTTCATGGAAGCGCTAATCCGGCGGGTCATACACCGCCACAAGCACTAGGTCGTTCCCGCCTAAGGATAGCCTTATGGCGGTTGCTTCCAGGTGTTGTAGCGGAGGAATGGTAGATGGTTCTTTATGAAAATGGCAGTACCACCGCCCTCTCGGGCCAATCCTATCAGACCGATGAGTGGCGTAACTTGGCAGGGTAAACTGTACACCGGCGTGCAAGTGCGTTTCACAGTTCATCAGGATATCAATCCCATGACTGTCTACGAACTCCAACAGGCCAGGTCTCTGGTCTCTAACTACATTTGCGTTCCAGAACTCGGCTCTAAATGAACGCACAGCTCTATGCGCCATTAAGAACTCGTGGAGTTAGAATAGAGTTCCTGAGCGGTTGAAGCACCGCAAGGTACTTCTTCCCAGCGGAAATCTCGGGGTTGTTTATGACTTCTCTGCAGCGTGGTAGGACCGGGAGGGAACGCTGTACCAAGTCGGTAAACCAGGTTGCCAACTGAATGAACGCAGCCATGTCCTCGGAAGCGGATGCGTCACTCAAGGTTGAGTGCTGATAGTTCTGTTGAGGCACAGCTGCCTCGTGATTGGCTGGGCCAGTCCGGGAGGACGGGCCAGCATAGGTTGCCTGTGCTGGTCGCTGGTTGGCTTACGCAGCGGGAGCGGTAGATGCCGGTGGTGGGGGAAGCTTCGCAACAGTTTTGTTGCAACTTCCAGCACAGCAGGTTGTTCCGTGGTTTTTGCCACAGAGTTTTTTTTCTTCCCCTTCTTGGGGGGACGTTTCTCCTTGGGAGCGACGCTTGTTGTTGAAGCAGTCTCCTTACTCGCAACCTTGGGTGTGACGCTTTCCGGGACTGGCGTTGTCGCTACTGCGACAACCTGGTTATTTTTGGGGCCACTTCCGCGGCCTCGGCCTGCGTGAGGGCACTTTCGCGTCCCGCCAGAGCCTTGGCGATAGAGACCCCCTGCCTAACCTCAGCGGTAGCCTTGCGCTGTTTGCCTTGCATTATTGCAAGTCTCTTAGGGCACCCGCGATAGATGCCTATGTTGCATCCATCGCAGTTGGTGCACCTTTTATTTTCAATTGGTGTCGGGCAATCCTTCACCAGGTGCTCGCCTGCACAACGGAGACACTTGAGCGCCCGCTCACAGGCAAAACTGGAGTGGTGGAAACCCAGGCACTTGTAACACTGGGCCGGCCCCTCCCTGCCGTAGTAGGGCTCAACTGTGACTCACGTATGATACAGATGGGTCACCTGGTCAATCTTAGGGGTTCCCTCCCCTTATTTATCGATGGCCACTAGGAGTAGTGGTAGGGACACCTTGGTGGGTTACCCCTCCTTCACCTTTGTTGTGGTGAGTTGCACCACGGACAACGGTTCGATTCCGTGTTCGTCCATCAGGCCGCCAGGGATATCCTGGGGGTCTGTCTCGGAATCAAGACCCCTAATGACCCTGCGAACAACGTGTAGTCGCTGGAGCGAGTGCGTGTGCACTTCCCTTGCGGCCGCATGGTCCTCAGAGGAAGTGGTCCGGATGACAAATCGCCCTGGATGCCGCGTTGCCTGGAATTCCGCCTTTAACTTTCCGCTGAGCTCCTTCAGCATTTTGATGTGATTAGGGAAGGGGTCAGACACAATTGGCGGGATTTTTTCCGCCTTTTGTGCGGCTTGGTGCTGGGGGAACGCTGCAGGTCCCGGTGAAGGAGCGGGTCGCTCTGGGTTTGAACCAGAGGACCTTTTCCTGCGGCTTTGTACCACTACAAAGCCATCGTCGTCCGGCAGTGCTGGAGTTAGGTTGACACGAGCTGGTGGTGTTAAAGGGACGACTGTCCCTTGGTTGACAAGGCTCACGGCCTGTTTGACCTTCGGCCTGTTCTTGGCCCTGGTGAGCGCCTTGACCTTCGCCTTGGCGATGCTCACTCGGGGACCGGGTGAGGGGTTCGAGGTAGAGAGTGATGAAACCATCGAGTCAGGTCTTGCCTTAACGCTGGTACTCGGTTTGTCAATAGTGGTCGATGCAGGTGCCATTCGGCTTCCCACGGAGGGCCGGACGCCTTGCGACGCGCCTAGTGGGGCGAACCCCGGGTCCAGACCTGAGTCCGGACCCTTGGCTTTGACCTTTTGGGCCTCCGGTATCAATAGTTATGGAAAAAATAAAAAAAACCGGAAGTGTTAAATACTTTGAGAAAAGAAGATGGGACTATTACAACCAACTGGTCGGAATCTATAAACGAATTGCTACGAAAACTACTACCGGATGATAATGACGAGACAGATAATGAGCAAATAGGATATTAAGAAATGAACTACAGGCACCATATGAAAACAATACAGTCATTTTCCCATTTCATGAAACTGAAATCAAACATACAATTTTAAACCTTAAGAAAAAGAAGGCAGCTGGAATAGATGAAATTAAAAATGAGATTTTGATTAATATAAGGGATAGCTTAATTCCCTATTTACACAATATGTTTAATGACTGTCTATGGCAAGGAGAATTTCCCAGAGCTTGGAAAATTGCCAAGTTGACAATACTCAAAAAAGGAAGTGATAAAGATCCACTTGATCCTAAGTCCTATCGACCAATCTGCTTATTGAACACTATAGGGAAAGTTTTTGAATCTTTATTGAATAAAAGAATAATTGAATTTAGAACCATGATTGGCATGAATGACAACCAATATGGATTTCGGAAGGGAAGGTCTACCGAGGATGCCATGAACACAGTAATTGGAGCCACAAAAAATTCACCAAGCAAATATGTAGCCGCTATTTTTGTTGATATTTCTGGCGCTTTTGACAACCTTTGGTGGCCTTTTCTTTTTAAGAGATTAAGAAGCTTAAATTATCCAGTTTCATTATATAGAATTCTTTTAAACTATTTCAAAGATAGAAAAGTGAAACTTTTAGGAATAAATCAAACAATAACTAAGACTATTACTAAAGGATGCCCACAGGGTTCTATATTAGGGCCCACATTTTGGGACATTGTTTTAGAAACACTCCTAGAGAAAGTACAGCGCAATAATAACTGTCTGAAAGTAATAGCTTACGCTGATGACGTAGTTTTTTTAATAGATGCAAATTCAAGACGAGAACTAGAAGGAAAAAGTAATAATTTGTTGCATATACTTTCAACCTGGTGCAAGAGTTCCAAAATGAAGATATCCCCAGCAAAATCTGGATATATGATTTTAAAGGGAAATTTTAAAAGGGATCCAAGTTTAAAATTTGAAAATGAAAAAATAAGAAGAAATAAGAATATGAAATATTTAGGAATATATTTAGATGAGAAGTTAAATTTTAATCATCATACAGAACATGTAAGGGTCAAAGCCGAAAAAACTATGATGAAACTTTCTAGAATAATTCAATTTGATTATAAAATTCCACTCCATACTGTTAGCATATATCACACAAGTATATTCAGCTCAATAATAACTTACGGTGCTGCAATTTGGGCTACTAGAAAGAAAAATGTGATGATTAGAAATCTCCTAAGAAGGACACAAAGGAAAGTTTTATTAAGATTCACGGGAGCTTATAAAACAACCCCTACTTTAGCTCTTTTTGTAATAACTGGGATTTGGCCAGTAGATTTAACTCTAAGACTTCGAGGAGCTTATTTTTGGCTTAAAAAAGGAAACTTTAACGCAGTTGCTGATATTTTGGAGCAGTATTGCACTACTAAGCGGGAAATTAAAACTAGACTGATGCATATTTGGCAAGAAGAATGGGAAATTATAAATCAAGGAAGGCGTGCCTTTTCTTTCTTCACGAATATCTCCGAAAGATTGGCACTCAAACATTTGAATAATACGAAAGGACTTGTACCCTATATATCTGGCCATGGACCTTACGGCACTTATTGGAAAAAAATTAATAAACTGAACACCGATGAGTGTGACGTATGCTTTAAGCAGGACACACCGGAGCATGTTATGTTTGAATGTCAAAAAAAAAACACCAATTTTACGCTTGAGGAAAGAGAAAATCTACAAGGATATCAGCTCTTTGATATAATACGTAACAAAGATCTGTTTCCACATTTAGAGGCTCTAGCAAACAAGATTAGTTTACACGCTAGAAAGATAATTATAGAACAACCTCGACAAGCAGGAAACATAACGATAAATGCAGCAGAAAGACGATCACACAGAATTCAGACCAGGAACATGACAAGAAACCGTGAAAACCTACATATATATGATGAAATGGAACGGGATGGAATTTAATTATCCAGACAACGAGGTAAAGGGACCGAGCACAATAGTATACAGTCAGGATGGAGAGGCAGTATACTCAGAAAGTACTATCGGTGTGAGGCAGGCGACAACCCACGACCAGGGAGATGATGATCAGAAAGGAGTGGCGTGTCGAGGCGAGGCGAGTCGAGTCGAGTCGAGGCGCGTCGAGGCGAGGCGAGGCGAGGCGAGGCGAAGCGAGTCGAGTCGAGTCTTCACCAAGTCGGGATTGCTGCATCATGCATTGATAGGAAGATCGGCGACGGATTGAGTGACCGCAAGTGCTAATGATCAAGTTAGTGATAGGATTTTAAGTGATTTATGACCCTGATTATCTAGTTAATCTAATTAAAAGTAAATAAGTGATTTAGTGATGTGAAAGTTGAATTAGTGAAGTGAAATGTGATTTATTTTATAAAACTTCTGGATGTTTAGGAAATAATAGTGAAAGATAATTTTGTAAAAATTAATCAAAAATAATTAAATATTAGTGATTTTAGTCCACATTATTATATTATTAAAGTATATAAACCATCTTATTAATCAAAAGTATAACATTTTTGTGTATGTTGTTTTTATAAATTTTGGTTATGTAGATTTTGAACTTTATACTACACACATTTTGTAGATTTTGTAGTTTTTGTGCTGGAAACCAGTACATATAGTATGCCGCCGGTAACCGGCGGCAGTTTAGAGTCTTAGTTTATAGCTGTTTCTTTTTCTTTTTTTTTATATATATATATAACTGGTTACCAGTTATATTTTACTGGATACCAGTAAATTTTTGTTTATTTAAAATTTTTAATAAATATGTAAATTTAAATTAAAAAATATATATTTATAAAAAGTATTAGTTATAGGTATAATATTAAATTAATTAAATTTTAAATAATAATGATAGGTAATAATAATGATGATAATGATATTAATAGTAATAATATAATTTATAATTTTATGTAATAATTATAATTAATAATTTAATTTTATATATTTGTTTATTGTTTAGTAATAGTTTGTAGTTGTGAGTGATGTTGTGTATGAAATTTATATTTTGTTGTATTGAGGAGATTAATTTGTTTTAATTTTAAAATTTTATTGTTTTTTTTAATATATATATATATTAATTTATTTAGAAATTTTATTGTATTTTGATTGTTTGAAATGATTTGTTATTGTTTTAGAGAATTTATTTCTTAGAGTGATTATGTGTGAAATGTTATATTTTGTGTTTTTGTTTTTATTTTCTTGTGTTTTGTTTTATGATATATTATTTAATTTATCTATCTTTAAAATTTGTTATATATTATATTATTTTGTAATTTTATTTTAAAATTTTTCTGTAAAGTATGTTGTATGTATGAATGTGTAGAATAAATAAATTTTAAAGATCTGGCATATTAGCCCTGGTGTAAGTAATTAGGTGCCAGGGTTATTATACAGATTTTTATTTTTTATTTTATTTTATTTTTATTTTTATCATCAATCCGTCAGTCAGTAGTACCCAGTCTCCTCCTGCCTGCCCCTCCGAAGGAGTGTCGCCTTGCCGTGGCGGAGGGGCTCAGTACCCGATCCAGAAGGCATACTAAGTGTGTCTGTGACCACTTGTAGGCAAGAGGTGAGGGGAAGCTAAGAACATTCCAAACGGGTAGATGGGGCTCGTTAGTCTTGGTCGACGACTCATCTAGGAGAAGAGGACTCCGAAATCAAACTCTGCCAGGGGCTCCTACTACGGTAGAGATGGGTTTGGCGTACCCGGAGCCCCGAGCCATACTCTCGATTGGGTTCCTCTAAGAGGTGAGAGGGCACATGCCAAACGCCCAATCAACTTCGGTCCACTTTTGTGTTTGGCCTGCCACCTGTTACCTCCCTGTACACAGTCTGATGGATAACCTACGCGCAGGTTGTAGGAGGATAGGGTGACGCAACGGGTGACTGGGTAATCGCGTAAGTCCCAGCCTCTGGTTATCATGTAGGATCTGTGTGCGTATCCACTGATAAAGGTCAGCCCCGGGGAGGGGCCATTGCATGAGCTGATGCACTCATGAAGGCGATTGGGTCCCTCTGTCTATACATTGGGAGGTGAGGCCCTAGGGTGAGCAAGGTCCAGGCCAGGACTCCCACCTAAGCCGGGGTGGCGCCCAGGATGTGAGTATGCCATCGCAGACATTTGCAATGGTGGAGGATATCATTGCCATGGGACATCCTAAACAAAATATTAAAAACCAGAAAACGATTGGAAAGGAAGTAGCAGAGTTGAGTGGTCCTCGCTACTTAATATTTACTAGAACTGAGGAAGGAAGGAAATTTACATCGGTGAACCCATTTGTTATCCAAAAGGGTCTTAATAAAATAGCTGACCCAGTGAAGAACTGCACAAGATCTCGCAACGGCACGCTCCTGGTTGAAGCTAATTCAGTATCCCATGCGGCTACTTTACTTAAGGCGAATATGTTAGCCAGCTATCCGGTACGCGTAGAACTGCATAGGACTTTGAACTCCTCCCGTGGAGTTGTGAACACCTGGGCATTCGACGGCATGTCCAATGAGGAGATTCAAGAGAACCTCCAAGATCAAGGTGTAACAGCAGTATACCGGGTTCAGAGAAAAGATGGAGGCGAATATCTGCCTACCCGTACCCTTTTCCTTACCTTTAATCGGGTAGATCTCCCAAAAAGGATAAAGGCTGGGTACGAGGTCATTGAAGTAAGACCTTATATTCCGAACCCCATTAGATGTTACAAATGCCAGCGCTTTGGTCATACAAGTGACACGTGCAGTGGTAGAGCTACCTGTGTGAACTGTGGAGGCATCGCCCATGACGATGACTGTACATCAGCTCCCAGTTGTATTAACTGCAGGGGAAAAATCCAGCAAACTCCCGAGAATGCCCCCGTTATGCGAAGGAAAGAGCTATCCAGGAGATCCGGGTTAGAGAGAAGGTGTCCTTCTCAGAAGCCCGAAAGCTCTTACGTTTGCGACAGCCCGCTATGCCGAATTCCGGTACCTATAGCTCGGTTGTAGCTAAACCAGTACCGTGTCGGGAAATCGCAACTCAAACTAGCGATGAATGCGGCGTAACAATTTGAGATAAAATTCTCGTAGCTAGGTCACATCCAAAGCCTCAGACATCACCTAAGTCCGCCAGAGCATCTACAAGCACCGCAGTTCAATCCAGCAGACCAGGAAGGTCGCCAACAAAGAAGCCGAGCTCAAAAAGTAGACCGATTGTATACGATGCGCCACCGATCAAGTTTAAGACCCAGTATCAAAGATCTGATTTCCTCAAAGAGACTAAGATATCTCCCAAGGCACCAAAGGGAAAGAAAAGTGAGTGTGTTTTGTTTAAGGGCCCGTCGACAACTTGGTCATTAGGGCCCCGAGTCCAGAAGTAAAATTACATGCCGTCAAGTGTTAAAACATCACCCATTAAAAACTAAAAATCTACGGTTAAAATAGATAAAAAACCTCTAAACAACTATTAAAACGTTTCATTTAAAATGCTAAAAACAGAAACTTAAAATTGCTACAAAGTAAAAAACACTAAAACGTTAAAAAAAACCCAAAATACGGCCATCTAAAAGGCTAAAATCTCTGAAATAAAATATCCTTACACTTGCATCATAAAATCAATTCTGGAACAAAACCGCAGCACTGTATTTACAGATACTGGGTCGTTGCCTAAAACTGACGACAGTGTAAAGCCCAGGCCAACCGACTGGCGCTCACGAGCGTATCGCGGACAATCAAGAAGGACATGTGCGACGGAGATTGGAATGTTACACGTCGTACAGACAGGCTCCGGATCACCACGCAAAAGGTGTCCATGCGTGGCTCGGGTATGGCCTATCCTCAGGCGGGTTAAAACCACTTCTTCCCGCCTGGAATTCCTGCAGCTGGTATGCCAGGGTTGTACCGTGTCCTTGATTGTCCGTAATTGAGTGCCAGATAACGCTTCCCAAGATTCCTGCCAGAGAGCAAATAGATGGCGACGGAAATATTTCTGCACATCTATATAGGGGAGCGTACGGGTGGAATACTCCGGAAGGCGACATGCAGACTTTGCAGCCGCATCCGCCGCCTCGTTACCCGGAATACCCACATGGCCTGGGATCCACGTAAAAACAAACTGGTATCCGCGAGACAGTAGCTGAGAAATCAACGTCTGGATTTTAACAACCAATGCCGAGGTGCCGATAAACTGTTGCAGGGCCTGGAGAGCGCTAAAAGAATCGGAACAAACGATAAAACTTCCAGGACCTGAACTGGAGATAAAAAGGAGGAAATAAAATATGGCAAACAACTCGGCGGTAAATACTGAACTGGCGTCCGGTAGGCGGTACGTATGAGCGTCACCGTTGTATATAAAGGCGCAACCCGTCGAACTACCCATCTGGGACCCATCGGTAAATACCGGACAGGAAGTCCGGTATCGCCCCAGTAGTTCCGTGAATAGTTGGCGAAACACGGAATGAGGGGTAGCTATCTTAACTCAGCCCGACAGCTCCAGGTCAAAGCGTGCGCGCTGGAGTTGCCAGGGAGGACATCGGCCACGTGAATGCCGCTCTACGGCTGGCAGTCGAAGGGCGTGTGCAGCAAGCAGTTCACGAAACCGGATACCACTTGGACGGGAGATGGTTGTATTTCGCATATAACGGTGCGCGAGGTGTGGACGCAACACGGGTGGAAACGAAGGGTGACCTGGATGGGCGGCCAGCCTTGCCACGTAAGAACAAAGTAATAAAAAGCGTCGAACAGACAGTGGAGGTTCGCCAGAATCAGCATACAGACAATCGATTCTGCTGGTGCGGAAAGCCCCAGTAGCGAGACGGATACCAGTGTGATGTACTGTGTCTAAAAGCCGGAGTTTAGACGCAGACGCCGCGCCATAAATAAAACAGCCGTAGTCTAATTTGGACCGGACCAGAGAGCCATACAACCTCAACATGACGGTGCGATCGCCGCCCCAAGATGCCCCAGATAAGACCCTGAGTACCCGAAGCGAACGATCGCAGGAAGCACGAAGATAGCGGATATGGTGCTCCCATGTGAGTTTACTGTCGAGGTGTAGGCCCAAGAACTTAAGGTGCGGTACAAAAGGAAGACGTGTGTCGCGCAGATGAAGATCAGGAGGAGGGTGTACTCCTCGCAGTCGGTGAAAGTGTAGACACTGTGTTTTCGTAGGGGACAGCCGAAAGCCCGTGCGTAATGCCCACTCGGCGATGGAAGTTATGGTCAGCTGCAGTTGACGCTCGATGTGCTCCAAACTATAAGAGCGATAGTAGATCGCAAAGTCGTCAACATACAGCGACATCGGGATACCGCTACGAACAACACTAGTGATGCCATTAATGGCAACTGCGAAAAGTGTGACACTGAGGATGGATCCCTGGGGTACACCATTCTCCTGGATCTTCTCTTGAGACAGCGTGTTGCCTATACGGACACGAAAACGGCGAATGAATAAAAAGTTAAAAAGGAAAACGGCTAAGTGACCGTGCAAACCATAACCGTGTAGAATACGGAGAATGCCATAGCGCCAAGTAGTATCGTAGGCCTTCTCCAGATCAAAGAAGACACCCACGACATGCTGCTTCAGGAGAAACGCATTCTGTATGTATGCCTCCATGCGCGTCAGGTTGTCGACACTGGAGCGATAGCGACGAAATCCGCACTGAACATTGCTCAGCAGGTTATTCGTCTCTAGCCACCACACTAAGCGAGTGTTAATCATCCGTTCCAAGGTCTTGCAGACGACACTCGTCAGGCAAATAGGGCGGTAGCTAGAGGGAAGTGTCCGGTCTTTTCCTGGTCGAGGGATAGGGATGACAATGCCCTCTCGCCAGGAAGACGGAAAAACCTGCTGATGCCAGATGCGGTTATACATGCTCAACATGAAGGAAAGAGCTGCAGGTGGAAGATGGAGAAGCATTTGGCGGTGGATGTCATCAGGACCGGGAGAAGAATTCTTTGCTAGGGACAAGGAATGCGCTAGCTCCGCCTCGGTAAATGGTGCATTGTACGGTTCACTTTGGGCACTGTTAAAACTAAGGCCTATCTGCTCCGCAGATTCCTTGATTGCTAACAACGCTCTATCATAGCTTTGGGTTTGGCTAGTACAGGCAAAACACTCGGCAAGGGCGTCGGCGATGTCCTGCTCGCTGGTGTAACGGGAGCCCTGTACGGCAAGGCCGGGGATGGTCGTCCGGCGACACTTGCCGTACATTCGCCGAACAGCAGTCCACACCTTTTGCGCCGAACGTCGACGGGAAAGAGAAGATACATACTTTTCCCACGATTTGCGTTTTGCGTCTCGAAGTATAAATCTTGCCCTAGCACGAGCAAGCTTAAAAGCGACAAAGTTCGCCTGCGTAGGATGTAATGTAAAGATACGCAATGCACGCTTGCGTGCTTTAGTAGCCAGACGGCATTCCTCGGACCACCAAGGCACAGGAACGTGACGAGGTGTAGTGGAACCACGAGGAATGCTGGAATCCGCTGCACGAACGATAGAGTAAGTAAAATACTCCACCATGTCGTCAATGGTGGTAAAACCATCGTCGGTTAGGTGAATGAGGGAACGAAACTTCCCCCAGTCAGCCTTGGAAATAATCCAGTGAGGGTATCGTGTTGGAATAGGATGGAAACCAGATATGTGAACGTTAATGGGAAAATAATCACTGCCAAAGAGGTCGGAGAGCACCGACCAATCAATGAGTGGTACCAATGACGGGCTACAGAAGCTAACGTCTAAGGCGGAGTACGTACCATAGGCAGATGATAAAAAGGTAGGGGCACCAGTGTTCAACAATAGGAGCCCGGACATATCGCAAACGTCTCCTACAAGGCATCCGCGAGCATCGTCAGTGTCGGAGCCCCATGAAGATTGTTTGGCATTCAGATCACCAAGGAAGATAAAGGGTGGCGGAATCTGAGCCAAAAGAGCTCGAAGGTCGTTCTCGTGTACAACACTGACCGGTGGCAGATAGACATTGCAAATTGACAGACTTAAGCCCTGCAACTGGACACGCACAGCCACAGCTTGCAGCGGCGTGTTTAGCGGGATGCTTGTGGCAGAGATGGTATGCGCCACCAAAGTAGCAACTCCACCGCTTGCTCGTCGATCAGCTGCAGAGTCATGCCTAAAAGCCGAAAAACCACGAAGATGTAATGCGTGATTAGGGTGCAAATGTGTTTCTTGTAGGCAGACGATTGATGGAGAGCGTTGCGCAACGAGATGCTGTATGTCCGGAACACGTGCCCGGAACCCATTAACATTCCACTGGATTATTTCCATGGTAAAGAAGAATTAGTGATTCGTCTTCATCTTTTTCATCTTTACCTTAACCGACTTTGGACGGGGTAGGTTAATTTCGTCATCCCCTAGTGACTCCTCGGATGTACGGGAGTCTGAAGATCCCCTGCGGCTCGCGGAACGGGAGCGGGAGCGGGACTTCATTGATGACGTGTGGCTGCTGGCGCGAACATCAGGCCTAGAGGAATGGCTATCAACAGGCTGGCTACGACTTGTGGACGCCTTGTGAGCTGGTGTCTGCACGGCTGTAGATGTTGTAGCTTTTGCAGGTGTGGCACGAGACAGTGGAACAATACTCGCTGGTAGGTCTGTCTGTGTGGAAGCATCTGATACAGGGACATGCTGTATCGCTACGGTGTTGACAGGAGCGCGTCGGGCAGCCAAGGCATAACCTGTGGTGGTCGCAGGTTGCAGCAGGTCAAAGCGACGACGCGCCTCTGGAAATGTAAGATGTTCTTTCACGCGTAGCTCCTGTATACATTTTTCATCCAGAAACTTCGCACACTCACGCGAGCTAGATGGATGACCGGCTCCACAGTTAACACAATGAGGGTCACGGGTACAAGCCGTGCCCTCATGAGGTGATAGGCCACAACGCTCACAAACGGCAGGATGGTTGCACGCGGTCTTAGTATGTCCGAACTTCTGACACTGAAAACAGCGCATAGGGTTCGGGACATATTGACGTACGGCGGCACGCTCGTACCCGCAGAAAATGTATTCTGGCAACTGTGTGCCCTTAAAAGTGAGGAAAACCGTACGTAAATCAATCACTTTACCATCCTGCTTTCTTGTCAGACGGTACGCTTGACACACACGCTGGTCGGAGAGGCAAGTAACAATCTCCTCGTTTGACAGACCGTCCAGACTGGATGTGGTGACAACTCCTCTGCATGAGTTTAGAGATTTATGTGGGGCTACCCGGATGGGGTAGGAGCCCAACAAAGTGGCTTTCAACAATTTCTGGCACTGGTCTGCGGTGGTCACTTCTACCAAAAGCGTACCGTCTCGTACTCGGGTGGCGTTTTTAACAAGGCCACAGATCCTGTCGAGTTCTTTTTTTATGTAAAAGGGGCTCAGATCCTTCATCGTTTTCCTTTCACTGGCCAAGGTCATGACTAGAAAACTGTCAAAATGGGAGGGTTTGCGCGGATGCATGTTGAAATCGAACCCCATCCGGAACCGTCGGCGTCAGCCTGCCA
The DNA here is from genome assembly GCA_030765045.1 of Tenodera sinensis. Lineage (NCBI taxonomy): Eukaryota > Metazoa > Arthropoda > Insecta > Mantodea > Mantidae > Tenodera > Tenodera sinensis. The sequence continues at coordinate 7,491,737 of JAUKNM010000025.1, read as the reverse complement.
TCCGGGGGTCAAAGAAAAGAAAGACACCAAAATCTCCACGGTCTGTGCCGCCATGGAGACCCCTCCATGACTGACCTCAAAGCGTACTTCAGAGGAGCTACCCTCCGATCTCCACTGCTTATCCGCATGGGTAAACCGTTCACCACGTGACACCCCGGTTTTATGCCCCCACCACAGGAATAACCGCCTTTGGCTCCCCGCTTTAGCACACGCTGCCTCAACGGAGTCAGCGTGGATTCAGGAGACTTCGGGTTGATTACACCGGGGCTCCGTCAGCGGTAACACGTCCGGCCGGTGATACTAACCCGACGGCACGCGGCCGTCGGGAGATTAACACCGGCCGTGCCCTCAAGGAGCTACGTGGGTGTACATGACGTGTGGACGGGCTCCGCACCTAAGGCTACACATGGGGGCAGTGTGAAGGGTCCGCACAACCTTCGCGCCTGAGACCTCCGAAGAGCACACAAGTCGGGGGCCGCGCTGAAAACCGTGGGACAGGACCACGGAGATAGGAAAGATCCCTGCTGGTGAGACAGGAGTTATAAATCTAGGAACTTACAAACTAATAATCAGAATAAACCTAGAACAGGAAGAGGGTGATATAAAAAGCAACATAAAACGTCGCACGTGGCACAGTTAATGAAGGTGGAGGGGGTGAAATGATTGTGCGCAGCTCGGGGCCCCGGGTGCGCCAAACCCGGACCTATCGTGGTAGGTTCCCCTGAGGGAGTTTGATTTCGGAGTCCTCTTCTCCTAGATGAGTTGTCGACCAAGACTACCGAGCCTCATCTACCCGTTTGGAATGTTCTTAGCTTCCCCTCACCTCTTGCCTACCAGTGGTCACAAAGACACACGTAGCAGGCCGTCTGGTTCGAGTACTGAGCCCCTCCGCCACGGCAAGGCGACACTCCTTCGGAGGGGGGGGGAAGAAAAGCCCAAAGACATCTCCCAGGAGATCCTCTTCGGAGGAATCCTCTGGGATGGCTACAGACCGGCGAATATCATCTTCGCCGGTCTCCGTGTCCAATCGGTTCGAGGCTCTCGAACCAAAATTCACTATGGGAACACGGACGTCCTCGTCAGAGGACATGGAACTGGAATCTCTCCACACTGGGAGACCCCCAGTGGAAAAGAGGCGCGAAAAAGCTTCCGATAAAAATGTAAGCCCAAGAGAGAAGAAGAGGGCTAAATTAATTCGACATCCGCCTATTCCAAAGTAATGAAGAGTTACCTTGGAATTACCTATCCCATACACAATGCAATATGGCTATCCTACAATGGAACGTACGTGGGATTCGGACTCAGAGGCCAGAACTTGAGCTTTTGCTCAAAGAAAATGAACCTCTGGTCGCATGTTTGCAAGAGACTAAGCTACGTCCTCATGACGCTTTCCATCTAAGGCGATACACCCCAATACGGTGTGATGTTACACCAGAAGAGGGTGTACCGGCACATGGCGGCGCTATGATGCTTGTTAGAGATGACGTGTATATGCAAACTCTGATATACTCTGATATACAATCAGTTGTTGTATGGATTAAACTGCCAAACATAAATTTCACCATTTGTAATCTATATTTGCCTCCGTCCCATGAGTTCTCGCACATTGAGTTAGAAGATCTAGTTTCCCAGTTACCAACACCGTTCCTGTTGGTGGGAGACTTCAATGCGCACCACCCACTGTGGGGTTCAAGTCGCGCTTGTGCGAGAGGTACACTCATTGCAGATTTCTTGGACAGTCACAACCTAGCTCTCCTCAACACTGGAGAGCCTACATTCATTTGGGACTCTCACAATAGTTTCTCGCACCTTGATCTTGCAGTTTGTTCACCTCAACTGGCAGTCTCCTTACAATGGAATGTCATCTCTGATTTACACTCTAGTGACCACTTCCCATGTCTTATTAGTCTCTTGACGCAACATACCTATTCCACACGTATGCCCAGATGGCGTTTGGACCACGCCAACTGGAACCTTTACACCCAGTTGGCTGTCTTTAGGTACAACGAACACGACTCAGCGAATAATTTGGCGCAGCATCTCACGTAGACGATTCTCTCTGCTGCTGAACAATCGATTCCGCGGTCGACTACACACCCCCGTCGATTTCCCGTCCCCTGGTGGACGGAAGAATGTCGGAATGCCATTCGTGCTCGAAGGCGTGCACTTAGGGTTTTCCAACGTCACCCTACCTTGGAAAACCTAACCGAATACAAGAAAATGCGCGCCAGGTCCAGACAAGTCATTAAGGATAGCAAAAATTCATCATGTAGCATATTTGTAGCTTCATTTAACCGACACACACCTTCCTCGGTTGTGTGGGATAGATTAAGGCGTGTTGCAGCTAAAACGACCCAAATACCAATAGCGGGACTAAAAACAGCCACAGGAGCTGTTGTTGATTCATTTGAAGTGGCCAATACCTTTGGCAGTGCTTTCGCACAAGTGTCTAGCTCGGAAAACTACTCCCCTAAGTTCCTTCCAATTAAAACTCAGGTGGAATCTAAAGGCTTCTCGTTTCGTTCTAGAAACGTAGAAGATTAAACGCCTTTTCACCATGGCGGAGCTGGAGGATTGCCTGAAATCTTCGCGATGTTCAGCACCAGGACCGGACGGTATTCATGTACAAATGTTACAACAGCTCTCTCCTGAAGGTAAGGCATTCCTGCTCGAGGTCTATAATCGTGTTTGGGTTGACAGTATACTCCCAGGAAATTGGCGGGAGGCCACCGTTATTCCCATCTTGAAGGCTGGAAAGGACCGTCATCTTCCCTCCAGCTATCGTCCTATTTCCCTCACCAGTTGCGTTTGCAAGGTGATGGAACGCATGATCAATGGATGATTGGCATGGTGGTTAGAAAGTCGTAACCTACTGACTAACATCCAGTGTGGTTTTCGACGACGCCGTTAAACTGTTGACCATCTTGTATCAATATCGACACAGATAATGGGCGGCTTTATGAAGAACTACCAAACCGTTGGCATATTTTTCGATCTTGAGAAGGCTTATGATACCTGCTGGCGAGCAGGGATTCTACGTTCCCTGTATGCCTGGAACATACGTGGACGCCTACCACTTTTCATTCAGGAGTTCATGAAGGACTGCTTTTTCCGAGTAAGGGTCGGCTCGGTTGTTTCTAATTCTTTTGTTCAGGAGGAGGGAGCACCTTAGGGTTCGGTGCTAAGTGTCACGCTCTTTGCTATAGCAATTAACTCCATCTGGGAATGTGTTCTACCTGGAGTTTCGTCATGCCTATTTGTAGACGACTTCGCTGTCTACTGTACTTCTCAGCGCACGGCGTTCTTTCAACGGCGCCTGCAGCAATGTTTGGACAACCTTAGAGAATGGAGCTCTAAAAACGGCTTCCGTTTCTCAACTGAGAAGTCAATCTGCGTTAATTTCTGGCGTCATAGGAGACGATTACCACCTTCGCTCCGCTTCGGTCCAGATATACTTCCCTTCGCAGAAGAGACGCGCTTCCTGGATTTGATCCTGGACAGGAAGCTTAGTTGGTCGTCGCATATTGCACAGCTAAGAGCACGATGTGACCGTTCCCTAAATATCATGCGAGTACTGAATGGCAAATCGTGGGGAGCGGATCGGACAATTTTGTTGCGAATATATCGCACATTGGTCCGAGCCAAGCTAGACTATGGGTGTATTGTTTATTCGTCAGCACGACCATCTGTGCTGAGAAGATTAGACGTGGTCCATAATAGGGGCATCCGTATTGCAACAGGAGCTTTTCCAACAAGCCCAGTGGTGAGCCTTTACGCCGAGTCCGCAGAACCTCCTCTGCAATATCGGCGTGAGATTCTCTTGGCAAATTATGGTTGTGCGCTTAGATGTATGCCTAAGCACCCATCGTTCGCTTCTTTTTTTCACCACCACGCTAAGAGAACGATATAGGAATAGCACCCTTAGTCCTAAGCCTGCGGGGTCCCTTTCCAAGACCTCCTAGTGAAGCTTGGAGTGGAACTGCCTGGGATGTTCGCCAAGGGCAAGAGGCTTTACCCCCCTTGGCTATCTGGTACGCCCCATGTAGATCTTGGGATGACCGTACACCAGAAGTTCACGATGCCTATTTCAAGTATCCGCACGTGTTTGTTAGAATTTTTGTCAGGCTACACTGACCGTCGATATATTTACAGCGATGGATCAAAGAGCACCAACGGTGTTGGATGTGCTTATGTTTATGAAACCGAACCAGATACGTTCGGTTTTCCAAATAGCACTTCCATTTTTACTGCAGAGCTTTGTGCAATTTATCGACCCGTTTTGTATGTGCGCCGTCGTAAATTAGGTGACTACCTGATTTTGAGCGATTCCCTTAGTGCACTGCAGAGCCTTTGTCAGTTGTACAACCCCCACCCTATTGTACAACGTATCCAGGATGCCCTCCATGTTTTACACGCTTCTGGTGTTGACGTGGTGTGTGCATGGATTCCTGGTCACGTATGTTTGCCTGGGAATGAAATGGCAGATTTAGCAGCAAAGACGGCAACTACAGAATCCAGTATTACCATTTCACGTGTTACTTCGGAATACTTCAGGCTCGAAGTGCGGAGAGCGGTGCTGTCGTCCTGGCACGACGAGTGGTCAGCTCTCCGCGGTAATAAGCTTAGAGAAGTGAAAGAACCTCCGATAAACTGGGTAACTTCCTGTCGCACATCTCGTCGCGAGGAGGTTAGTTTGGGTCGATTAAGAATAGGGCACTGCAATTTTTCGCATGGTTACCAATTTAAAAGGGACCCTGCGCCTCTATGTCCGCTGTGTGACAACCTTTTGTCGGTTCCCCACGTGCTGCTAGAGTGTTGCTCTCTAGCGTACCTTAGGGATTCTCTGCAGCTGCCTGCTAGACTTGCAGAGGTGTTAGCGGACGACAAAATAGCGGTTGATAAGTTTTTAAGTTTTTGGGGGATTGTAATATCAGTTTGAGGATTTAACATTTTAGATATTTGTTTATGCCTTTAGACCTATTTATTACATAGTTTTATATCCGGCTATTGCCGCGGTTTTTACGTTTATGTGTATTTTGTCTTTGATACTAGTAATTTATTTTTGATTCAAGTTTATATCTGGCTATTGCCATGAATTTTAGAAGGGCGCTAATGACCTAGAAGTTGAGCGCCCTTAAATCCATCAATATAATAAATATATCCTCCTGCCTGGGTGGATTGTGGAAGAGCTCTACGAGCCTTTTCCACGAGACAGGCGAGTAGAAGGCCTATGCCCACTGCCGATCCCGTGTTGGGGCAGCTCTGGGAAAGCTGCCTTGGTGTTGGTTTCTTCTTCAGTATTGGAGTGTTCTAAAACCTGCTGGTCAGGTCTCTTATAGAACACTCCTAGACTTGTGGGGCCGGCCTGGCAACAGCTCGTTAGAAAAGTGGCGCGAAGCTACTGCTCCCTGGCGAGAGGTCCCGCTGTTGGCTACACCGTTCCATCAGTGGTCCAGTTGAGACGAAGTGTAGACGACACGAGTTCCATTCATCGAATGTCTGATGTGATGATGCTCTTCTAAACATCCCTCTATCCTTTTTATATGTTTCTATTTCGCTCCTCTCCGCCAATAGCGCTGTAAAACAACACTATTTCCCAGAGTCAGGGGACGAGGACCCGGGAGCAGTCTGGCACTTTATATACGGCCGTGTACACAGAACTGACGCCCTATATACTGCAATTTAAGCACTCTCTAATCGCTTAGGGCACGCGGTTAACCGCCAGACTTCCGACCCCAGTGCATTATAATTTCTCGTCACTGTAAAAATAAGCCGGGCGTATTTTGTTATGTGTGTAGCGAATTTACATTGAAGACACAGCAATGCAGCTTGTTGCCATTGGTAAAAATCACTACACCCGTAAACATTGGCCTTAAAGACAAAGCTTCATTCTTGACACCAAAAATATAGCACATGAACCATTTATGAATCCACAATGTGTCTTTCTACCACCACTGCACATTGAACTCGGTTTAATGAAACTTTTTGTAAAAGCTCTGGACAGAGGAGTGGCTTTCTTGCATCCCAGGAAAAAATTCAACAAATTAAGTGAGGCAAAGGTAAAAGAAGGGGTTTCATTGGTCCCCAAATTAAAGCAGTCATTTATGACGAAGAGTTTGAAAATAAACTGTCAGAGGGAGAAAAAGCAGCCTGGTTTGTATTTAAATCAGTGTGCTCACGTTTCCTTGGAAGTGAGAAAGCTGAAAATTATTAAGATCTTGTCAGCGACATGGTAGAATGCTTTCATGCTATAGGTTGCAGTATGTCATTAAAACTACACTTTTTGGATTCTCATCTGGACTTGTTTCCTCAAAACCTTGGTGCAGTAAGTGATGAGCTTGGGGAAAGCTTCCACCAGGACATTTCTATGTTTGAAAAACGTTTCAGTAGATGATGGAATGGAAGTATGCTAGCTGAGTATTGTTGATCTATTGTCGGGGACACATCAACAGATGCCTACAAGAGGAAATGGTCAAAAAATAATTTTAGTGTATGTGTTTTCTGTACTCAAGCATCATGTTTCATTTCTCTGTAATCAATTTGTATAAATATCAAAAGTGGGTCTCCTACAAAAATGGTACGTGATGGACCAATTTGATTTTCAGATGAGTCACGCATCTTTTCTTTATACAGAATCACACAGTTTGATCTAAAGGACAGAAAAAAAGTTCAAATTTGTTGTGCAGTGTTATTGGACTAAATTGATGAAATGGAGACATAATGGAAATCCGGAATAGAGAAAATGAAGACGGAAATAAGTAACGTGACATCCAAAATGGATAATTTTGGAAGCAAAGCAATAACACGGAAACCTGAGTTGGAAGAGATGAAAGCAGAGACGTCCGAGGCGAAGATGGAGTTACCGGCGAAGATTGACGGGGAACTGATGGGCGCGAAGAAAGACGCGGAAGAACTTGGTGTGAAGGTGAAAGACATCACAGAGAACGTCGGGGAATATCTTGTTGCCCTGGAAGGAGGCGTCAAGGAACTGGACGCTAGGGGTGGACGGAATAGCACGGACCTTGAAAGAAATCATCTAGTGGCCGAGGTGACAGTTGCGCCCGTCTCGTAGAACGGAAGGATAGGTCACAAGTAAGACAAGGAGGCAGATCAGGAACCTGGGTTCCCTGGACGAGTGTGTCGGGGATGTAGTCGACAGGACATGTCGAGAAAAGATGTCAGCAAAGCCTACGAGCAAGAGGAAGGAGTGAGGACCGGAATGAAAAGTGGCATGGAGGAACCGTTGGAGTCAACCCATCAAGTGATGCCGGATAGAAGAGTGGATGACATCATCATTGCGGACAGCAGAATACAAGGGAAGCTCCAGAGACTAGCTTGGGGTCAGAAGTGTAATCCTGGTGGAGGTTTTTGTTGGACCTGCCAGGAGTAAGGTGTCTGCGAAGTTGTCTGCGAAGATCGGCAGTTATGGAACTCCATGGGCCGTTTCCACGTGCGTAGGATGACCTCAATGCAATGCCCGTGGGAGAAGGGCAACAGGACGAGGATCTGTCACAACCAGCGAGTTTACCGCCGAGGTTCAAAGGAGGATGACGTACATCGCCCTGCCCGGAACAGGGGTCGTCACCCAACAGCGACGCTGAGGATCATGCAACCTGGAACAGAGGTTCGATGGCGTAGTCTACAATGTGCAAAGGCTGCCCAAGGGAAGATGCCAGTGGAAGCCTGGTTGGCACAACCGGCACTGAGGAGGGATCAGTGTCACTGCGGTCGTGAACCCGATGGCTTCTGGTGGGAATTGGCCTGCGACAGCCTACCCTTTACTGGCAGCAGGAACGGGGTGCTTCCTGCCTTAATGGCCTGTCTAACGGCGGGACAATAGGCCATACGGAAATGGTAGCTATTGTGTGCTGCTCTGACTTCCAGCCCAATCCATTTCCGTATTGTCAAGTAATCCACTTCTAGAACCTTCCCATTGAGAACGGGCACTTTATGAGGGACTCGCACGGGCTCAAAGTGGAGTTGTTCTTGGAGTGAATTGTTGATGTAGTGAAATGTGGAGTGAAGAAGTGAGGCAGTCGGACAGTTAAACGTTTACGAAGCGTCCAGCGGACAGTGACTGATTCATGCCAAATGCAGTTCAGTGCGAGTTGTAATCTGGCAGTTCAGTTGTGATTCGATTGGTTAATTCTGTTGCTCTGAGTTTGTGCAAAACTGATCTAAATATTACGTTAGCGCTAAGCTGACTAAAAGACGACGACAGCGAAAAACACTGGAGGGTTGTGGTTGCAGAAGACCTTGCCCTCCGGTTACTGCCAGGTCAGGGTATCAACCCTCTACTGGCCGTGTAAGATGTCTTTCATAAGAGACGGTAATAAAGGCTGGTTTGTTGGTGTATGTTTTTTTAAATATATGTCAGTGTATCCTTTAGGATGTTAAAAGGATTGGATTTATGTCATGGATTAGTATTTTTTTAAAATACGTTGCCAAGGACAAGTCGTGGGCGTTTATAGCGCTCTCCAGGGTCCAAGTCATATTCGCCTAGTCCCCGTATTAATTGGTTGAAACTGGAAGGGAGCTTGTTAAAGAAGGGTTGTGAAAGGATGCTCATATATTGTTTTACTGAGGGAAAGTGACGGTCTTTCTGAATGGTAGCATTTGGTATATACCATGGAGAATTTGTAGCCGTTCTTAAATAACGTGCCTGAAGAACTTCTAGCTGTCTCAGGTGGGTTTGAGCTGCTACTCCCCAGATCTGACAGGCTTATATAACAGCAGTTTGTTATCCAAGGAGAGATGGGATCTCCTGTTGTAAAGCGGGTACAGCATTGCCATTCTTTTATTTTATTTATTACTGACGTCTTCCAGGTGCGTCTTCCAAGTAAGTTTGACGTCTAGGGTAACTCCCAGGTACTTGACTGAAGTAGACCACGACACGTCTTCCCCCGCCAGGCGGACGGGTGCCACTTCAACCATTGTGTGACGGCCAAAGGTTATAGCCTGGCTTTTCTGAGGGTGGATACGTAACCGCCATCGATTGAATCAGGTGGTCAGTAGGTCAGTATAGTGTTGAATGCGCCTAGCTGACATATAATTCTTTGAAGATGTTGATGTAATAGCGGTATCATCAGCAAAAAGGTAGAGTGAGCACCGTGGTAGTGCAGGAAGAGTGTTTATATACAGGAGAAACAGTGTGGGTCCCAGTACAATGCCTTGGGGTACGCCGACACGTATAGGATGAGAGGTGGAAGTAGCATCTTCATAAGCAACAGAGAAGACTCTGTTTTGAAGATAAGAATGCAGTAGATGGATGAGATATGAGAACTTGATATGTGAGGAGGCGAGAAATAAGTCCCTCATGCCACACGCTGTCGAAAGCCTTAGTTACGTCCAGCAGTAGAGCTGAGACATAATGATGTCTGTCGTAGTATAAATAACGTACACAAACAGCTAGGTCTCCATACTTAAACTCTCTTTATTTTATACATTAACAAAGCAAGAACAAAAACGCATCTGGTGGCGTCAACAACAACTATTTGGTTATAATCACTGACGGTAGATGTCCTCAGCTACTCTGTGTCCTCAACATCCTCCCCACCCTGGTCGATTTCCAGTTGTACCGGTCGACTGATCCTCGTACCATCGGGTAGACGCAGGATGGCTGTCCTCACTCGGCCATCTCTCCCTTGTAGTACTTCGTCGACTCGGGCTCTCTTCCACATGTGTCTGGGCAGGACGTCTTCTTGCAGGAGGGTGACGTCTCCAACTCGCAGTTTCGGATGTTTGCCGGCTGGACACTTAACCTCGTGGTAACTCCGCAGTTGCAGGAGGTATTCCTTTTTCCACCTTCGCCAGAAGTCTTCGGAGATTTTCATCTTCTTTCGGAATTCCTTCGTAAGATCTTTTCTTCCGTCAGGCTCAGGTCCGTTCGGAATGGTCGTGAGTTTCTCTCCGTTGAGGAAATGGGAAGGTGTAAGAGCTTCAAGGTTGCTCCCGTCTTGTACAATGGGACGTGAATTTAGGGTGGCTTCGATGCTGATCAGAACAGTGTTGAGTCCCTCTACATCGACCTGTGATCGACCAAGTACCTTTCTGAGACAGCGTTTGGTGGAACCGATCATCCTTTCCCACCATCCTCCCCACCAAGCCGCCCGTGGAGCTATGAACTTCCAGGTCACGTTGTGATGCGCTAGATATTCATGCGTCTTCGGATCGGTGAGAACTTTTGACAGTTGAAGCTCTCTATTTGCTGCTTGAAAAGTTTGAGCGTTGTCAGAGTATATGATTCGTGGTACTCCTCGGCGTCCCACAAATCGCTGGAATGGCATTAAAAATTTGTCAGTAGATAGGTCCGTAGCCAGTTCTAAGTGTATAGCTCGTACCGTTGCACATGTAAACAGAACGATGTAAGCTTTCTTCATCTCGTTCCCCGATTTGATATAGAGTGGGCCGGCAAAGTCGATGCCAGTCACGGCAAATGGTCGAGTAGAACGAACACGATCCAATGGCAATGGGGCTTCGATCTCTTCACACCTTAATTCTCTCTCTGTGGCTTGTTCTAATTGCTGGTTTACAATCAACTTTTCTTCTTCCACCTCGTTGAGCCTACCTTGCAAGTCAGTGACTCGCATTTTGGAGCTCTCCACAAATAGTTTCATCTCATCTAACAGCACTCTCATTTCTGTCACTTGAGGGTTCTCAATGCTCCAGCTGTCATCACCATCTACATAGCTGAGTCGGAGCTGCAGCTCTGACAACTTGTTCATTAGGATCTTTAGTTCTGCTTCCTGACTCTCATATACCTCTGTGACCTCCTCAAGTTCACTGTTCAGTGCAGCCGTCTCGAGATCAAGTTCTTCCAGTCGTAGCCGTATTGTCACAATCCTATCCTTCTGGGTGTTTCGAGCATCAGTGTTCTCTTCCTGTTCTTGCTCTAGGTGTGCAATTCTCTGCTGGATATCAGTAAACACCTTCTTAAACACATCTTCCTCACATTCCTTTGTGGACGCATTAGCTTTCGCCTGCTTCACTTCCTCCTCCTTTTCGTCCAGCAATTTCCTCAAATCAGACAGCTGATTCTTCAAGCAGGAATTATTCTGCGACAACTCATCTAGAAGCTTATCCTTTGCTGCAAGTTTGGAATAGCAGTTCTCACATTCTTTGACAAGCTGCTTATACTTTGTACCTTCTTCCTGCAAACGAGACTCCAGCGCTCTGGTTGCCTCTGCAATATCTGCGTCCTTTGTGGTGGTCAGGTTGACTACCTGTACAAGCAAACGCTCCTTCTCTGGATCATTGGCAGCTGCCTTTGCATTTAATGTCTGCTCCAAAAGTTCTTGCATTGCTTCTTTTTCTTTCTTTAGTGCTGCTATTAGTTCCTTATCTTTGTGAGCTTCTGCTTCCAAACAGCCAATATCATTTCTCAACTGTATGTTAGTGGCCTGCTGAACACGCAGTTCCTGCGCCACCATCTCCTTGCTTTGCGTCAGAGCCTCCAGCATGTGGTTCAGACTGTCTACTTGAATTTTGCTGACAGTAGTGGGTGGCGTGTTATTGGCGTTACAGACGGATATGCGATGAAGTTGCTTGCAATTTGAGCAAGAAACTTTTCCTTTCTTGTTGCCCTGGTGGACAGTGTGTCCTCTGTTAAGGCAAAGAAAACATCGCGTGGAAAGTCTGAGCTTTTGTATTCTGTCTTCCAGGTTGGTTATTTCTTTACATTCTTGGGCCCAGTGGCCTTTATTTTCACAAAAGACGCAGAATGGATTTATGGTTTTCTTCCATCTCGGTTTTGATTTTTCCCTTTTTGCAGAAATTTGAAGAGTGGCCGCTGTCGGAGTATAGAAGGATGGAGCGGACGTGGTGGTTTCTCCTCTGATCTTCTCAGTTGTTAGCGATCCCTCTACCTCTTCATTGAGAAACGCCATTAATGGCATCATGTGACCTTCTTTAATGTTTTCTCGCTTTGCGTGTGTTAGCCAGCGTCTGCAAATTTCAGCTGGAAAAGCTCGTAGGATTTTTGGAGCCAATATACGTCCGTATAGGTTTACATCTTCCCCTAGGGCTATGAGGGCTTGTACTCTGCGATGACACTCCACGTACGTCGAGTTCAACCCTTGAGGACTTTCCGACAAAGCAGGTCTTAAATTTTCCAGGAAGTCAAGGTGGGTCTGGAGTATTCTATCCTTGTCTCCGTATCGTGCTACAAGTATCTTTTTCGTCTGTTCATAGGTATCTGCGCTCACTGCTATGCCATCTATGAGTCGCTTTGGCTCTCCGTCGAGGTATCCTCTTAGAAACACGTGCTTATTGATGTCAGATATTGTGGGGTTCTTGTCAACTGAGGACTGGAACTGTTCCCAGAACCTGCACCAAGTTTCTATATCACCGGAAAAGGGTTCGAGCCGTATTGTGGGTAGTTTAACCCCTTGTATGACCCTGGGTATACCGTCAGAATAGTTATTAGTAGTAGAAAGCACACCAGGCTTGTCTTTCTTCTTTGTAAGGAGGGTTTTGGCGTGCTGAAGTGCGCGCTTCGATCTGTCTAAATATTCTTCGCAAGTCTGTGCGTCTGCTTCGTATTCTTCTTCTGTTAACATGTCATGAATATAGTCATCTAAGGTGAGTAACATGTTTAAAGTATCCTGAAGACGATCGCTGATGTGTTCGATCTCAGCTGGATCTGTAGAGTCATTACTGCCATTTAAAGATGTTGCAAACCGTGCACAATTATTGCGCTGAGTGGTACGTTTTCGTTTAAGTTTCTTAAGTTCTTGTTCTTTGTCCGTCATTATGTGAATAAGAATAGGTCTGTTAGCTAAGTGGATTTGTCTTGATTTATGGCTGGAGAGATGGGGCGAGCTTGAAAGAACAGCTGTGCTCTGTGCTATTCCAAGAGGCAACCAGATGGCGTTGGCAATGGCAAAAAAAAATGGCTACTCGAAACTGATGAGGTTATCAAGCATACATAATACACAATTCTACCAAATCAATGAAAGTAATGTAGCAAGTGTTATTGCAAACATGCTGCTGCGTTATGCAAATCAACCCGTATACAATGGAATGTTGTACTTATCCGTTGTGTTGAAATGGTGTCGTCGTGTGGCGTTGTGAGGTTCCGTGTCTTATTTCAAGTAATCTGCACTTCACTGCCACTTTAACTTAGTATTTTCTGCTTGAAATCTTCAAGATGTGTCGTTTCGTGATGTAGTGATCCGTGATTCGAACAGTAATTAAGTTTCGGCACCAGTATGTCGTAGTATAAATAACGTACTCAAACAGCTAGGTCTCCATACTTAAACTCTCTTTTTTTTCTACATTAACAAAGCAAGAACAAAAACGCATCTGGTGGCGTCAACAACAACTATTTGGTTATAAGCACTGACGGTAGATGTCCTCAGCTACTCTGTGTCCTCAACAACGTCTGTTAAAAGCTGTGTATATCTCATCCACCAGCCGGATAATTTGGTGAACAGTTGAGTGTGATGTTCTGAAGCCGAACTGTTCGGACCTAATTATGTTGTGCCTGTCTAAGGTACTCCTTAGCCGTGTCTGTACCACGTTCTCAAAGAGCTTGCTCAGAACGGGAAGTAAGCTGATGGGTCTATAGCTCTCTGGAGATGACGGATCCTTTCCTGGGTTGCAGATGGTAATAACCTTCGCATACTTCCATGCTTGTGGAAAGTGCGAAGTTCTAAGTATGGCATTAAAAATGTGAACCAGGAGTTTTAACCAATCAGGCAGGGCTTTGAGAGCGGCGTTTATGATTCCGTCAAATCCTGGGGCTTTGTAGGGAGCAAGCTTGCGGATGTATCTTGTTATTTCCTGCACCGACGTTTCCTCAAGGTCAGAATAATCAGCAGGAACCTGGAGAAAGTTGGTAATCTCCGATTGGACTTGGGCAATGTGGTCCTGGTCAGCTGAATCCGCTGCCATAAAAGATGTTTCCAGATATTTAGCTTGCAATTCAGCTTTTTCTTTTCCCGACTGAGCTGTCACCTGTCCGTGTCGAAGAGGTGGGTTTTGTTGTGGAACACCTATTAGTGCTTTGGTTGTCCGCCAAAGAGAGCCGTCTTCTGGTTTTAGGTGACAAAGGTGGGATTCCCATTTGTTGTTCTGACTAGAAGAGCAGACTGGCTTAGGTCCCATACCCCGTTCGGACTTGTACCATCCCATAAGAGGCCTGGAAAGCAGTGGGTCCCCTTCCAATCCAGGGATGGGATTTCCAGAACGCATTTGTTCCTCCTGCCTGCGGCTGCCGCACACTCGCCGACGCTCCCACTGAAATTAAATGATCAATGTAACGAAATGGAGGGACAAGAACTTAAATTATGGATATCCTATGAAGCACTCGCCTGGCGATTCGGGGACCTGCGAAAAAAACCTTGGTTAGGAAGGTCGGTCACGGATATTGAACTCCCGAACGAGGGCCACAGACGTTACCGCGAGCCATCCACGTTGTTGCCTGCTCTTTTCCGAATGAAGGACGGTGAATCACACTTCTCCAGTACTTCACTGGCTACTGACCTTGAACTACTAGTCTGTTACGGTAAAGAATGCAAACATGCGCTAGTATGTTCTGAGAGCACAATGTTGACAACTTTGTTGGAATTGGTTACTTTTAGTAAAATGCCTATGTATAAACACAGGTTTTCCCTTTCTGTGATTTCCTTTCGTTGATTAAAGGTTGACTACATCCTTCCCATTCAGTATGCTGATAGGCCAATCACATACAGAAGGCAGTCTTAATACTGTGCCTTATATCACTTATACAAAATGAATGACCCTGTTTTTCCTCAATGAGAAGTTTAACATTTATTGCATAATTCTCTGTATAATTCTCATGGAGGCTACAAGTCATGGACCAACCTCTGAACATTCCAAATTCAAATCGAATATACTATCATATCATTAACATTTTAGTGTTACCGAAGCACTTGGCCCTCGAGGGCAGTGGACTGGCGAGAGGGTGGCAGCAGTGGCGTTGAGCGTAGGTATAGTTATGATATCGTAAAGCAGCGATGTCCAACTTTGTCTCTTTGCAGACGCTTACGTAATTAGAGGTTACTCCCCACTCCACTGTTTGAGTCCGAGGATGAATCAGCTCTTCCTTGTGACGTGTAAAACACAACAAACAGTCAGTATCCAATGTCAGACGATTCCATCGCAGTTTCTAATACACAGATTGAATTTTCTGGGTTGGTCAACTCTGCATTCTGGATGACTTGCATAAACGGTGAACAGTAAAAGACAAAGTTTCAAACTCTCACTAAATAAACACCAACTGTATATGAAATACGTGCTTTTTTGAGTGAACCGTTTCCGAGACATTCCTTATTTGTTTGAGTTTGGTAGTACGTATACGTTTCTCAAATACAAATATGATATTCGGTTTTCTTACTTTCTCTACTACGTAAAGTAGAGTAAGTATTGTACTCCACCCAAAAATTCGATGTCGAGATTTCACCAGAAATGTATGTCTTCAGGCCCCGTGAATCCTAAAAAAGCATTTCTAAAGGAAGGTCCGTGTGTCAATGTGTGTGTGTGTGTGTGTGTGTGTGTGTGTGTGTGTGTGTGCGTGTGTGTGTGTGCGCGCGCGCGTGTGTGTCTGGCAGTATGCTTGCCTGTAGACAGCATAACTCAAAAACGAAAACTTGGTTAAAAACCAAGGTTAGTATTTAAGTTTAACGTCTTTATAGGATGTGACACGAAATCCAATAGCTCTTAACGATTTTGATTAAAATGCCATATGTTTGAAATATTTTTATGACAAATGAAATGTATATCTTGAATTTTCTTGCTATAGCCGCTGTAGTCGTATTTACTCTGGATGACTTTTGCATAACTGATAAACCGTAAGAAAGAGACCAAATCTTACTGTAGAAACAATGTAGATCTTGCTAAAACACAATTTATGTCGAAGTAAATTTTTCGTAGAGTGAACCACTTCTGAGATATGTCTTATTATTTGAGTGCGTTTGGGAGAACTTACATCTGTCAAATGGAACAACGCTATTCATTTTGTAATATGTTCTCCGTGCAAAGGGAACGGAATTTGGAAGCTGTAAAACATTTGACTATCGCTCAGAGCCTATGGTATTTCCATATTCCTACCCAGTCTAATATTCCCCTCGCACTTACAAGAAAATAAGATAAATTCTGCAAATGTTTATCTCAACTAACATGAAGGTATAGGACTAAGAGTTTTTAAGAATTGTTAGTACAAGAGTAGAGAAAGTCATGCGAATGCAAGACATCAGATTTTTACTTTCTCTATGACGCAAAACGTTCCTCTCTGTCGAAGACGTCACCTTTAGACCTATAAGATCTCGTGTTTGGTGTCCGGACTAGCTCTAGCAAGAGGTCCTAATCTGCAGGGGATGCGTGAGTTGTGGTAGGAATGGAACCAAACGAAGAATTAACCAACATTTAACTTTATTTGCAAATTTCCAGATTTGTAGAGAACTGCCGACGATATTTAAATAGAATGTAACTTTGTAACCTCAACTACAACGTTATAACACTTTAACTTTGTCACCCTTTAGCAACCGCCGAATTATGTATAGGCGCTAGCTTACGTAGAAATCCCAAATTGCACGTGCGTTCTCTCGGCTCGATTCAAGCCGAGTGTGTGTTGCGTTGCATTTGTTTATACGTGGGCGACACGAAGGAAGCAATTTCCATTGGCCAACTTTAGAGCACGTCATGGTAAGATAGGAATCAGCCCACGGAATCGTTAGAGCTTTTGTACATACAACAATTGTAACCTTATCACTCATTTAAATCTGCCTAGGCTTCCATTCTTGAGACTTTAATCTGTTCAGCTTTATTACGTCTTCCCCTTAACTATCGATTAGAATCTCCTTTTGTTTCTTTCCATTATCAATTACATATATTCACATTATAATTTCGGTTTCATCTACTGCGTTAAGTAGAGGAAGTATTGTATTCCACCCAAAAATGTGATGTCGAGATTTCGCAGGAAATATATGTTGTGAGGTCCGCTGTATCCCAAAAAAAAAGCATTTTTAGGTGTGTGTGTGTGTGTGTGTGTGTGTGTGTGTGTGTGTGTGTGTGTGTGTGTGTGTGTGTGTGTGGACAGCGTAACTCAAAAACGAAAAGTTGGTTAAAAATCAAAGTAGGTATTTAATGGTAACGTATTTCAAGGATGCGACATGAAGGTTTTGAAGATAATTGCTCCACCCTAATTTACCCTAAGCACAGCTTGTGTGTTTAAAAACACCAGCAGTAAGCTTGTTGGCATAAATAAATAATGATTATCCTTTACATGGATCTTTTTTCGAAAATTTAGATTTTCTTGAAAATAGCTCTAACGATTTTGATTAAAATGCCATGTTTGAAATAGTTTCATGATAAGTGATATGCATATATTGAAGTTTCTGGGTATAGCAGTGTAGTCCTATTTACTCCGGATGACTTTTGCATATCTGATAAACCGTAAGAGATACGCCAAATCTTACTACCTATACAGACAATGTAGAAATGCTGAAATACACAATTTATGGTGTTTTTTTTTTTTTTTTTTTTTTTTTTTTTTTTTTGGGTGGAGTGAACCATTTCGGAGGCATTGCTCGTTATTTGTGTGAGTTTTGGAGAACTTATATCTCTGTCAAATGGAACATCGTTATTCATTTTTATATGTTAACCGTATAAAGAGAAGGGAATTTGAAAGCTTTAAAATAGTTGAGTATCGCTCAAAGCTTACTATATTCCTATATTCCCCATTGCACGTACAAGGAAGCAAGCAATAAGATAATTTCTGCAAATGTTTATCTCCAGTAACATGAAGATATAGGGATAAGAGTTTGTCAGAATGGTTAGTACAAAAGTAGAGAAAGTCATGTGAGTGCAACACATCAGATGTATATCTCTTGGTCTTACAAAGAGAACGGAATTTCAGAGGTATGGCATAGCAACCAGCTCTTACAACATTTCACTATCACTTAAAACCTACAAGAAAATTAGCAATATGATACTTTCTGAAAATGCTTATTCGATTAAAATGAAGTATATAGAGAAGTAAGCACTTACCGAATTGTTTGCATAAAAGTGAGTACTATAACTCCATATATATCTGGGAACAGAGGTTTTTCAAATTAAACCATAATTAAAAGTCTGTATTACAATAAGTTACACGGCGCTCACTTGGTGGATCTTTTTAGGCCTTACCTCGACTTTGCCGCCAAATATTGATAGACTTCTTAAACTAAGTAGTACCAAAGAAGTCACTAATGTACAGATGTTTTCCCATAAGATTTGAAGGTGCTTCCGTAAACAAAATGTAACGTACACATAACCAAACCGTCTCTGCAACACAGTTGAGTGATAAAAGATTGCCACAGTCCGCATAAAGTACATGTAAGTATAAATGTAAATCCAACTTTCCCTCTTTCCGTAAACGTTGGACATTGGCTGGTATATTATGGTGTCATAAAGGGTATATTATGATTTATGCCTTGGAATATATCTTTATGTTATTTATTTGAATAGAGTGTTTTAAGATTCCCTCTCTTGAACAGTGCCAGTGTGCATTATAAAACCCTCAAATTCATTTTCGTGTACATTGTATTTTATTGCAGTAGTTACAGCTATTTTTAGGAAAATAAAGAAGCTGAATAATCTTTAACCTAAAAAGCCGTGGGTATTTTATCTCTTATATTATCCCAATGAATTATAATCTTCGCAAAAGTTCCACTTTTTGGCATCGATCAGGGCACTTTGGCCCTGAGATTTTGGACATCGTACTAACAAAAAATTCTAAATAACTTTACTGTGTATCACAGCCTGGACTCCGACCATCTTCCTGTGCATTTCGACATACAGGTGGCATTTCAGCTAGTGCCTCTGGCCCTCAAAGGAGGGTGCGACTAACTGGAATAAGTTCACCATTGAAATGCACTGGATGGCGCAACCCAGACTGTCATACTATAGCGACGCAGACATAGATGTCGCCATTGAAAACTTTACTGCCTCACTACACACAGCCAGGAGAAATGCTACCACATATACCACAAGACCACCCGATTTTTGCACGTACCCCGAGGTAGAGCAACTCATTGCGCGGAGACGACGCTTGACAAAACTGTGGCGGTACACCCGTCAGCCTGAATATAAAGTGCTAGCAAAATGGCTGCGCAACATCATTCGGCAACAAATTAAAATCAATAAAACTGAACAGTGGGAAAACAAAATGCCGAGTACCACACATCTGGACTCTTCTTTGTGGAAATTACTCAGGGCTTTCAAAGTTTCCACGAGCGTCAACTCCGCAACTGAGGCGCTGCACACTCAAAGCGGCTTGCACTTCTCCGCAGAGGAGAAAGCCAAGGTCTTCACTGACTGTCTCCAAGACAGATTCACCGAAAACCCAGTGACCAACCGTGAAATCGAACGGGAGGTTCAGACATGGATACAAACCTGGGTGGCGCGGAAGCAAGGGCAACAACTACCCACCATAACATCGCAGGAAGTTTTCAAGCTCATTAGGAAATTGCCTAATGGGAAAGCTGCCGGTCAAGACAAAGTGAATAATGAGGAACTAAATCATCTCCCGAGAAAAGCTCTGGTGCAACTAACAAAGATATTTAACGTCGGTTTGCAGCAAGGCTATTTCCCCTCTACTTGGAAACGAGCCAAGGTTATCATGCTCCCAAAGCAAGGGAAAAGCACCAGACAACCGCAAAACTACCGCCCCATTAGTCTTTTGTCTACTATTGGTAAATTGCTCGAAAAATGTATCCTTTATCGACTTCAAAAACAAGTTTCGGCAACACATGAACTCTCAAATTCACAGTTTGGCTTTAGAAAAGGACATTTCACTGAATTACAGCTCCTCAGACTAACTGATGACGTAACAGAGCAATTTAACAATGGGGCTTCAACGTTGACGCTATTTCTGGACGTAGAAGCTGCATTTGACCGGTGCAGGCACAATGGTCTTATTTATAAACTGCACCACAATTTCCCGGCTCTTCAAAATTTTCTATACTTGCTGCATCAAACCAAGATGGAGCAGGTGCTGGAGTCACATGTCACCTCTTTTCCTATTATAAATCTTTAAGTTATAGAACTACAAACTTTAATGGAGAAATTGAAGCAATTCGAATGGCCCTACAAAATCTTTTGTACAGAATTTCACATTTTCAGCAAGCAGTTATTCTCTCAGATTCCAGGGCAGCAACTATAGCAATTACTTCCAAGTTGTCACCAAAAAACCAAACAATTATAGAATGTTGGAAAATCCTAACCCATCTAACAGCAGTTCAAAAAAACCTAGTCTTCCAATGAATACCAGCTCACTGTGGACTGAGTGGTAATGAGATAGCTGATTTTCTTGCAAAAAAGGGTACCGGCAATGTGCAGAAATCAATAGTTAATCTACCGTTTTATGCAGCTAAAAGATTGGTCAACTCTGAATTGAAAAAAATTATTGAAAAATATTACTATGAAAAATCAAAATAATAAAAGATGGGAACTACGAAACATTCAATCAGTAATTCCTGAGTATCGTCGAAAAACAGCAGTTGCAACCTTCAGGTTGATTACAGGACATGATTGTCTGGCAAAACATTTAAACAGAATTGGGATATATTCATCACCACTCTGTCCTCTATGTGATCAGTAGTTATCTATACGGTATAAGCAGTTGGGGTTACGCCAATTTTTGCCACCAGGGGGATAAGTAGCGCTAGTGTCGCTAGGTGGCGGACGTGACTTCAAGATGGCGCAAGAGAATTCAAGATGGCGGCCGTTAATCGGACTAAAGTAGGTCCTAATCCGCCAAAAAAAAAGGCTGGAAAACGAGGTGCAATGTCGGGGTTGAACTTATAAAGGGGATGGTAGAAATTTGCCCAACTTTTTAAGTTCAACCCCAACATTGCACTTTAAATTTTCCTGCTTTTTTGGTGCGTTAGGACTTACTTTAGTCCGATTAACGGCCGCCATCTGAATTCACTTCCATCACCTTAAATTCAGGTTTGGTTTCTTGTGACACTTGCGTCACTCACCCCCCCCCCCTGGTGGCAAAACTTGGTTGCACTCCAATCGTTTATATTCTCATCATCATCTGCAATCCTGTAGGCCTTTTCAGGTAAGTCCACATTTCTCTCTCTCTCACTCACTCTCTCTCTCTCTCCCCCTCTTTCTAGTCGTGCCTCTGCCCCATTTTCGGCTCTCCTATAACTCCTGCGCAGGTGTTCTGTGATTTGCACCATGCTAGCAGCAGCGTGCACACTGTTACACTGTTCCATGTGCTTTCATCGCCAGTGTCGCTGCAGCATACGTTCTTTCTGGTACGAAAAATGCAGCGTAGGCGTCTTTACAGACTTAAAAAGATTTCAACATAACATTGACGCCTTCTTACAAACGTATGCCAAACGCAATGGCGGAAATCTCAGCTCTAATGAAGTACCTGCAACATCACCAAACCCTCTCTCAACTCAGCAGTGAGGAACTTAACTGCGTGCTTTTAAATGCCAGCAGTATCTTTCCAAAATACCCTCCGCATGATATGGATTCTGTTTGGCATCGCCTATCGCCGCAACAGCAGCATTCTTTTCATTCTTACCAAAGGTGCTAGCAGCTTTGGAACCAACCGTCACACCGGATTCATAAAGATGGCGCAGCTCCAATCATCGTAAAAGTTCTGGAAAGTGCGCGTGGGAACAATTATATTGCTGTGTAAATGGAAAAAACTTTTCAATGTTGTTTTTTCGCTGACGGTTGCGAAATATAACACCGCATGAAGTGACGCACGCGCGGCGAGATGGATGAGGTGGGGAGGGGGAGGGGAAAGGGGATCCATTGTCCTGTTCCGAAAGCAATCTCAGAACTAGTTCAGAGAACGACATCGACACGGACGCTTGTGTATAAAGATAGGTGGCATTGCACTTCCGTTGCCTCCAACCAAACCGACAACTCCATTCCTGCTTCATTTGCACCATGCCGGCAGCAGCGTGCACACCGCTACACTGTTCCATGTGCTTTCATTACCAGTGTCGCTGCAGCATACGTTCCTTCTGGTGCGATAAATGCAGCGTAGGCGTCTTCGCAGACTTAAAAAGATTGCAACATAACATTGACGCCATCTTACAAGGGTATGCCAAACGTAATGGCGGAAATCTCAGCTCTAGTGAAGTACCTGCAACATCACCAAACCCTCTCTCAACTCGGCAGTGAGGAACTTAACTGCGTGCTTTTTAACGCCAACAGTATCTTTCCAAAATACCCTTCGCATGATTTGGATTCTGTTTGGCATCGCCTATCGCCGCAACAGCAGCATTCTGTTCATTCTTACCAAAGGTGCAAGCAGCATTTGAACCAACCGTCCCACCGGATTCATATAGATGGCGCAGCTCCAATCATCGCACAGTGCCCATTTTGCCGCCAAGGTTAACATTTTCTCTATGTGGACCAACCAAGCAACGAGGCAAAATTGCGAGTTTAAAAAGACAAGACATCGCCACAGGATTTACGCCACGCAATATGACCGTTGTATTTTAAAAGTTCTGGAAAGTGCGCGTGGGAAGAATTATATTGCTGTGTAAACGGAAAAAACCTTTCAATGCTGTTTTTTCGCTGACAGTTGCGAAAATATGACACCGGATGAAGTGACGCACACGCGGCGAGATGGATGAGGTGGGGAGGGGGAGGGGATCCATTGTCCTGTTCCGAAAGCAATCTCAGTACTATAGGGAGCACGAAATAAGAAGGCACATGAGTAGCTCCAATCCCTACTCAGCTATGGAGCGCTGTTGCCGACTCATATCGCTATGCGAAACAAAGAGAGGGGAGATATGCACGTGAGCGTTACCGGTAGACAGCAGCTAGGACGGTGAAGGATTGCAAGGTGCACATTTACAACCTGTCAGAACAATTTCAATCTCTTTAAAATGAGACAATAGGCTCTAATCGTGTAATTTGCCTCAAATATAAATTCCTCATCTAAGCAGATAATTTTCATTTGCAATCTAATGTTTCAACGGAGTTCATATCTTTCAATAAATAGGTGATAAAACATTACAATGTTGCGTTTTTAATTTTTTTATATCCGATTCTCCTAGGAACGTTTACGTGGAAATATTTTTGTTATCGGAGTGAAAATGAGAGTGTTACATGACGATTTAAATATATCTAAACGGAGGTCGTAGTTGCGCAGCTTGAGGCATTTTCTGATAGGTATTTCTCATATTTTTCTCAATTTTTCTAAGTGTCTACACAGAGTTTCTGCACATATGTTAATCATAATCAGTTTCTGTATTAGATATTCTAAGTGAAAATCTACATAATTAAGCAACAAATGCCTAAGCACAATTTCAAGCCACATTTTACGAGTAATATTCCAAGGTGGCCTTCTCGGTTGTGTATTTTAGACATTTCAGCACTTAAAATGTTCATTACGATGCAATTGTAAGTTATCAGAGCGAAGCTCCGGAAATAGTTTCCCCAATATCTGCCAACCAGAATTTGCAATGCGGTTATTAATATAAGGAAAGTATGTTAGGCTAACATCTCATCAAAGTTTGTATTATATTACATATAGCAAAAGCGGAAACTCGCCATTGAACAAATTATTTTTTTTAAACCAGCTGTGTGAAGATTATTTTTAGCAAACTTATTTTATAGCTCAGTAAGAAACATCAATATGCAGTGTTGATTAAAAATTATGAACATTGTATCGCAAAGAGAATTTGCCATAAAATAGCTTACATTTTTGGTTGAAGACACGTAATCCAGGATTCAGATCCAGTACCGTATTTTATCGCATAAGGCCCCCCTCGCATATTTCCCTCCCCTGTGATTTTTCATCACTAAAAATACTTACCTATTAAACATAGAATAATTCCCTCTCCTGGTTCGTTCTTATTGGAGCGGCCTTCAAATGACTTGATAATGGACAACAATCGACGCAGCGCTTGCCACAAAAATCATGATGGGCACACTTTGTGTCTGGAGCTCGCATAGTGTACACCTCTCGACCACTCTGCTGGACTACTGGAAGAAAAGGGAAGCCAACTGCGTGACCTCTCGCCAGGGAGCAGCCACTACGCACCGCGCCAACTATATACAGTGTAATAGCCAGGCCGGGCGCCGCTAGTTCGTCGCGGAGTGTCCTATAAGAGATCTGATAAGCAGATTTTAGGGCACTCCAAACTGAAGAAGAGAGAAGAGAATCCACCGAGGCAGCTTTCCCGGAGTTGTCCTAACACAGAACCGGGCTTAGGCCCTCTACTAGCCTGTCTGGTGAAAGAGGCTCGCCGAGCCCTTTCACAAGCCAACCAGAAGGAGATGTCGGACGGAGGAGACTCGGTACCGACTGACAGACTAACGAGACCGCAGCCCCACAAGGTTGTAGCCAAGGGTCTGGACTCAGGTCTGGACCCGGGGTTCGCTGGAACCCCAATAGGCGCGCCGCAAGGCGTCTGGCCCTCTGTGGGGAGCCGAATGGCACCTGCACCGACCTTGACTAAAACACCGAGTACCAGCAAGCAGGTAAGACCTGACATGGTATTGACACCCCCGAAACCTACCTCGAACCCCTCACCCGGTCCCCGAGTGAGCATCGCCAAGGCGAAAGCCAAGGCACTTACTAGGGCCAAGAGTAGGCCGAAGGTGAAAAAGGCCGTGGGCCTTGTTAATCAAGGGACTGTCGCCCCTATAACACCGCCAGCTCCTGTCAAACCAACTCCAGCACTGCCGGACGACGATGGCTTTGTACTGGTACAAAGCCGCAGGAAAAGGTCCTCTGGTTCGAGCCCAGAGCGACCCGCTCCTTCATCGGGACCTGCTGCGTCCCCCCAGCACCAAGCCGCACAAAAGGCGG
Source organism: Tenodera sinensis (assembly GCA_030765045.1). Lineage (NCBI taxonomy): Eukaryota > Metazoa > Arthropoda > Insecta > Mantodea > Mantidae > Tenodera > Tenodera sinensis. The sequence goes on along the minus strand of JAUKNM010000025.1, from coordinate 7,466,938 downwards.
GAAAAATTCCGCCAATTGTGTCTGACCCCTTCCCTAATCACATCAAGGTGATGAAGGAACTCAGGGGAAAGTTAAAGGCGGTATTCCAGGCAACACGACACCCAGGGCGTGTTGTTATCCGAACCACTACCTCTGGAGACCATGCGGCCGCAAAGGAAGTGCTGAAAGCGAGTGGAATAAAATTCCACACGTATTCGCTACAGCGACCCCACGTGGTCCGCAGGGTAATTAGAGGTCTCGATTCGGAGACAGACCCCCAGGATATCTGTGCCGGCCTGAAGGACGAACACGGAATCGAACCGCGGTCCGTGGTGCAACTCACCACTACAAAGGTGAAAGATGGGAAACCCACAAAGGTACCCCTACCACTATTCCTAGTAACCGTAGAGAAACAAGGGGTGGGAACCCCTAAGATTGACGAGGTGACTTGCCTGTACTATACACGGGTCACGATTGAGTCTTATCACGGCAGGGAGGAGCCAGCCCAGTGCTATAAATGCCTGGGTTTCCACCACTCAAGCTTTGCCTGTGAGAGGACTCTCAAGTGTCTCCGTTGTGCGGGCGAGCACCTGGTAAAGGCTTGCCCGGTACCAAAAGAAGAACGAAGGTGCGCCAACTGCGATGGATGCCACATAGGGATCTATCGCGGGTGCCCTAGGAGACTTGCGATAATGCAAGGCAGACAGGGCAAGGCTGACACTGAAGTCAGAACAGGGGTCTCTTTCTCCACGGCCCTGGCGAGACACGAAGGTGCTCTCGCGCAGGCCGAGGCCGCGGAAGTAACCCCTAGCGACCAGGTTGCCAAGTCGATGACAACGCCAGTCCCGGAAAGTGTCCCACCCCAGGTTGCGAGCACAAAGCCTGCTCCAACACCCAGCACTGCTCCTAAGGAAAAACGTCCTCCCAAGAAGGGGAAGAAGAAAGCCTCTGTGGTGAAAAACACAGAAAAACCTACTGTGGCGAAGGATTCCAACAAAACTGTTGGAAAACTCTCCCCACCACCAGTACCCACAGCTCAAGCTGCGTCAACCAATCAGCAAGCGGCAGAGACAGCCAATGCTAGCCCGTCCCAGCGGACTGGCTCAACCAACCACGAGGCAGCAGTGCCTCTACAAAACATCCCGGAACCAACCTTAGGGGACACATTCGCTTCCGAGGAGATGGCTGAATTCATCGAGTTGGCAACCTGGTTCGCCGACTTAGTTCAGCGTTCCCTCCCAATACTACGACGCTGCAGGGAAACCTTCAACAAACCCGGGATTTCCGCTGTGAAGAAGCACCTCGCGGTGCTTCAAACGGATAAGGAACTCTACTCTAACTCCGTGAGCTCATAATGGCGCATAGAACTGTGCGTTCATTTAGAGCTGCGTTCTGGAACGCAAATGGAGTTAGAGACCAGAGACCTGGCCTGCTGGAGTTCGTGAACAGCCATGGGATTGATATCCTGATGGTCTGTGAAACGCACTTGCACGCTGGTGTACAGTTTAACCTGCCAAGTTACGCCGCTCATCGGTCTGATCGGGTCGGCCGACAGGGCGGTGGTACTGCCATTTTCATAAAGAACCATCTCACCCACACTCCTGTTACCATTCCTCCGCTACAACACCTGGAAGCAACCGCCATAAGGCTATCCTTGGGGGGGAACGATCTGGTGCTTGTGGCGGTATACGACCCGCCGGATGGTCACTTCTATGAAGCGGACATCACGGCACTCCTGAACCTACACCACAGGGTTTGCATTGCAGGCGACTTCAACGCAAAACACCCAAGCTGGCACAGCCGCACCCAGAACGTTAAGGGCCGGGGATTGTACCGTCTCATTAGCGGGAACCCCGCCCTTCACGCGCATGGGCCGAGAGGTCCAAACTACTACCTGGCACGCGGCGCCGCGGACATCATCGATTTCATGGTCACCAAAAACATACCATTTCACTTGGACCTCTCAGTGATTAACGATCTGGACTCCGACCACAATCCTGTTGTGGTGGATGCAGACGTTAATCTTACTGCCCTGGGAGTGCCGGACTGGGTGGATGAAGTCGACTGGGATGCAGCCGTCCTAGCCCTTCAAAACTCTGTGGAAGCAAATCCTCGAATAGACTCGATAGAGGCTCTCGAGGAGGCAGCCACGGGGTTTTCTACCTCCGTCCTAAACGCGGTGCGTGCTCACACGCATCGCATTCCTACCGAAGTACCAAAACCGACATCTATCCCTGTCCCACTAAAACGCCTCATTCAAGCAAAAAATGCTGTCAGACGGCTATGGCAGAGATTCCGACATCCTAGGATAGGAGTAATACACCAGAGGTTCAAATCCCTGGTGAGACGACTCCTAAGAAAACATAGGCAAGCAGCTTGGGACGAAACAATGCGTCGCGTAAACCTCCAAGAGAGGAAACCGTGGCGCATCGTCCGAGCCTTGAGGAAAGACAAATCTGCACACCAGCATCCAGTGCACAGCCCTCGGGGAAGACTTGTCTTTGAACCGAGGGAAAAACCAGAGGCACTAGCAGACTATCTGGAGACTCAGTTCCAGCCTAGGGTAGATCCTCAGAACGATGACCATACTGACCTCGTGGAACAAGCGGTAGAAGACTTCCTAGAAGTCCGACCCGCGGGCCACGAGGAGTTCCACATCCCGGTAGTTACCCCTCGCGAGGTAACTAACACCATCCGGCACCTAAAACCTAGTAACGCACCTAGGCAGGACCGTGTAACAGCGGAAATGCTCTGCACCTACCCCGTAGAGCCGTGATGCACTTGACCCGCATTTACAACGCATGCCTCAGCATGTGCCACTTTCCAGCTGTCTGGAAACAGGCGCGTGTGGTATGCGTTTTGAAGCAGGGAAAGAATCCGGTTTTTCCATCTAGTTACCGTTCCATCAGCCTCCTACCAGTTGTCTCGAAAGTGTTCGAGAAACTGTTCCTGTCCCGCCTCGGACCTCTTTTGGAGGAAAAAGGTCTCCTACCGGAACACCAGTTTGGTTTTCGTTCTGGTCATTCCACGACTGAGCAACTACTGCGTGTAGCCCAGAAAGCTTCCCTGGCTTACCAGGAGAGGGCTAAAACGGTGGCAGTGTTGCTCGACGTGGAAAAGGCAATTTCTACCACTTGGCATGAGGGGCTTGTCTACAAGCTCATACAGCAGGAAATCCCCCCTCCATACATTTACTTGGTGGCTAGTTTCCTACAGGAACGTAGCTTCCGGGTGAAGGTGGAGGGATCATTTTCTAGAGAAAGGCCCATTGGCGCAGGAGTCCCCGAGGGCAGTGTACTGTCACCGGCACTTTTTGCAGCTTACATGGCCGATCCTCCGACGCACCCCAACACACACATCTGTCAGTATGCGGACGATCTCATGATCTTCGCTACTAACAAGAACCCGCGCTACAGTTACCGACAAGTACAAGCCCACCTCTGTGCCATCAATAGATGGTGCGAGAACTGGCGTATGTCTATTAACCCGGAGAAAAGCTCTGCGATTCTCCTGGCTAATACGATAGCCAACCGGCTCCCGCTGGACCTCGTGCTTCGGCTCCGTCGGATCCCCTGGGTCACTACGGTGAAGTATCTCGGGGTCACGCTGGACCGGCGGCTGACGTATAGACATCACGTCAGGGGCAAAATACTGCAAGGCCACGCTGCCCTGCGGCAGTTGTACCCCATCCTCAGTTCCCAAACCATGCCCCTACGCCTGAAGCTTCGGCTGTATCGAGCGATCATCCCGCCTCTGGTCCTGTACAGATGCGAGATGTGGGGAGTGGTGGCTAGGTCCACCTTCATCAGACTCCAGACGTTGCAGAACCGGGCATTAAGGATGATCTATGATACAGGCCGAAGATTTCCTGCCCATATCCTACACGAACATTCCGGTGTCCCGTACATTGTCGACGTGATCAAAACTCGCGCTCGAACAATGTATAATAAACTTCAGAACCACCCTAACCCTCTGGTAAATACCCTGGGCCAATACGACCAGAGACAGCCGCGCCGACTACCATCCAAAAGATTGCCGAAGGACATCTTAAGTCCGGCGATCTAATCTCAAGATTGGAAAGGCGAAAATGCAACCTGTACTCAAAACAGAGCGAATCACCAGTTCAGTTCACCTCTCAGCGAGTGACTGACGGCCAGAACCCTGGTAGGAATTAGCGCGTAAAATTCGCGCACAGCTCACTTGCGAACCAATCCCTGCCTACAATCCCTCCCGTTACTATAAAAACCCCTGTTCCAACAAATTTCCCAGTGAAAACATCCCTGTAGTGACACCGTCAAAACCATCGCGCAGGTAAAGCCGTATGACGGCTAGGTACTGCGGTAAAGACACTGGACCGGAGGAACATTCACCTCACCTCCGTTCGACTCGAACTGGTGTCTGGCGTCTGGCCACAAAAATACTCGTATAGCCATTGTCATAACGTATCGTAAAATTGAAATGTGAAGTTACACACGTGTTTGTTTCTAAGTCAATTTCTTACAAGTTGTCATATTGTTAAAAAGAGTTTTAAAAAAGTGGTATTTCTGGTGCCATTATAGGTTCTGACGACATGTGGTGGAATAGTGAAAATGAAGATGTGTTATCTGAGCCAGATATAAATGAAAAAAGTGATGATAGTGATGGAAGTGAGACCGCAGAATAGTCAGAGAAAAGAAACAATGAAACAATACATTGTAGGCCCAATGAAATCGTGGTATGTATCCAGTTCATTCACAAATTACTGTATACTTATATAACTTTTACATAATACTACACGGTTTCCCTTCCTTTCTGAATTCCTAGAAGCACCACTCGCATAATTCCCTCCCCAGTGTTTTCATGCGAATTAAAAAAGGGGGGGGGGGAGAATTACGCGATAAAATACGGTATATGCACCAAGCTTTGAAGCCCACTTCTTTATACAGATTCAGCAGTACATCTTTCTGAAAGTCGTCTAGATTCGAAATCCGTTTTTCTGTCTTATGGTGTTTTCCGGAGGATATAAACAACGGCCGCCCGGATTCAGAAGAGGTTATTTTACTTTTTGCACTACGCGCGACAGTGAATGTTCACTTGCATTGTATGCTTTAGCTGTTAGCGCCCGGCTCTGTTTAAATACAATGTTCGCACGCATTTCTGCTGAGGACAATTCTTTTAAAAAAGTGTAAACGCTGAAAATAATAGTCCGCGCATCTGAATGCAATACCTTTCCTTTCGATTTACTTGTCTGTAAGCCGCTTGTACCAGATTTATTTAATGCCATGTTTCTTAGCAACAAAACGAGTTACAGCAATTATAAGACACAGGTAGCACTGTGACACTGTCAGACATGGAACACGCATAAGAATAAACTAGATTCCTTTTCCTTTCATGCAGACATCTCACTCCTTGAGAAGAAAGGCACCACAGACTTAATCTTCAGAAACATAAAGGCTGGAAAGAAGGAAATTAAAATAATCACACCAGGAAACACATTGTCACCACTCAGGAAACACCTGCCAGTAACAGTAACAATAGTGACAGACCAAGAGAAATCAAAAGAGACAACGTAAGATATATACTCATAGCAGAGAGAAGATTAAATAAAGAAACACCACAAGAATCAAACACAAAGATGCAGGAAGTCAGAAAAATAATTAAAGAGGGATGTTTTGAATGAGGCGATAAGGTATATAAATAGCACGATAAAGTATACACAACAGTTTTGAGTACACTCTAGGAAAGCACAAAATGGTTTGACCAAGGTTGCAATTCAGAAGTATGTGGTGCTAGAATTGCTCCATGTTGTGGATCTGTTGTACTACGGAGGAGTAAGGTGAGAAAAAATACCCCTCAGCTGGATATGGCACCTCGTGCTTCTTCCCGAGTGCTTCCTCGTGTGAGGTGGCTGAGAGGGATGAAGCTGGGTTCGACACACCAGTCCGCAACGGTGTCTAGAGGCTCGCTAGCGCCGGTGAGGCTCCTGCTTGATGGTGCGAGACACGTTGGTTGAGAGATCTGCTCAGCTCAAGCACCGTCCGGTATCGTCACACCAGCTCGGCGGATGGAAGGATGGAGGAGAAGAATAGCGAGATCTGGACGGGTCGTTGCATTGGAAACAGATGAATTTGAGGTTAAGGATTACTTGCGACAACGGTAGCCCATGTGGTGGACCGTACGAGATGAGGAGCCAGTTGAGACTGCAAGCTGGAGTCCAGGAGTAAGATCAAGTCACCTGGGTTAACCCAGGCGGAGGGTAGAGACCACGGTACCTATCCGTTTAGTACGGATTTACCTGTGTGGTGTAACAGGTGTTGACAGCCTGCTGCATTCCAGCATTTAAGAACAGGTCGTAGGGGTTCTCTTGTACGGTATGTTTATCTGCAAAGTACCTAGCCGCTTATCTGTGCAGTATAGAAGGTGTTCATTGTTGAGGACACAGAGTAGCTGAGGACATCTACCGTCAGTGATTATAACCAAATAGTTGTTGTTGACGCCACCAGATGCGTTTTTGTTCTTGCTTTGTTAATGTAGAAAATAAAGAGAGTTTAAGTATGGAGACCTAGCTGTTTGTGTACGTTATTTATACTACGACATACTGGTGCCGAAACTTAATTACTGTTGGAATCACGGATCACTACATCACGAAACGAAACATCTTGAAGATTTCAAGCAGAAAATACTAAGTTAAAGTGGCAGTGAAGTGCAGATTACTTGAAATAAGACACGGAACCTCACAACGCCACACGACGACACCATTTCAACACAACGGATAAGTACAACATTCCATTGTATACGGGTTGATTTGCATAACGCAGCAGCATGTTTGCAATAACACTTGCTACATTACTTTCATTGATTTGGTAGAATTGTGTATTATGTATGCTTGATAACCTCATCAGTTTCGAGTAGCCATTTTTTTTTGCCATTGCCAACGCCATCTGGTTGCCTCTTGGAATAGCACAGAGCACAGCTGTTCTTTCAAGCTCGCCCCATCTCTCCAGTCATAAATCAAGACAAATCCACTTAGCTAACAGACCTATTCTTATTCACATAATGACGGACAAAGAACAAGAACTTAAGAAACTTAAACGAAAACGTACCACTCAGCGCAATAATTGTACACGGTTTGCAACATCTTTAAATGGCAGTAATGACTCTACAGATCCAGCTGAAATCGAACACATCAGCGATCGTCTTCAGGATACTTTAAACATGTTAGTCACCTTAGATGATTATATTCATGACATGTTAACAGACGAAGAATACGATGCAGACGCACAGACTTGCGAAGAATCTTTAGACAGATCGAAGCGCGCACTTCAGCACGCCAAAACCCTCCTTACAAAGAAGAAAGACAAGCCTGGTGTGCTTTCCACTACTAATAACTATTCTGACGGTATACCCACAATACGGCTCGAACCCTTTTCCGGTGATATAGAAACTTGGTGCAGGTTCTGGGAACAGTTCCAGTCCTTAGTTGACAAGAACCCCAAAATATCTGACATAAATAAGCACGTGTTTCTAAGAGGATACCTCGAAGGAGAGCCAAAGCGACTCATAGATGGCATAGCAGTGAGCGCAGATACATATGAACAGACGAAAAAGATACTTGTAGCACGATACGGAGACAAGGATAGAATAATCCAGGCCCAGCTTGACATCCTGGAAAATTTAAGACCTGCTTTGTCAGAAAGTCCTCAAGAGTTGAACTCGACGTACGTGGAGTGTCATCGCAGAGTACAAGCCCTCATAGCCCTAGGGGAAGATGTAAACCTATACGGACGTATATTGGCTCCAAAAATCCTACGAGCTTTTCCAGCTGAAATTTGCAGACGCTGGCTAATACACGCAAAGCGAGAAAACATTACAGAAGGTCACATGATGTCATTAATGGCGTTTCTCAATGAAGAGGTAGAGGGATCGCTAACAACTGAGAAGATCAGAGGAGAAACCACCACGTCCGCTCCATTCTTCTATACTCCGACAGCGGCCACTCTTCAAATTTCTGCAAAAAGGGAAAAATCAAAACCGATATGGAAGAAAACCATAAATCCATTCTGCGTCTTTTGTGAAAATAAAGGCCACTGGGCCCAAGAATGTAAAGAAATAACCAACCTGGAAGACAGAATACAAAAGCTCAGACTTTCCACGCGATGTTTTCTTTGCCTTAACAGAGGACACACTGTCCACCAGTGCAACAGGAAAGGAAAAGTTTCTTGCTCAAATTGCAGGCAACTTCATCACATATCCGTCTGTAACGCCAATAACACGCCACCCACTACTGTCAGCAAAATTCAAGTGGCAACATCACATTTATCATTTCTCCAAACTGCTCGTGTGTGGATCAAAGGGCCCACGGGAATTTCTAAACTCACAAGATGTATCCTGGATGCTGGAAGTCAATCCAGCTTCATTGCACAGGTTCTAGTAGACACTCTCAAACTAAACGTAACTGACAGGCGAGACCTATCGGTGAAATCATTTGAAGCAGCGTCCACTGGTTCCCAACTACGACGGCTTGTTCAGTTTGACATTATCGGATTTTCAACAAGGAAAACCGTCACTCTCACGGCCTTTGAAAGTGACAACACTTATTCATCGCATCCAAGTGTCACCCAGGACTTCAGTAATCTAACGCTTGCTGATCCGGGAACTAACAACGAAGAACTTCCTATTGAGATATTAATAGGTGCTGACAATTACTGGAAGATAGTAAAAATGGAACAGTCAATGCCAATAACGCCTTCACTTGTACTGCTTCCTACAGTCTTCGGCTGGGTTCTGACAGGTAACCGGTCAGGAGCTTCAGTTAATCATGTTACGACCTACCACATCTCAACCACTGACTGCGAAATATCCGATGAATCCATGAGACAGTTCTGGGATCTGGAAACAATTGGTATTCGAGAGACACATGGCAGACAAATGTCCGGGAAAGATGCAACTATCCTACATGAATTCCACAAAACATACTGTATCCAAGACGGTAGAAGAGTTGTATCACTTCCACGTAAAAAGGGCGTAATTTTGTCAAATAACCTGCCAATAGCTGAGAGAAGATTCCAGACTCTTGAGCACCGAATGCAACACGATTCGGTTTTCAAGGCAATGTACCACGCACACATGTTGGACTACATCGTAAAGGAACAAGTCGAAATAGCTCCAACGAACGAGACTCCCGGAAACGTCTTCTATCTACCACATCACGCAGTCAAGAAGCAAAAGAAAGATGGCACTAAATGGAGGATCGTGTTCGATGCCTCTTCTCATGAGCGAGGCCAACCGGCGTTGAACGACGCACTAGAAATGGGACCTAATCTCCTACCCGAAATTGTAGCGACGTTACTCAGATTCAGAGTGTATCCAACTGCCCTTGTCTGCGATGGCAGTCAAGCATTCTTACAGCTAACTCTACATGAGAACGATAGGGATCTAACAAGATTTCTATGGTACCGAGTGGAACCTCATGTTGATGGAATTACGCAGGCGAGCACGGACATTGTACCGTATCGCTTCAGACGATTGCGTTTGGACTTACCAGTAGCCCGTTCCTCCTTTCGGCAACCTTGCGAGAACTTGCAGCCATGTATCATGAGAAGTACCCAACTGCAGCACAACTTCTAGACAGCTGTACCTTTATGGACGATTTTGCAGCCAGCGTAGATAATGATAACTTAGCAGTTACCGTTTATTATGAACTTATAGCTCTACTTCGACACCTCAAACTCCCATTGTCGAAATGGTTTACGAATTCCCTACCACTCAGAGAAATATGGAGAGCAGAAGGTCAAGAGGTGAAATCAGAAACACGGGTTCTCGGTGTTAACTGGAATGCACAGTCGGACTTACTCTTTGCCACTCCAGAGGACATTACTCACGAACTAGTAGACAAACCAGCAACTAAACGCCTGCTTCTACGTGTTACAGCCAGATTTTATGACCCACTTGGTTTGTTTTCACCAGTACTGATCATCGGCAAGATTCTCTTTCAGGACACCTGGTGTAAGGGATTAAAATGGGATAGTATCTTACCAGTTGATCTTGGCCAGAGATGGCAAGCCTGGAATTCAAATCTGTCGTACTTGTCTTCTATTCAGGTTCCAAGATGGATTAGTGTATCCACATTAAGCGATAATCTGTCTATCCATGTGTTTTGTGATGCTTCAGAAAGAGCATATGGCGCTGTACTATACGTTCGGTCAACCACTGACAACACTTGCAATGTCAAACTTGTCTTCAGCAAAAATAGGTTATCACCTGTGAAGAGAGTAACACTTCCCAGACTGGAATTACTTGCAGCCTTGGTTGGATCACGTCTTCTTCGCTACTTCTGCAAGGAAACTGGAATTGATTCCTCTTGTGCCACCTTATGGAGCGACTCGGCCGTCACTTTGGGCTGGATTCGCAACAATCCAAATCGATGGAAAACCTTCGTTTGCAACCGTGTGACCGAAATTCATACGTATGCTCTGTCTAGGCTATGGAGACACTGTCCGGCACCGAGAATCCTGCAGACTACCTCTCAAGAGGACTACAAGCAAAAGAGCTGTCTTTGAAGGATTCATGGTGGAAGGGGCCTTCTTGGCTCGTCCAACATCCTAACTCGTGGCCTCGTGATATCACTGTGCCGGACACGGCTCTACCAGAAGAAAAGAAGATCGCTCAAGTCCTTGTTGTTACAGCCCCAGAAACACTGTTCAGAGCGTCACGCTACAGTTCATACTGGAAAATATTACATGTCACAGCGTGGATTCTTCGCTTTGTAAGATGCATAAAAGAGAAAAGAAAGGGATGTGTCAACTATTTATCTGCAGAAGAAATAGAGACAGCAAGGATGTATTGGATACGTCAGGTGCAACGGGAATGCTTCGGTACTGAACTAGCATCCTTGAAGAAAAGTAAACCACTGCCGAAATCTTCCAAGATTTTTCGATTTAATCCCTTCCTGCGTGATGATATTATTCGCCTTGGGGGACGTCTACAATTCGCAGATCTGACAAATGATGAAAGACATCCAGTGCTTTTAGACGGATCACATGCATTCACATACCTTCTTATCAGACAGACTCACATCAGGCTTCATCACATGGGTGTTCGTGTAATACTAGAAGAGCTTCGCTCGGAATTTTGGATTTTGCGAGCTCGACAGGTGATCAAAAAGGTCTTGCATGAATGTCTACCATGCAAAATATCCCACAAGAAGAGGTGTGAAGAGATCGAAGCCCCATTGCCATTGGATCGTGTTCGTTCTACTCGACCATTTGCCGTGACTGGCATCGACTTTGCCGGCCCACTCTATATCAAATCGGGGAACGAGATGAAGAAAGCTTACATCGTTCTGTTTGCATGTGCAACGGTACGAGCTATACACTTAGAACTGGCTACGGACCTATCTACTGACAAATTTTTAATGGCATTCCAGCGATTTGTGGGACGCCGAGGAGTACCACGAATCATATACTCTGACAACGCTCAAACTTTTCAAGCAGCAAATAGAGAGCTTCAACTGTCAAAAGTTCTCACCGTTCCGACGCATGAATATCTAGCGCATCACAACGTGACCTGGAAGTTCATAGCTCCACGGGCGGCTTGGTGGGGAGGATGGTGGGAAAGGATGATCGGTTCCACCAAACGCTGTCTCAGAAAGGTACTTGGTCGATCACAGGTCGATGAAGAGGGACTCAACACTGTTCTGATCAGCATCGAAGCCACCCTAAATTCACGTCCCATTGTACAAGACGGGAGCAACCTTGAAGCTCTTATACCTTCCCATTTCCTCAACGGAGAGAAACTCACGACCATTCCGAACGGACCTGAGCCTGACGGAAGAAAATATCTTACGAAGGAATTCCGAAAGAAGATGAAAATCTCCGAAGACTTCTGGCGAAGGTGGAAAAAGGAATACCTCCTGCAACTGCGGAGTTACCACGAGGTTAAGTGTCCAGCCAGCAAACATCCGAAACTGCGAGTTGGAGACGTCGCCCTCCTGCAAGAAGACGTCCTGCCCAGACACATGTGGAAGAGAGCCCGAGTCGACGAAGTACTACAAGGGAGAGATGGCCGAGTGAGGACAGCCATCCTGCGTCTACCCGATGGTACGAGGATCAGTCGACCGGTACAGCTGGTGATTCCACTGGAAATCGACCAGGGTGGGGAGGATGTTGAGGACACAGAGTAGCTGAGGACACCTACCGTCAGTGATTATAACCAAATAGTTGTTGTTGATGCCACCAGATGCGTTTTTGTTCTTGCTTTGTTTTTGTAAAAATAAAGAGAGTTTAAGTATGGAGACCTAGCTGTTTGTGTACGTTATTTATACTACGACATTCATAATTGTTCAAGCTTTTGTGTCTGTGGGCATGGTTTCTTCCTGCATACCTAAGTTTGGATGCAGGAAGGGGACAGGAATAGGTGTTGGCGTGAATATGTATTAGAAAATGGGAGAGACGTTACCGTTACCCAAGGGCGTCCTTAGGCAGGTGGTAACTTTTCCTTCTACGGGGTGCTCTGTGGTCGTATTGACCTAGCGCCTGTACCAGTTAGTTGGTGTGGGAACTCAGTTAGGTGTACATGCTTCGGGATCGCTCCCTCACCAAGTCCATGATGTAGGGGAGTTCGGAGTGGTTGTGGAGGATGCAAGACGGGAATCTACGCCCAGTATCATATATTGTTCTCAACGCTGTCTTCTGCACAGTCTGCAGCTTGCGTATGGTGGAGGATGCCGCCTATCCCCAGGCTTCGCAGACATACAATATCAGTGTTGGGATGATTGCCTGGTAAAAGCGTAGTTTAAGGTATGTGGGCATGGTGGAACGAAGGATAGGGTAGAGCTGTCTAGTGCAGCGTGGCCGAGTCCGGCCTTTGTGCGGACGTGCGGAACGTGTGTTAGTCCTCGGTCGAGGAGAACACCTAAGTATTTGGCGGAGGTTACCCATGGGATATTTCTCCGCCTGAGCTGCAGTGACCGTTCCGGCCGCCATTGGCGAACCTTACCAAGGGGGAATGCGGAGCTTTTCCTCGGACTAATAGCCACTCTCCACTTCTCACTACAGCGGCCAATGGCATTGAGTTGTCCTTTAAGGAGAGGAAGACAATATGGCACATTCTTGTTCGGTGCCATGATCAGGACATCGTCCGCATACTGGCATGTCACAGTATGATGTTCCGTGGGGAACTCGGACATGTATGCTGCGAAGAGTAGTGGGGAGAGTACACTGCCCCCTAGGACTCCTGCCACTGCTTAGTGTTGACCAGTGGCGTGTGGTGAATGTATTGGCCAGGGTAAGCAATCTCATTGTAAATGGTTAAACGAAAATATGCTGATACATAGTACATGCAATTAAAAACAATAGTATCACAGTTTTGCCACTTCACTATACGCTCTGTTCAGTTCATTATTTTTTTTAATCAAGGCTAGAAGATCATTCCCAGATTTATGATACATGTCTCGAGACAAGTAAGTGATAGAGAGTTCAAAGACTGCCCATAGGACTATTTTAGTGATTGAAAAGACAATTCTGGAAAAGACGATTTGTATTTGTTGAAGTTCTTAAAATTTAACAATTCCAGAAAACACAGAGACTCAGATTTACCAAACATTTCTCTTAGATGGAGTAGAAGCGTATCCAGAACCTCACACTACAAACGTTTACAGTGCATTTTCCTATTCAAACCATTACTGCTGGTATGACGTTTCGTAGGCGGTGGATCACCAATGGCTTCTTCAACTTTGTCCCATACTTCATCGACGGAATTGCGCTTCTCTTCTAAGGCCCTCCGAAATTCCGTAACTTTCAATAAGCAATATCCAGTATCAGATGACTTTGCTTGGAGAATATCATACAGAGTGTCCGTGATGGAGCACACCTATTATAGCAAACATCTCTAACAAATTTGAAGGTGAAATCCTCCATTGTGCATATGAAACCGCGTGCAGCAGTATAAGTATCTTGATTCGAGTTCTTATCTGCATTTGCAATAGTTTCAAACAGTGGAAAAAGTTCTTTTCTGAATTCATATATTCTTTCCACCAAATAAGAGCTGTAGCTCCAGCGCGTTTGCGAAACACGCGGCTTTCTTCTGTGCATCTCATTATCATCATCCATTATCATCATTATCCAATATTATCTTCTCTTAGAAGACTTTTCCAAAAATGCTGCTATTCCATTAACAGTCATGAAGAATATCCTGCATTCTCGAATGTGTGAAACCGCCTGTGACAGAACTAGATTTAATATATGGGCGAAACAGTGCACAAACAGAGCTTGGGGAAATGATCCTCGTACTTTTGCTTGAAGGCCATAACAGCCGCACCATCATATGTCTGAGCAACTAGCTTTTCCCCAGAGTAAAATTCATCCATGCGTTCCTTTACAATTGTGTATAATGCATCAGCTGACCGATCATCTGAAATATTTATAAAGCGGAGAAACCTTACCTGAACGTCACCGTCAGGTCCAACGAATCTCATTACTGAAAGACAGAAATTACAGAAAGTTGGGATGAATTTGCAACATCTGTGCTTTCATCCAAACTATGATTTCTCTCTTTATCTCCATTATTAGAACATTACTTATTGACTCAATTAAGTCGTTCTAGATCAGATTTGATAGCCCAGTAAACATTGTCCCCTGCTCCATGAAAGTTCTTAACTTGTCGTCATACAGACAAAGCAGGTTTACAAGTTCTACATAATTCCCCTCTGGATTCTGGTGACTCATCGTGACCCCTAAATGCTAATTCCTGTTTCCCCAAAAAACAAACAATGTCAATTAGGTGTTTCATTACTTCTGTATTTTTTTCTTACTAGTTCGTTGTGCTGATTTTCCCTCACTTTCTTGTGAGTATCCAGTAAATGGTCAATTCTGGATTTGCCGAATATTTCCAGTAGAATGATGGTTTGGAGATGAGTGCTAGTCAAACTGTGTTTTTTAATTGCTTTATGGATGTTCCCCATGTCATTGAACCCGCCGCTAGACCATACAGTTTTTTGTTAGCAAACAGGAGACAACACCAACAATAAAGCTTTTGTTTGTACTGACAACCAGTAAGCCATTCATTAGTAATATATAGCTGTGAACTGAATTTTCTTACACAGCTTTTCATTGGAGCAGTAAAGCTTAGGTCAGGCATTGGTCTTCCTTCCTGCATAACTTTAATCTTTTCTTCATAATTTCTAGAAGAAAAACTTCGTGAGATAATATTGCACACAATGCAACCATCCACGTCTGCAGTTCTGCTCTCCAAAGAAAGCGAAGATTCCATGTTTTGTACCCTCTCCAAGCTGCAAACACTAGTGTACGCAGCGTTTGAAACTGCTTACCTTGCTCTAGCACGGCACGTGGTAAACCATCTGAAAATCTATCATAAATCAACTGTTAATAAGATGTCAGTGACATCGCACTTCTCATCGAATAATAAAGCTAAACTCACTGCAAAAAGTCACTCGTTGCTTGTGTATTCGCTTGAAATACACTTATTATACTGCGACAATACTGGAAGGTCATTATTATACTGCGACAATACTGGAAGGTCATTCGCCTAGTCCCGCACTGAACACATGTGCTTCTCTTGAGCCGATGCCGCGATGGCGCCCGAGCTGACCCGAAAACCTACGGAAACGAATCCTCACGGACACCGTACGTTGTTGCACGTATGATTGCATGTATTGAGAGCGTATCGTTGTACATAAAACGGAAATCTTAGTTCAGGTCAACTGCAGTAGCAAAGCTCTTAACATAGAATCAGAACGCACTGCTAGATAATGTAATATAAATCTTTTTTTTTTGTAGCATTGTACAGGGTAAGCACTGCTTACCTTGCGTACATGAACCACACGCCACTGGTGTTGACAGTCTTCCTTCCACTCTCACTCTGAAAGTGCGGTCCTGAAGGAAGCTGCTAATCAGTGCGAGATAGGGGGAGGGATGTTTTCGTGCTTTAGTTTGTGCAGCAGGCCTTGGTGCCAGGTTATGGCGAAGGCCTTTCCTACTTCCAGCAGCACTGCTATGGTCTTAAAGTTTTCCTGGAACCCCAGGGCAACCTTCTCGGCCACACGCAGTAACTGCATGGTCGTGGAGTGACCCCGACGAAAACCACGCTGGTGATCCGCTAGGAGTAGCCTTTCCTCAAAAGGAGGCGTTAGGCGGTTGAGGAGCAACCGCTCAAAAACTTTTGAGATGGTTGGGAGAATGCTGATGGAGCGGTAGTTGTTAGGGAAGACTGGGCCCTTGCCAGGTTTCAAAATGCACACCACCCTCGCCTCCTTCCAGCATGCTGGAATGTGGCGGAGACGTGGGTATGCATTGAAAATCCGCGTCAAGCGAACGACAGCCCTTTTGGGTAGGTGCTGAAGCATGAGTGCCGTGACGCTGTCATGTCCAGGGGATTTATTAGTGTTTAGGCTACGGATTTCGGAGATCACCGCTTTCGGGGTAATTATGACAATTTGGATCTCCACGTCTAGCTGCCATGGTTCCTCATAGAGGTAATCCACGGCCGCTTCCACAAGTTCGGTAAATTTGTCTTGTGGGTCCTCCGAGGGTTCGAAGTGACCTCAAGATGGTCCGCAACCACAGTGGCTTTCTCATCTGGCTCGAACGCGAGCCGCCCAGGAGTGCCACGAGTGCTGGTATTGGGTCTTGTCCTTCCTTAAGGCCCTTATAATCTGCCATGGTTTCTTTTCTTAAAGGTTTACATTGTGAAGAGTGTTTTCCCACGCTGTTCTATGCGCACGGAGCAGTCGCCTTGCCAGGATTTTGAACTCCTGGTATACTGATCCTATCCTGGGATGGCGGAAGCGCTGCCATAGCTTCCGAACAGTTGCCTTGGCTTTTAGTAACTGCCGGAGTTCTATAGGTATAGTTCTCGGGTCAGGGCTATTGGTGAGAATACGTTGAGTGTGTGCGCGTACCGCATTGAGGACATGGTGGTAAAAATCCGCCGCTGCCGCTTCCAACGCTTCGAGATCATCGATGCGTGGTAGAGTGTCGACGGAACGGTTTAGTTCTAGGACTGCTGCATCCCAGTCGGTCTCATGTGCCCAGTCTGCGTTTAACAGAGCTGGCATGGCAAATGTGGAATCCACCACGACTGGAACATGGTCGAAATTCAGCTCATTTACTGCCAAGAGGTCAAAGTGCAATGGCATGCTTTTGGTGACCATGATATCCAGTACGTCAGGCCTGCCGCGGGCCGGATGGAATGTTGGACCTCTCGGCCCATGCGCGACGAGGCTTGGGTCTCCGCTGATGAGGCGGTAGAGCCCGCATCCCTCTGGTTGCTAGTGCCACTGTCCCAGAGCCCACGATTCGCGTTAAATCTGCTGCGATGCAAACTACTGGGTGTAGGTTGAGGAGAGTGGTATAATCTGCTTCGTAGAAGCGATGATCAGGTGGTTCATAAGCTATAATCAATAAAGTGTCCATACCGCCAATAGCAAGCCTGATGGCGGTGGCTTGCACGTGCTGAAGGGCAGGAGCGGAAAAAGGTGTCTGAGTGATGCTGTGTTTGATGAAGATAGCTGTACTGCCACCCTGTCGGCCGACCCTATCTCAACGATGGGCGATGTAACTCGGCAGTGAGAAGTTTATACCAGCATGCAGGTGTATTTCGGTAATCATAGGTCAGTACAAACTCGAGAATGTCGGGAATTTGTTCCCTTACGCCATTAGCATTCCAGAACACAGCACGCAATGGTCTACGCACAATTCTGTAGACTATTACGTGGAGGAATTTGGGAACAGCTGCTCTAATGCCTCTAGCGGGACTTTGTGTTTTACTAGGACGTCAAAGTTGTCGTCCGTGAGCTGCTGCATACACCTCCGCAGTAAGGGACGTGTCCGCCTTATCATATCCCCGAACCAGTTGGACAGGGACCTAAATTCCTCCAGTTCTGCCGAGGATATATCACCTCCGAGTGCGGCCATGGGGCCTTCGGAACGTTGCGTGCCGGTTGGGGATTTTGGTTTTGGGTTGGGGCTGGAGTGGGCACCTCGGCAGTTTGGGGCTCTGCACTGGACTCGGCTTCTCGCTCTAGTCGAGCCGGCCTCTGTCTCTCAGCCCTTCTGTCCCTTTTTCCACGAGAGGGGCTTGGCAATGCTGCTCCTCTGCCCTCCGCACTAGTGGCTGGTGCAGGGGTAGGTTGCACAGCTACTGCCTGTGCTGGCCCAGTTTGTCCGGTTTCAGCCTGCTGCACTATGTTCTCAGTCTCGCTAAGGGCGGCGGCGAAGCTCACTCCTGTGCGCACTGGTGTCACATTTGCAGGACCGCGGCGGCGGCTGTCTATTATTTTCTGCGGCACCTCGCATCCCTTGTAAACACTTAGGTGGGGCTTGTGGCAGTTGGCGTACTCTTGCTGGTTAGTATTCTTGTCGCAGTCTGCAACAAAGTGTTCCCCCGCACAGCGCAGGCATGCGAGCTTTCGCTCACAGGCCTGGCTGGAATGGTGGAAGCCCACACACCTGCGACATTGGGCTGGAACATCTTGTCCATAGTATTGCTCCACCTTGACCACAGTGTGGAACAAGGTGCGTATAGCGCCTATGGGCTGGACTGCCTGGCCTGGGACTTTGTCCACCACAACCAGGTATAGCGGCATGGGTACCCTTTTGGACCCCTCCGTTCAAAAGGTCTTTCTCAGTTGCGCGACAGCTGAGACTGTAATGCCGGGTTCCTCCTGCAGGGCCTCTTTTGTTTCCTCTGGTGTACACTCAGAGGCGAGACCCGTATGATGTACCTTTCTACGGTTGGACGTTGGAGGGAGTATGAGGAGAAATGAATCTTCTGCTCCCTCAGTATTTCTTTCGCCCTCTCGAAGTCCTCGGGCGTGTAGGTTCGAATATGAACATTTCTAGGCTTGCTCTGCACCTCGAAGCCCTTGGCCAACTTGGCTACTAGGAGCTTCATGACGGCGATGTGGTTAGGGAACGAGTCCGCTATTATATGCGGAATCTTTGTGCCCCTCTTGGTTAGGGGTGTTTGTTCAGTTCCTTGTGGGGGCTGAAGCGAGCTCTGTGATGTTTTTCTTTTTGTTCTCCGCTCTACAACAGTGAAGCCGTCGTGTTGAGTGGTGTCGTCTTCCTCAGATTTTGTCTCAGACAGCGGGAGGTGGGAATTAGTGGTTGATACGGGTACTACTGGTTGAGGGGCCACGGTCTTCCTTTTCGATCCCCTATACCTCTTGGCAGCGGGTTCTACCACTTCAGGTGGTTGTATTTGCTGGGAACTAGGCCCTTGTATTTGCTCCCCTTGGAGGAGACGCCTGTAGGAACCATATCGGCTCCGGGTACTGGACTTGAAGTCCTGGCCCTTGGACGTGGCCTTGCAGACCCGCTGTCACGTAGTCTGTCAGTCAGTGTGAAGTCACAGAAATAAAGGAGATAGTAAGAGACGAGTAAGAAACAGGGCGGTTCCTGTTCTCGAAGCTATTTGCTCTCTTCGGAGCAATAGTGTAAGCAGCTCACGTGCACGCGGCTGGGCGGCAAGCTAGAAGAGGGCCAGTGCCACTTCTTGCCGCTGGGATGGACTTTACACCTGCTCCTAATAGGAACGGCTCGCACCAGTTCCGATAAAGCAGGTTCAGCGTCGTAGGGGTGTACTCTAAAGCTTGCTTCCTAGGCCTCGTATAGAGTACACCGTGTGCTATCGTCTGGCTGATATGGTCTAGTCGCTACACCACAGTCGCTGCGTAACTCCTGCTGCTCCCTGGCGAGGTAGATAGGAAACTGTTTTTCCACCAGTGGCCAAGTGTCATGAACATGTGTGCTTCCAACACAAGGATCTCACGTCGAATCGACGCATTCCAGCATTCGAGAACAGTTCGCACAGGTTCTCCTGTACGGCATGTTTATCTGCCCATCACCTAGCCGCTTATTGCGACTTTATCTGTGCACTATAGAAGGTTGTTCGAATCGGCGGCTACTAGCCTTCTCTATTTCAACTCGCAATCGTTGCGTAATGGTCCGGCCGTATCGTACAAGATACCGGTGGCATTACCTAGTTTATTAAGCTCAACAATATACATTAGTGCTGCCGTGGCGTGCATTTGAAATATTTACACATTTACATGCGTGTTTTATTAGCGCATGTCACAAAATTGTCCTCCTGAGGTGAACTTATTTATTTGTAGTGGGGTTACCACTACACTTCATGAGGCAAAAAATACCACGAACCCCTATGACCTGTCGCAATATGGAGACTCAAGGAGGCGATACAAAATCCTATTGAGAAGAAACAAAGAAGAGTTTATAGAGGAGGCAGCCAAAAGCCTGGTAGATGCTGCAAAAGTAAACCCATATGCAAGGCTGAAACTAAGAAAACCATCCTTCCCGTCAGCGATACAGATGCAAACTTGCAAACAGCACTTTAATCGAGTACTCAATTGTAGGGACATAGACGAAAGGCAGCTAGAATCAACATACATAACTATAACTCAGGAGGGAAGCAGAAATAGACAGTATAAAGCATATGAAAGCGACAGGCCCAGATACACCATCTTCGATGAAAACTTCAAGGACTCCAAAATGTTCATAGGAGAAACTTGGGTGGAGTTATTTAATAGGGGTATAGAGCTGGGAGAAATACCAGAAGAATGCAGAACTTAAAATATTAATGTGATAAACTAACGGAAAGGTGACAAAGAGCACCAGGCTCATACAAAGATATAGACTTGGAGAATTACGCCCTTCAAATTTTCTAAAAAGGCATGATGACCTGACTGACTCAACTGACAGAAAAGGAAACACCGGAGGAACAATTCGAATTTCGGACAGAAACATCCACCCCACGCGAAATCTCCAATCTATTGATAGATATAAAGGAATCCTTACAAGAGCAGATGGGGAAAACGCACATCGTTGTGCACTACCAGAAAGTGCTTGACAGGGATAAGCTCATGACAAAACTGGAAGGCATGACCGGAAAGGATAACCACCTGACACGAATTATAGAATCAATGATGCGGTACAATCTCGTAACAATACAGGATGCACTTCCCACTCCAGTCCCATCAAACAAACGGGGTTTTGCAGGGGATCTGCTGAGGCCTCTGCCATTTAACCTAACATCGAATGTAATGAGGACGATGAGCAACGCACATACAAGCGTATACATCTATGCTGACGATATGGTCTTGATGGCAAGAAGATCGGAGACCTGCAGTAGAGCTTCAATCAATTAACAAAATGGGCAGACGACAATGGCCTAAAGATTAAAAGAAAGAAGATCGTTCCAATGATCTTCCGGAAAGGCGGAAAGAGTAAAAACGCAGAAACAATCACACTTAGAGGAGAGGATCTAACAATGAGAACTCCTACAAATACTTAGGAGTAACCCGGGCAACAACTGTGATCACATTCGGAACACACGCCAAAGAGAAGGGCATAGGTGTTATAAGGAACTTATTCGGGAGGTTGCGGGTTCGATCCCCATGGCTGACTTTCTTGACCCATGGATTTCTTCGGAGGTTTTCCTGGAAGGATATCCACATCCTCCAATTTTCCTATCCCTCCGTTTCGTTACATTAATAATTTCATTTCACCCTTGGTCCTGTTAGGTTTCTTCCAGAGTGGGAAGCGTCGGCGAGCGCTGCGGCAGCAGCACGGCAAGGGATCAAATGCGCTCTGGAAATCTCGTCCCCCGGATTGGAAGGAGAGCCTGTTGGTTTACGGGACCCTCAAAGGGTTGATACAAGCCCGAGGAGGAAGGGACAAGGTTTCCGAGTCCTACGCACCCCTTGAAAGTACGAACCGAAAGGGTGGGAGAGGAACCGTGCTGAGCTGGCCTCCACCGGGGTGCTTCTGTCTGGGAAAATTTAAATACTCTACCACGTGCTCTGTCATGAGAATGTTTAGGCCGCCCTTCGGATCCATTCGCCTCATCCATCCTCCCGGGGGTGCCCCATGAGAGACATAGGGACAAAAGATCGTCTTTCGGTCGAATTGCTAAGTCCCCAACCGCAAGTTGTAGTTATATGGCCCCCCAGTGATTAGCTTTTCAGGGGTAGATACCTCAAGACTGCTTCACTGTCGTCTGTCATCTTGATTTTTGATCTTGACTTCTTTCACGTGGAGAGTGAAGCACATATCTGCGTTCAGCTTTATAAGCTGTTGGTGGTTATGCTGGGGACTTATCTAGCGCCAGTTATGTCTTTTTAATGGTAGTGAAGCTACATTTGCTGTCTTATGAAGAATGTATAAGGAAACGAACGTTGTACAATGCAAGATATGACTTTCCCCCAATATCTTGGCCTATAGAAAAGAGAGACACGGTTCCGTAACCAAGACCACGTCGAACAATGGTTCTGCAGCCAACTACGGATCTTATTTTTTGAGAACAGAGATCCACTAGACCGGTGGAGGGCCAGCCTAAATCCTCATGGAGACAATAGGCATATAGTACCCTTAGGTGTAACCTATTACAAACAAACCATTATGGAAGTCAAAATTAGTTTCCATATCACCTGGAAAATCCTTACATAATTTAACGCAATTTAATTATGTACTGACCATCTGCTTATCTATCTCATCAACAAAGTGATATGCATTTAACAGAGAATCTTATCTATAAATATAAGAAAAAACGCTTCTCTATGGTAATATCGCACTTATTATTGTGACATTTGATCCTGTTTTTCACGGCAACAGTTTGATAATGCTATTATCTACCATTATCAAGGCTTTTATCGAATTATAGGACACTTCAGTTCCGAAATCACAACAAGATCTTGATATAAATGGCATAGGAGCGCTATTGTTATTAGATCTACAGGAATTTAGCAATGGCCTTCTCCGTGCAGACGAGGATAGCGATATTTACGCTCTGCCTCGTGGCAGTTGTTTCAGGTGAAGATACAACTTTGGAGAAGGACCGTCATCCAGATGTCGATCTGAGTACCGTAAGTGCTTCAAATTCTTCTGCCTTGTTAATAAAATATTTCAGAGAAGTTTTATTGATTATTAATTTGCTTACTGTATCCTTCACAAGGTGCGAACAATTACTGAGCTTCGAATCGAAGAAGGTTGGAGTTTGTGAAGCCCACTTTAAAATTGAAATATAATTGAATTACATTTGAAAAATTCAACCATTGCGCCCTATAAAAGTATCTTCAAACTTACCCGAATTTTTCACCCCTTGTCCAGCTCCTCTGGGATGCCGTCCATTAAAACGATTTGCAGTGCTGCAAGACCCATTTTACTGCTTACCTAAACTAAGAGAGGATAGCTTGATATATAAGATCAGTGAAATCTACATCACCAATACTTTCATGAGACTCCCCCGCCCCAAAGTACCCTTAACAGTGGAACTCGAAGAATTCCAACGTTCATAATTTGAAATCGTCGTTAATTCGAAATGTTTCTTGGTTCCTTGAGTTTTTTTATTAAAGCGATGAAAAAAATCACATGTAATTCGAATTTCATTTTCCTTAATTCCAAGTTTTTGTTCAGATTTTGTTCAGAAATATCAGAAAATTAATCTAAACGCGGAAATTTAATATGATAACTTAGTGTATCTGTAAAAGGTCATCGCTCCGGGGTTGTTTGTTTTGTCGGAATGCAGTTGGAATACAGTTTGCGGGTGGAATAGCTTCTTAGCTGCCAGCCTTGATGTTCTGCACCTGCTTCCACGCACGCTTGTCTAAAACATGTGCCTTCAGTTGTCGCTTGAGCTTCCTACTGTTCAGTGTGGTGCAAATCAAAGCCACTATGTCCCTTGATAAACAGCGTCTCCGGTACAAGGCTAAACATTTGCGGAAAAAGTCACTGTCATTCAAGAAGTTGAAAAGGGTTCGTAGAACAAATCTGAAATCGCGAAAGAATACGAGATACCACCTAACACTGTCAACTTATGTGAAGAATAAGCAGAAAATGTTAAGCAGTGCCTCGAGTGAAAATGTGCTATCACTGGAGACCTGCAGTATATTATTTCGAGTTGTACTACTTTACTTATTTTCTTTAATGTAAAAATAAGTAGAACTTCGTTCAAATATACCGTTTCTTTACTTATAACCTTAGTTAGGAAGGAATATGCGTAACTGTATTGCTGAAATATCAATTTCAGACGTAACTTTTTCAATCCGAATTTTTGGATATATAGAATTTTTTCCTGGTCCCTTTAGCTTCGAATTGTTCAACTCACATTTCATATGGGAAAGTTTTTCTTATTCTTTTATTTTCTCAAGATGGGTCTAGCGAGTTTGATTAAAATAACACATGCTCAAATTATTTATATGACAAATTAAATGTACATATTGAATTTCCTGGGAATAGCTTGTGAAAGACTCTTCATTTAGGAGAAATGTTATACAACTTCGGGTAACAGGTTATCCATAGGATACAATTCTTATTAAGTAAAAAAGCCTATTAAGTAAAACAGTATATTTGTTTAAAGATACAATTTATTTAAAATACGTTTTTCAGTGGTACATCGGGCATATATGGGCATATATATACGAGATATCCGTTAGTTGGTTTGAATTTTTCAGTACTTTTCTAATTTTAAAATGTGCTGCTGCTATTCATTTGTTTCTCGCGATATTACGGAAGGAGTTGGTATTTCAAGGCATATGACATATGACTATCGATTCCGGCTTTGGTACATCCCTTGAAAATGCAATGAAATGTGTAATGAAATTATTTCTGCAAAGGTTTGCTTCGAATATCATGAAATAGTATGGAACATAAAAGTAGCTATGTAATTCGCCGCTCCAAAGGAGGAGGTTAATCAGAAAGAGGTTCCATTAATTTGTATACATTTGTATTTGGCACAGATTATATAAATAATAATGTTCCCTCCCCATCCCCCCTCCCAAAAAAGAAAGAAAATAGTGTCATGCGTTTCATGAGAGTTGATTCAAGTTGATTCAATGGAACCACTGTTGATTAGCACTAACACGCTCTAAGGCAGGGGAAGACAACTTCGGGCCGTGTGACGTATTTAAACGAAGAGCCAAGCACATGAACGGAGCCATGGATGTGGAACACGGAAACCGACAGACACACAAAATACACAAAATACAACACACTACACTATATAACGTCAACAAAAACACAATAAACACATACGCACCAACGCCGAAGGAAATCCCAACCCGTAAAAGAAACAAATACCACACTAGGCTGAAGAGGGATTTCCCTAAACAGCCCGGGCATGTTGTAAACATGCCCAAATAAACATTTTTCATTCATTTCGTACGTTCGTGTGACGTCAGGCAAGAGCGGGTATTGCTATGCAGCCTAGATCATCGGCGCTACTTGCACGAAACTGAATGAATATGAAAAATGTTATTTGGGCATGTTTACAACTTGCCCAGGCTGTTTAGGGAGAACCCTCTTCAGCCTAGTTTGAGGGCTTTTATTTGTTGTGTGAGGGATCTTAACTGCGTAAGTGCGAATTTTGTTTTGTATTTTGTGTTTTTGTTGACGTTGTGTAGTGTTGTGTGTAGTGGTTTTGTTTTTGTATTCAGTTACCCATGTTTCACACCAGTTTGAGACCAGGCTTCAAGATGTAGAAGCATTGTCAACTGCGTTTCAGGTCTTTGCGACCCCATATTAACTGGATGTTAACAATGTTTCTAGCAGCTAGCAAATTGAATTGATAAATTTACTGTGCGACGATTTACTGAAGGATAAGTATAAACACAAGGAACACTTGGCTGATTTTTATAAGAATGTTGCTCAAACCAGATTTCTGAGGTTATACGCCCTTGTTGCACGGATATTATGTATGTTTGGTTCTACGTATGCGTGCGAACAATTCTCATATTGTCAGATCACAATCTAACATGCAGTTTTCGGTTACAAATGTGCCGTACATTACGCCCTAACATTGACAAACTAGTTAAAGAAAAGCGAAACAGCAAATGTCGGAAAATGTCCACTTAATTGTTCTGTATAGCTCTCCTCTAGCTCAGGCAAAATAGTTATAATTTCTGTTCTATTTGCGTTATAACATGATTGTTCACATAAACTAGAACTATATATGGTATAAAGCCGAAATGTAATTATTTATAATCTGTGACTATTCCGTAATTGAAACAGTCAGCATTAAAATTGCGATGTCCCGCACGCCTTTCCTCTTACCCACTGTGACGTCACACGTTTAACTGACCGTCATTGCGAGCATGTGAGCTGAGTGGGCTGACGTCACAGTAGCGTTACCTGTCTTCCCCTGCTCTAAGGAGTTCATGCTAAGCACAGAAGTCAGGTGTTGCTGATTAAGTTAACGTTTGTAAGCAAAGCTCTCCGCACTGAAATAGTTTTTACTTCTAGCCAATAAAATGTTTCCGAGCTTGTTGGCCGTGGTCCACTTGATGCATAAACACCTGACGACGAGCATTCTCAGAAGGAGTTAGATGTTCATGCATCAAGTGGGCCTTGGCCAAGGAACCCGGAAATAACATTTTACTGGATAGACGCCGGCCATGAAAGCCTAAGCTTACACATATTTTTACTTCTGTTCCAATGCTTAGTCGAAACATAGTAAAAGTATATTTTCTATAGGTATACTGAAGTTAAGTGCAATATTTGCCCACTAGTTTACAATTATTGCTGAAATATTGCTTTTCAAGACGGCAACGTGAGCCCTTCGCACTGCAAGGGAAGTATATGACAAATTTCATCTCATACCATCTCCAAGAACGCCTGAGAATAAGGTAACCCTTTTCGTAGGCCTCACTGAAGTTGAACTTTTGTGAAAAATAGTACGTATTACAGCTTATAATCCTGAATGCTATTGCAGGACAATTATGAGTAGTGAACATATGCGTTGTTAACGTTTGCTCTTAACATGTGGAACTCATACTTAAAGGACAATTAGATTGAAACCGTTTCTAAGTATGCAAGTCCAAACTTGGCTCGTATAAACGAGCAGGTCTAAAGCATAAAAATGGATTTTTTCCTCAACCGGAACTAAATGTTGATTTCTAGGTTACCACAAACAAGAAAGATAATATTTTTTCCAAGGGAGGTAGTCACGTTAACTGTGAAGATAAAATGTGTATAGTTTTTCAAGTTAATCTGGCAAATTCCATTACTTGAAATGGGATTGTTAGTTATATTATACATATGTACTGCAGTTTTTAAAGTCCTCGGGTCTTGTAAGATCTGGTGAGCAATTCTAATTTCATTTTAATGGAATTGTCTGTGTAGTTCCCAGGCACAGCATTAACTTTCAATTCAGCCCTTGAATCAGTTGGAAAAGTAGCTGAGGTTTTACGAAAGCGATGGCTCATTACAATTTGCATTTGATAACTGTAAATACCTTGCTGTCACTATACTTGGAGATTTCGTGATATCAATTTTCCTACTGATGTATCAGCTATATCGATGGAACCCACAAAACATTACATTATTATTACCGAAAAGCCATGTTTCACAGTGATCTAACCTTAATGAATAATATAATTTTTTTAATCAAATAATAATCCTCATCTGCTTTCTACATCATCTCTCGACAATACTTTTGAGTTTTTGGACGATATTCAACTGAATTCCTCTTTAACAATGCAACAAGTTCTCAGTATCTGCTAAACAGGATTTTAACACAGAAAGTTGTCCCCATGTGGTAGAAGACTTGTATTCCTCCACTATTTCCCTGAATTAAACTAAGACATTTTCTGAATACATTTTGTACTTGCTTCAGTAACCCCTAAATCTTTAACATTAATGTACAATTTTCAGGATCTTTTCGCTGTAGAAAACTAGTAAGTGGCTCACTAGCGTGGCTAACGAGAAAGACAGGCTAAGATGTGAATCAGAGTTGCGTAGTAATGGTAGGTGCCGGGTCGTTCGTCTAGTTCATCTTCCTTAGACAAGATTGGGTCGTCGGAATGCCCAATCCCGTTATGCAGTGTACCATTGTCACCGCGCACGTATGATATCAGTGGGAGACCCTTGATCTCCTGCTCAACCCTAGCTGTCACCAAGGACTTGAAGGGCTCTATGGCAAACTGAAAAGTCAGTCGGAAGAGTAAGATAAGCGTAGGGAATTTGTAATGGTTTGTAAGTTATTGTCGAACATTGTAATGAGTCAGCCATATGGCGTCGTTAAGTGTTGAATGGTGTAGATGGACGTGATGGGTGACTGAAATGAGCATGTTTGAAGATTTATTCTCCACCCGAAGGTTTCGTTCGTTGTCCTTAGAGTTTTTTTGTTTCTTTTTTATGATTTTGTTTTATTTCTTTTATTTTTATTTATTTTTAAGATAAGATAATAACCTATGATATATACTAGACGTATTATAAATGGACTCATATATTAGGTTCAGTGTAAGGTGGCATTTGCTTATGATATACGTTAAGTCTATTTGTAATGTTCTAACACTATCTTATCTATTATGCTTACTTACAAAAGTTGATATTAAGCCGGACGCTTCAACATTAATCGTTTACCTGTTGGTGTCAAGTCGTATATAGTGCACACATGGCGGGCTGTCTGCCTGAGTAGCAGGAGCGAGCCTGTGCCACTGACGGGGAGGCCCTCGTCTCCCGGGGTCCGCCTTGGCTAGGTAGTGCAAGGACTTATGAGGGCTAGACAATGTTGATGCGTATTGTTGTGTTTGTTGTGTGCTTCCCTTCATCCCCTGTCCAGTAATTTCAGTGTATTAAATTATTCAGGTATTCTTGGATATTGATTTCCGGTTCGCCTATGTTTATAGTGCAATCCAAAAATGACAGAGGGCGGAGGTGTTTGTCGCGTGCCATACCATACTTCCCGAGCATTCTTATTTGATCATTATGGTTCTTGTTCTTTTTGGTGCAAAGGTTGCATACCAGGAATTAGATAAACTGCTTGATTGTGAGCACTTTTAGCTCTTCGTGTAGGTGGTACGAAGGAGTGGTAATTTCACAATAATTCGCAGTATTCTATTTTGCATCGTTTGGAGGCGTTTTATGTGATTTTTTGCCGCATAGCCCCATGCGGGGGCGGCGTAAGTTAAGATGGGACGGATCAGCGTCTTATAGAGCGTGAGTCCCATGCATAGCTTAAGACTGCTGCTCAAATTTATCAGTGGGTAGAGTCCTTTGAGTTGGCCCCCGAGGTACGTGACGGATGTCTCCCACCCGATTGGTTCCTGTATTGGGGTGAGGGGTGGGAGGGCTCGCCTTCTTTGTCTACGCAATTTTCGTCGGGTAAAAATGATTGCTTGACTTTTTCTAGCATTCAGTTTTATCCGCCATTTGGTGAACCAGAGCTCCAGAGCGTTAAGAGCATTCTGAAGCCTTAGGTTTATAATGCGTGGCTGTGTAGAGTGTGTGGTCAGCGTATATGTATTTATCTACTCTGACTATATATATTAAATAACATAGGCCCCAGTAAACTTCCTTGGGGGACTCCCGCGTTTATTGGGTGCAATGTGGATTCGGTATGTGGATTCTGCAGCTCCTTCCGCTGAGGTAATCTTTTATTAGGGCAACCATTGAATCTTGTACCCTTATGCGGATGAGCTTATGGAGTAATGCTGCATGCCACACTTTATCGAAGGCGCGTTCTCTATCCAATAGAACCACGCCTGTAGATCGGTTAGTGTTAAATACTTTGGTGATACTTTCTGTCAGCCTAAGGATCTGTAGTATTGTAGAGTGATTGGCCCTGAAGCTGATCGTCAGTTATGACGTTGTTTTTTATTAGAAATGAATTCAGGCGTTTAAGTATGATCTTTTCTAGTAATTTACTTAGTGTGTTTAATAGGCTGATTGACCTGTGATTAGTAGGAATGGATGGATCTTTATGTTGTTTAGGAAACATTAAGATTCATGCTTCCTTCCAGCGCTTTGGAAATTTTCCATGCTCTAGCGCGTAGTTAAATATATCCGCCAGCACTTTTAGGGGCGGAAGATGTTTGAGGACTATATTGTGAATATTGTCTGGTCCCGGAGCCTTACGTGCAGGCAAGTGCGCAATGAGCCACTTGATTTCGCCTGCACTGGTCTTTCGGAGTTTATTGTGTGTTGGGACATTCACTACTTCGGTGATTTGGTCTTCCGTTGCTGCTGCGAAATGTCTGTCGTACGGGTCAGCATTCGGGTGGAATACCTGTTCAAGTGTGTCCGCGAAAGCTTCTGCTTTTTCTGTCGGGGTTTCGGTTATTTACCTACCAATATGTAACAGTGGTATGTTTGTGCGTGTGCGTGTCAGGCACTTCACTATTCGCCAAACACTGCTCAGTTTTGTGGATCAATGTCATCCAGCGTGGGGTTCCATTGTCCCCTTGTGTGTTTGGACATTAGTATATTAGCCATGACTCTGATGTGTTCGTTTCGGTGTATTAGATTTAGTTTACGCTGCTATTTGCGCCTGGCCCTGTTTCGGTCCTGCATCGCCTATCTCACAGACCGAGGGAACTGCGTGGTTGCCCAATTCGTTGGCCTAGTTAAGGGAACATGTCTTTCGGTCGCGTGGTGAATAGTTCAGGTAATTATTTCTACGGCTTGCTCTTCTGTATCTTGTGAGCTAATGACAGGATTGTTTTGTTTGAGTTGCGTTTCAACTAACGCTTCGAACTCGGGTCAGTTTGCGTGATTGTAGTTGCGCCTTGGCTGCTCTGATTTGAACATTACGGGCACCACGACCTCCATTATTACCGACAAATTGTCTGATGTGAGTTCGTTTAATACCGTAGTTTCGGTGTCATAGGGGATTCCTTTTAATAAGGCGATGTCTACGATACCTGGCGACTGATTGGCCGCTTGCGGGATAAAGGTCGGCTCGTCTGGGCTAGTTAGGAGGATGTTTGCCCGGTTGATGAAATTCAGAACTTCTGTGCCCTGGGTGTTCGCTGTTCGACAGTTCCCAAGATAATGCTTTGCGTTAAAGTCACCAGCCACTATTACCTTGGTGTCTATTTGCATAGTTTTGTCGACATCTTCCATATCAATATCCGGCGGAGGGTTATATACGGCTACTACCGCTGCAGCGGTGCGGTGAAATTGCACATTTATCGCTGTTGCCACTAATCGATTTAATTCGGGCGCTTGTTTCTGGTAGTGATTAATAGAATTTTGTATTATTACTGCCGTACCACCGCTTCTGCAATTTCGGTCACTGTGGTATATACAGTATTCCGGAATAGAGAAGCAGTCAGGCGGTCCTAAATGTGTTTCGTTTAGAAGCG
Source organism: Tenodera sinensis (assembly GCA_030765045.1). Taxonomy (NCBI): domain Eukaryota; kingdom Metazoa; phylum Arthropoda; class Insecta; order Mantodea; family Mantidae; genus Tenodera; species Tenodera sinensis. The sequence continues at coordinate 7,435,866 of JAUKNM010000025.1, read as the reverse complement.
CAATTTGGATAGAGTTTCTTATCAGGAAGTCCGTTAATTCCTGATGTTTACGTCGGAGATTGTGGCACTTCCAGTATAATAGGTTGATTGTTGAAGTGCAGTCCATTACTAGTTGTAGGATGAAAGCACTGGGAGATATCTGGCAAGATAGTTAAATAGGTAAAGTGGGTCTGCGTCTTGTGTGTGATTAACTCCAGCAGCCATTTAGTGTGTTTGAGGAAGTTCGCATAGCTAACTTCCCTGGAGACTCCTAGTGAAGCCAGAAGCTCCCTCAAGGCCATTCCATTCAGAAAAGCTTCGCGTGTGGTGAGCACTTCTGGGGAGAAAATTTAATCTCGCAGCGGTGTGGGGATAGCTTGTCATTGTATCTGTGCTTGTGTTCGTTGCTGCTGTGTTGTGTTCCTGTTCCTAGTGTTCCGGTTGTGACTCGGTCTCCACTGGCAGTGGAAGGGTAGGATTCTGGGGCTGGCTGGTTTCGGCCACGACGTTCCGAATGAACTACCCTTCATTATTGATGGGAACAGTCTGTGTTCTAATTTGCTGTCTCTGTGGTTGAGGTCGGAGGGCCCTATTTGGCTGTTCCCTTAGCCTTGAGTTAAGTGCCGCTTGGTAGACTGGGCAACCGCGCCATATTTCCCTGTGGCCTGTGTGGTTACGCAGCGCGCACAGTCGTTCCTGGGGAGGAACTCTACATAGATAAGGGGGGTGAGGGCCTTTACATTTGGCGCATGTGTTAACTAGGGCCTGGCATTCCTAATGGATTTGGAAGAATTGTTGGCACTTCCTGCATCGTTTCGGTGCTGGAGTTGTCCTATATTCCTCTACTCTAACTTTGAAGTGAGCTAGATACTTGAGGTCTCTAAATTTTCTATCCTCTGGGGTGTCTGGTCTGGGAGCTCAATTAGGTACATGGGGAGCAGGGCACGTGTCCTGTCACTTTTGTGGATTTGGACGACCCTGATGACCTCAAGGTTGTGGGGCGACCAGTTCTAACTTTATGTGCTCTCCGGAGACTTCGACATACACTCCTTTAATTACAAATCTAAGGGTTCTTTCTGAGGGTTTGGACATCAGGTGGAAGTGTATTTTATGGCTTTTAAGGTGATCTACAAAAGTATTGTAGTCCCTCCTGGAGAACAGCTTATTTTTATAGTCTCCGGAACGTGGCGCGAGTCTGTGTATTTGTACAGGTATTTGTGTATTGTGTCAAAGCTATGAGTTGTGGTGTGTATAGGTGTTGTTTGGCGCTTATGTACGTAGATAGGTGCCAAATCGGACCTAAACTCCGTGAATGTGTTGTGTGGGAGGAACTTGTTCTAGCCTGTACCGCGTGTGAGTAGCTCTCGCGTATCAGCGAGTGTGCTTTGGGAGTGGGTGATGGTCTCATGTCCGACAGGTCCATGAGGTCTTGGGGTGGCGTATGTGGAGATGGCTGTGCTTGTGTGTGCGTTGGTTATGTTTTGTGTGCGTATGTGTGCTGTCTGTGTTTGTGAGAGTGCTGGCTGTGTAGGTGTGTGCGTCTGTGTTGGCTGTGGTTGTGTGCATATGCGTAGGCAGTGTTTGTGTGTGCATGGGTGTAGGTTGTGTTTGTGTGTGTGAAGGTGTAGTCTGTGTTTGTGTGCGAGTAGTCTGTGTTTGTGTGCATGTGCGTGTAGGCTGTGTTTGTGTGGGTGTTGGTTGTTTGTGTGCACGTGAGTCTGAAAGCTGTGATTGTGTGTGTGTGTGTGTGTGTGTGTGTGTGTGTGTGTGTGGGTGCCGACAGTGTGAGAGTGGGTGTAGGTATGCGTGTGCGTGTAAGTGTTGTCTATGTACGTCTGGGTGTGGTGGCGTCTGGGTGGGGGTTGATTGTGGGTTTTAACCTGGGTGGGTGTAGGTATGAGTGGAAGTGTGGGTGTGAGTACTAATGTTGTGTCGTGCGTGGGCAATATGTTCATGATGTTCAGCTCAGGTGTTTTGCTACACTGTGATCGCGTGCATGGCCGTGTGTTTGTGACTGATGATGATGATCATGATGAGAGGGGTGTCCATGGCTTGTCCTTTGTCATTCTCAGTGCCTTAGCCGTGACCGGCTTTTTGGTAGATGAAAGGGATAATGGGGATAGTCTAGTCGTCTTTTTAATCATTGCCAGATATCAAGTGTACAAGTGTATTTAGTGATCAGCTGACGTTTATTAAGTGCCTAGTTGAAGGGGTTAACTTAAGTAAACCTAAAAAGCATTAAGAGAACAAAATCCTAACGGGGACCTAACTGAGGAGAACTTAAACCTAGGAAGAAAGAGGAGAGCGTGAAAGTAAGAGAGAAAGAGGCAGTTATCGAGTGCTAAAAAGCGTGGCTAGCAGAAGACCGAACCCGTTAAGGCGCCTTGGTTCCAATTAGAGACTGTTGGCTGTGGTCTTACTATCCCTCGTCTAATCTGCAATGTATAGTTACCGATCCGGAGCGGACAGACGCTGGAGCCGGCAAGTGGGAGCTGGAGCGGTGATCTCCGGGCGTCTCGGGGAGAGCGTGGCGGCCTGCGCACTACGCTCGCTGAAGATCACTCGGATTCCCTTCTTCTCGCTTAACCAAGCTAGATGGGCTCTTCTGAGCAGCTGCAGTCGTTCTCGAAGTTCCAGTCGGAGGGAACGAACTGGCAACAACGAAGGCAACCAAGTGGCGCCTCCGCCACACCTGGTGACGATCATCCGAAAGGGATATTATACATCGCCTCCTCTGCCATGCACTAAGCTACGCTACATTGAAGGGTAGGAAAAGTGATAATTGGTGTCCTGTACCGCAGAAGCATGTTAGTGGGTGATTTCTAAAAAGGCACCTGCATACAAGGGAGTATGCAAGCGAGTATGTACATAGGGAGGGTGGTTGGAACAGAATATATTTTTATTCATATTTATCTTGGCAACCAAGGTCGAAACTATCCCTATCCCTCGGATTCCAATTATGTACCTCGAGGAAAGTCATGTGTTTCTCTACCTTAATGTACAATATGAATACTATTCTCCCATTGCAGTGGAAACGAAACGCAATACCTATCCCTTCTGAAGAGAACTATTTCTTGTTCTACTGTTCACAATTAGAGACTTATAGCATTATATTCAGATTGTCTAATACCACAACTGCCAATATCATAGCTACAGGCGTGCGTAACGGCTTCAGTAATGAAGAAGAAACTGTCCAATACTACCCAGCCCTTCCCCTTTTTTGCAGCACTGCAATCACTATTGGCAACAGTAACTCCCTAGTCTCCCTATTGCAGAAAAGAAATCAGCAACGATGAATAATGTACACCGAAAATGACTTATGATTTTAATACAGCGTGCAAATATATTGTAGTAAACTATTTTAAATGAGAACCTTATCTTATGTTTACGTGAACTATTTTTGACATATTTGTAGACGGAGCTTTTGCTAAAATACGGCTACAGAGTAGAAACACACACAGTAAAGACTGAAGATGGATATCTTCTGTCAATGCACCGCATCCCTGGCAGCGGACCTCCAGTGTTCCTTCAGCATGGTCTGCTGTGCAGCAGCGCTGACTGGGTCGTTATGGGTCCTGGGAAAGGCCTCGGTATGTATCACACATCTTTCACAAACTAGTTCATTATTGCAATATTGCTACAGTAGATTAAAGATATAACCAAAGTAAATACATTGGAACTCTGATATTTCAAACGTTTATAATTATTATTTGAAATCGTTGTTAATTCGAAGATTTTCTTTGTCCCACGAATTTTGTATTACATTAATGGAAAAGAATCACATGTCATTCGATTTTCATTTTCCTTAATGCGAGATTTTGTTCAGAAATGTCAGTCAAAGTTAATCTAATGGGGAAGTTTAATAAAACTTCATCCACGTGTTTCTGCAAAAGAGGCCATCACTCCGGGATTATTTATCTGGTGGGAATGTAATTGGAATGCTGTTTGGGAGGGGTGTGGAATAGCTTTCCTAACGGCCGGCCTTGAACATTTAAACCTGTTACCACGTCCTCTTGTTTAAAACACGTGCACCTTTGGCTGTCGCTTGGGCTTTCTACTGTTCAGTGTGTTGCAAATCAATACCACTATGGCTCTTAGTAAGCCGCATGTCCAGTACAAAAAGTCGCCGTCATTCGAGAAGGGGTTCGAAGAGAAAATCTGAAATCACGAAAGAATACGGGATACCACGTAACACTGACAACTTACGTGAAGAATAAGGAGAAAATGTTAAGCAGTGCCTCGAGTGAAAATGTACTATCACTGTAGGGCCATAGTATAGGTATTATTTCGAGTTGTACTACTTTACTTATTATCCTATGTAAAAATAAGTAGAATTCCGTTCAAGTATGCAGTTTCTTTATTTTATAGACTTAATTAGGAATTTATACAAGTATGTATATGTACCTGTATTGCTAAACTATTTTAGACGTAACCTTTGCAATTCGAATTTTTGGATACTTCGAACATTTTTCTTGTCCTTTCAGCTTCGAATTATCGAAGTTCTACTGTAGCCATACTCAAATTAGGCAGTTTCCTATTAAACATTTAGTATAGTCTTTATAAAAAGGTATTCATGATGGGTTGAAAAACACATCTACCCAAGTAACAAGCCGTGCTTAGCTTATGTTCTTCCAGGTTTGTGTGCGGAAAGGTTTGTCATTTGTTGTTCATTATACTTCTGTTTCCGTTTCCTTATTCAGAAAAGATAATTTGATTAAATAACAAAAGAAATCAATTCGCTTTATTCGTAACAGAATTAATGTACCTACAGAATGCATTACGAGTCTGCCTCGTAGGGGGGGGGGGGGGGGTAATGTATCTGTCATATTCAGAAGCTCCCGAGTTCAAATCTGTTGAATGTCATTTTACCCAGTTAATTCATTCATGTGTTGCCGCAAGCTGACTCATGCAGAGTTTAATTTCGCGAGATATTCCAGTATGAGTCGAAAGTACAAGTGAAAATGTTTTCTTAATTATTTCTTATTTTTCTCAACTATTATTTACATAATAATAATAATAATAATAATAATAATAATAATAATAATAATAATAATAATAATAATAATAATAATAATAATAATAATAATAATAATAATAATAATAATAATAATAATAATAATAATAATAATAATAATAATAATAATAATAATAATAATAATAATAATAATAATAATAATAATAATAATAATAATAATAATAATAATAACAATAATAACAATAATAACAATAATAATAACAATAACAATAATAACAATAACAACAATAACAACGATAATAATGATAATAATAGATAATAATAAATAATAATAATTATAATAATAATAATAAATAATAATAATAATAATAATAATAATAATAATAATAATAATAATAATAATAATAATAATAATAATAATAATAATAATAATAATAATAATAATAATAATAATAATAATAATAATAATAATAATAATAATAATAATAATAATAATAATAATAATAATAATAATAATAATAATAATAATAATAATAATAATAATAATAATAATAATAATAATAATAATAATAATAATAATAATAATAATAATAATAATAATAATAATAATAATAATAATAATAATAATAATAATAATAATAATAATAATAATAATAATCATCATCTAATAATTTAATAATAAGAAGTGCTCCTAAATTAAATTTTACGAATCTTTTCTTGGCTTTATTTATATACTATTTGGGAGTTCACAGTATGCATTTATAACATTAAGGTGGTTTCAAGAGATTGTCATTACCAAGTTTATTCTCCGGTTTGTTATTTTCTTCGTTAAAACAAAACTCAATAAGCCTATCCGTGCTAGTTCTGTTAACTCATTGGCTAATTACGAATAGGCAGAAGTGAGGAATTTCCATCTTCCTCAGTTAGAAAACAGAAGGATATGTGTCTTCTTTTAATGTCGTGGATATCTTAAGACATAGGTACCCTTGAGAAATCGGATATAGTTTACTTCTTGTGGGGTGTGTAAGTACCATAGGAAACAAACAAGTAACACTCGTGTTATTAACAACTCAGGCTCCTTGTCCTGTAGACAAGTTGTGGAGATGAAACAAAACTTGAGGTTTAATTTATGGGAGCTGTTTAACTGCTGTGGTTCTCAGCGTACCATTCTGTATCTGGTGTGAAAGATTCTTAATTTTGCTCAGAGGTCTCTTTATTGGACTTGAGGTTCCTACAACTGCCGTAAATTTACGAAACAGCAGCAACGACTTTACTTCCCTTCTGAAAGAAGCTATCATAAGAATTTTTAAAATCCATCGTCCTCCTCCTGGATTAATGTCGCGAGGTGACAGGGCTGGAGAGAAAATACTGGCTTGCCTTACACCACGAAGATATTGTGACAAAATGACAAAATCCAGTCCAGTTACTTTTCTATCACTTTCTTTTCCTTCTAAACTTTTGCAGAAAAACACAGTTCTCTGCTACTGACATTAATGCAGTCTACTGTCTTTCGTTTTATTACAACTCACAATTTTATGCGTTGCTTCTTGTCCTTTCACTGTCTTTCTCACTTTCCCAGTCTCTCATATATTAACTCCGACGATACACTAACTCGACGCTCGTTAAATCTTCTTCACTTCTACGGGATGTACCTTTCACGACAATCATACCACACACACACACACACACACACACACACACACACACACACACACACACACACACACACACACACACACACACACACGCACACACACACACACAGTTGTCTCGCAATCACTGATACACTGACCGAGTCATCTCTGCATCTCACTCTCTCTCCTGCTGTTTCATCACCTCTTTATATGGCAAGAATGACGTCACGCGGTCCTTTCTGGAACTTTTACAAACATGTCGGCCACCGTACAGTTCTCGAAGGCTCTGGAAAACCCTTTATGCTGCCGCTTCATTGTTGTTAATCACGTGTTTGCTCGTAAGAGTGGTATGGGGAAGGTCATTTCGCCTTTGTTCGCCGGCCTGGTATGTGGTGCGAAGTAGCTTGGACCCCACCGCCGCTTGTTATCCAGAGGTTCCAGAGGCAGTTCGAGTCGAGTGGGGAAGCTTATTCCCCCACCCGGTGCCCGCCATCAAAATATGTTGTGCATGTTCCCTAAGCGAGCAAGTGTAGGAAGGAGTAGATCGAAAACCGTACGACTCTAATTGGGTATTGGTAATGCCATTTTTAGTATTTGAAGCAAAATTATTTCGTGTATGACCAAGCTGAATTTAGAAAGCTGATCTAACAAATGAAATCTTCAACAAGAGGATTTAGTGCTCGACATTAGCGCACAACGAACTTGCAAATGGACATTAAATAATCTCAGCTTAATTTCATTTCTCTTGCAGCGTACATCCTAGCCGATGCAGGATATGACGTATGGATGGGCAATTCAAGAGGCAATACCTATTCAAGGAAGCATTCTAGTCTCAGCCCATCTGACAATGATTTCTGGCTTTTCAGGTGAGTTAACAATAGAATAGAATTTTAGATACAAGATATCACGCACCTTTTATGGTTCTCCTAACTGAAGAGAAATTTAATTTGTAACATTTTAAATATGTCGTTCCACTGGATATACCCCACAGGAGTTGAAAAATTAGTAATAACACGGGAACAATATTGATTTGATTTTTCTTTGAAACCTGATTCTACATGCTTTATAACATATGATGCTAAACATGAATGTGTATGTGAATATCTGAATGAATTGTAAACTTTCTGTTTTAAAGTTCCCTCGTTCCTCTGATCTAACCCCCTGCAATGTTTATCTCTGTGGGACATTAACAGATAAATGTTTACGAAACAAATCCATACACTTGAGATGAATTTAAAAATAGCTTTCATAGAAATTGCCGCTATTTTTCGGAAGTAAATGCACAGTGTAATGGGCAATTTCCTAAGCAGGTAGGTATCAGAAACGCTTGAGGGATGAAGAGACGCAGTTCTAACATCTCTTTGCAAGAAATAAATGCGAGTAATGCACTTTTCTTTTTAAGTGTTTGTTATGTGTCTTAGAAATAAATTAGCGACAAATCGTACTAGTGTCACCCGCACCGCAGATACATCAACCAGCCTCGGCGCTGCGGTTGGCCGCATATTGCGAAACATGCCAGTAAGGCCCGGAATTAAAAAGGTTGACTGGAAGATTAGTTAAACCAGACCAAAGTTTAACCGCAGGCGCCATTTTATAAACGTCTGGTTAGTTAAACCGCAGTGTAGTGGTGTATATATACCTGAAGGTCGGGAAAAGAGACGTTTACTAATCTTCTTCTTACACACAACTAAACACTGTTGGCACAACTTTATGCGACACATTTGGTGATCGTGTAATAATTAGTGAGCATTTTCCGAACATTGCCCCCCCCCCCAGCTTGCTATACATAACTAAGTCCAATTGACTACTACTAGTTGCGGGGTTATCCGAAAGAAGGAGTAAGTTCAGCAAACCTACCACATATGAAGTGAAATACTCGATATGTACGTCGCTGAGAACATTCCAGAAATGCACTAATTCAGGTATGGTGAATCTAGCTTAGGTCAGTAAACCGCAAGACATTTTTGAAGGGACATGTAACTAAATGTGTATTAGTAACTATTTTGATTGTGCACTACAGTACTATGTAGTATTAATTATTCAGGCAAGATTAACTGCAGGACAATTGTTAATGTTTTAAAACTAATTCATTTATCCCTTTTATTCACCTTTTTATTTTGAAAAAAAAAAAGAACATTATAACGTTCTAAATGACTTAAATTTACAGTAAAATGAAACGCATTGAATTATAATAGACATTCCTAATTACTTTATTTAATAAGAATATTACAATAAAGCTTGAAAACCTGTCACGTTAAAGTGACTTTTGAACTTGCTTTTTCTTTATCAATTTCTCAACACTAGATGTAATTTTGCGCGTGCAAAGTACAATATATTAGTATGGTGTGCATTTGCAGTAGTTACGGAATTTATTCTTAGTAAAATTCATGACTAAAAAAATTTGCTTATAAGTGTATGGGAAACCAAATGCACACGTGGGCCTTAGAAGAAAATCCTGAACATCAGGAAAATCAGACTTAAGAGATATATTTCATATTGTACCTAATGCAAATGTTATTTACATTTAGCACCTACCTACATTTACCTGACTGGTTTTCGATTTCTAATATTTCCATTTTCAAGGATGGCGAGTATTTATGAATCTCTTACTTTGAAATGCAAATTGGACCTTATTGGAATTTCCTTCTCTCTATGTTGTCTTCATTTTTTTCTTAACACTCTTATTTTCCGTCTCCTTCTCCATGCTGAAGTCCATTTTCTCCATTCGAGCTAATACTTTTTGCAGATTTCCTTAATTTAGCACTTAAATCCCACTTCTGACACCAGCCCTTCCTAAGTTTCTGAAACTAATTCTTCACTCAGTTCTCGCTATCAGTTAATAACCTAGTTCAATGTTCCTTGTAGTATCATTAATGCGAACTAATTCCACTATACACTGTCACTTCGCTAATTTTTCACATTCATTTCACTTTCTTCGGTGACGTAGCGGCGTAACGGAATTTGACCGATGTAATCTCCTACTCCGGACGGTTCACTTGCGGGGGAGTCGAACACACAATACCTTTAATCCCTTGCAGTAACAACACGTCACCACAGTGGTCATAAAATTGCTCAAAGAACAGCGCTTTTGTGCATCAGAAACTAGCTCTCTGACTCATGTACTCATCGACCCACCTCGCGAGAGCCTATGTAGGTGTAGGAAAGTTCTATAGAGTTCAGGACGTTCGAGTGGGCGAAACTTTTGAAAGGTTATATGTTTTCTGGCGACAGCACTTCCGTGTGTATGTTGAGCAACCACGCGGCTTATCTGTTTATCCGTTTATGGTTCCGACTGCCCGGCGCCCACCTGTAACCTTGCCATACCCGCTGCATTGTAGCAGATCTGCTGTAGCAGATTCACATCGGATCTCGAGCTATCGGTGGATCAATCAAAATGTCTTGATGTATACAGTGTGAGTATAATGTCAATATATAGTGTACACAGTGCCATTAGTGCAGTCCTGGATGGTATTAATGAACTGGCGTGGATGAAAACTTGAATTCACTGTCTTAGTGTGGATGTTCACCCATTTCGTACATTTACATATACCTTTTGGATTCTAACACATTTCTCTGTTCATATAGCTGGCACGAGATGGGTATCTATGACTTACCAGCTGAAATCGACTATGTTCTGGAGAAAACTAATCAGGAGCAAGTATACTACATCGGCCATTCGATGGGTACCACGATGTTCTATGTAATGGCGTCTGAACTTCCGATCTATAACAACAAGATCAGGGCCATGTTCAGCCTGGCACCTGTGGCATACATGTCGCACATGACCAGTCCCTTCGTACAGCTCGTGGCAAGGATAGGAGATCAGCTCTCAGTGAGTAACATATTTGCAACTTTTCTCATATATTTCCGTATATTTACAAATTTTAAAATCCCTTAATAATGTAAATTTGTTACATGATTTCGGGCTGTCAATACTCAAGTTTATGATTTACTATTTCTTTCTTCCATTTCTTTTACTATCAAGACAAAACGTGTTTCTTTATACATATTGCTCAAATGAAGCACTCTCTCACTGTCTGTTTCTCCCATTCAATTACTCTTTATCTTTAAGAGATAAAAACTCATTTTCAAAGGACCGAGTGAGAAGGCCCCTTTGCTCATATATTTTTAATGAGTCAATGGATCGTTTACCACAGAAAGGACAGTTTTCTGCACATTAACTTAGGCCTAGCAACGCCTTCAATTTTCTGTTTATCGCAAATAGAGAAGGATTTATTCAGCTCTTTGTCTCTGCCGTAAAGTTAGAAAATGAGAACATGTTACCTTTGAACACTAAGCAATTCATTTATAACTGTTACAACCTATAGCAAAATAAATCTCTGCTCTGTCCCTTTTTGAAACTGAGTTTTTCCTGCTCCTTTGGAATGTTATGATTATCACAATAGAAACGCAAACTAATGATATTGAATAATAATAATAATAATAATAATAATAATAATAATAATAATAATAATAATAATAATAATAATAATAATAATAATAATAATAATAATAATAATAATAATAATAATAATAATAATAATAATAATAATAATAATAATAATAATAATAATAATAATAATAATAATAATAATAATAATAATAATAATAATAATAATAATAATAATAATAATAATAATAATAATAATAATAATAATAATAATAATAATAATAATAATAATAATAATAATAATAATAATAATAATAATAATAATAATAATAATAATAATAATAACCATAACAACAATAATAATCATAACAACAACAACAACGATGATGATGATGGTGGTGATGATGATGATGATGATGATGATGATGATGATAACAATAAAGAAACTAACAATGTGAATTGTGTAAGCTATAATATGTAGACGTACCTACGTGATGTTGGTTTTCAGTGGCTGCTCAACTTGATAGGAGTGTACGAGTTCATGCCCAAGACGGAACTGCTGACTGAAATCGGCCAGCTGCTGTGTAACGATAACGCCATAACGCAGTCCATATGCAGCAATGTGCTCTTCCTTATAGCTGGCTTTGACTCGAAGGAGTTGAACGAGGTAGGTTGCTTTCTACTTCCTTATGTATACATATGAATTTTTACAACGAATTCTATAAGGCAGTTATTCATGCCTTTTAGTTTTGAGAAAGACTATGTGGGATCCTGTATCACTGAGTTCACTAAATGCATCTGCTGGATGGTAATTATTATAATTATTACCATCTAAAGGTTACTTAAACCCGGGACATAAAGTACTTACAACTATTGTAAGTCGCCCTTGGGGTATTTATCTCTGATATTAGATTCCCTTGTGGTTAATCGGGAAAAAGTACCAATTAGCTGGGGAATTTAATGTCGTACTAGCAAATTGGCCATGGTAGCTTAGTGGTTAAAGCAGCCGTTCGATAAGCCGAAGATCCGTGGTTCAAATCCCAGCTACGGCATTGAATTTTTCAGTTTCTGATTCAACCTCTGGGTGTTATTTATATTTATATTCGAAAGCAGTAGTAAAATAATGAATATATGTGCAAATAGAACATGCAAGTATATATCAGTGTAAAGATTTAGTTAACAAAAAAGACTTCTGTGAAATATTGTAATGGGAGAATGCCACTGATATCCGATCGCTTGTATCATTGCTGTTGTTGCTGTAATTCCCCGCAGAAATGACAAGCTGTTCTATTCATTCTTCCAAAACTCCTTTACTTTCTCATCTTACACTTATTAGGGCCTTTGTATCAGTAACCATTGTTCACAATTTTCAGCTTTTACTGTTATTAGAGCCTCTTCTGCAGCTTTATTGCAGACGACACAGTGAAATATTCGTTGTTTCGCTTAACATAACCCTTCGGCCCAAATTAATTCAATCGGGTCAAACTAGCAAAGGATAAGTCAAATTATTTTGCGATCATGTTCTGCAGCAATACCGTCGTCTGCATAATCCTTAAACTGGCATATGTGCTTTTACCAAATACAATATTATTCGCTTCCCGGTTTCATTTGGTTGCGCTATCTTTGTCAATATTTTTGGACAGTTAAATGTTTGTTAAAAGTGTGCCGCTGGATATACCTCGGTCTCAGTGTACTGCCACGGCTGAGACTATCTCGTGGGTGTTGAAAGAAATACCACACTTTTGTGAAACCTTTTATTCCAGTCCACATTTATGTACAATTTTCTTCCTCGCAACCATATACCCGGCGCAGTTATATGTTTCCTGGCACTGATATTCACGCGGATGATGGCAGGATCCACGCACGTAAGTGCGTAAACGTGAACTTGTGATTGTGAAGTGCGTGTGTATATGCGTATGCAACGCCAACTTGTGAGTGTGTCAGTCGTGTCTGACAGCCAATTTGTGAGGGTGAAGTTAGAAGTGCTTAGTGTAAGTCCCTGCCAATGTGTGAGTGTGAATTGCCTATCGACATAGCTTGTTCGCTAGTTTTGTTCAACTTCAACTTCAACTTATTTTATTATAGAAAACATTTGCCCGGTGCCGGTACAGAAGGGCCCGGCTTACAGGCTAAAATTAACATTAATTATATTTTACAGTATTTACATTGGTGTTCATGTTTGCTTTTATATGTTCAAAAACCCATACAGTGGGCAGCTTTAGCCCACCGAGAACAGTTTTTGGGCGTATTCTCAGTTTTTTGTGTTTGTCTGTTTTTGATAGTTTTTTTTTTAAAATTTATATACACGGATACACACACGCACTCACTCCTGGGCATACCACACATATGTCCCATCACACGCACACACACACACACACACACGCTCGTATATACATATTTACACACACTGCACTATATACACTTCACTATGTACAGTTTTTCCGCAGTTTCCCTGTGCGGACCAGGTTGCAGCTCCTGCCGCGTTTCCGAGGCACAGACCTCTTCCGTAGTGTGTGGCCTAGGGCCTGGTTTGTATGGACGAGCATCAGTCGACGAGCCATGCAATGTTTAGAACATTTTAACTCTAGCATGCTTACGATGCTTTGGCTCGCCCTTGCCAATATTGGCAATCACGTCATTTTGGTGATTCCTGATGCGCGCCCACGCAACAATGGCTCTTTTTGTTATGGCCTCGGGAATGGAACGGATCTGGGTTTCCTGGTGAAGGGTTCGGTTAGTGGTTAGGATGGGAGCGGAGAGGATTTTCCGGAGGGAGAGGTTTTGGAGGGTTTGGATAGTCTTCAGGGGGGTTTTTGAGGCGTTTGCCCAGGCCACACACGCGTATAGAACCACCGAAAGGATGAAAGCTTTATACAGGACGAGTTTGGACTTCAATTGCAGCTGTTTGCTGCGGAAGATGGGGGCGCATAACTTTAGCCGCTGTCTGCCTTTGTTGGCGCTATTTTTTATGTGGGTGGACCAGCACATTGTGCGGTTCAAGGTAACCCCTAAGTATTTAACTTGCCGACGGCAATGCAATACCTGACCACCGACCGTTAGGTCCATTGCCAAAGTGTGATGTCGCTTAGAGAAATGAATCAGCTGGCATTTGTTGGGATTAATTTTGATTTTCCAGTCATGTTGCCATGAAAGGAAGTTGTTAACATAACGTTGCATTTCTGCAAGGCCGAAACGAGGGTTTCTATGGTGGTTGTATATTGCAGTGTCGTCGGCGTACATGGCTACCTTACATCTGGCGTCCACTGGGAAATCATTGGTGAATAGTATGTACAGAAAGGGTGACATAATTGCCCCTTGTGGGACGCCAGCCCGCATCACTCTCTCCCGAGAGGAGGAGCGGCCCACTTGGACGTAAAATTTCCGTTTTTCTAAAAAATTGTGCAGTAAATATAGATAATTTTGAAGAGCCGGGAAATTGTGGTGCAGTTTGTAAATAAGGCCATTGTGCCAGCACCGGTCGAATGCGGCTTCTACGTCCAGAAATAGCGCCAAAGTTGAAGCCCCATTGTTAAATTGCTCTGTTACGTCATCAGTTAGTCTGAGAAGCTGTAAGTCAGTAGAATGTCGTTTTCGAAAAAAAAACTGTGAATTTCAGAGTTCATGAGATTCCGAAACTTGTTTTTGAAGTCGAAAAAGTATAAGTTTTTCGAGCAATTTACCAATAGTAGACAAAAGACTTATGGGGCGGTAGTTTTGCGGTTGCCTGGTGCTTTTTCCTTGCTTTGGGAGCATAATTACCTTGGCTCGTTTCCAGGTAGAGGGGAAATGGCCTTGCTGCAGACAGGCGTTAAATATTTTAGTCTGTTGCACCAGGGCTTTTCTCGGGAGATACTTAAGTTCCTCATTAGTCACTTTGTCTGGGCCGGCAGCTTTCCCATTAGGTAATTTCCTAATGAGCTTGTAAACTTCCTGCGGTGTTATGATAGGTAGTTGTTGCTCTTGCTTCTGCGCCACCCAGGTTTGTACCCATGTCTGTACCTCCCGTTCTATATCGCGGTTGGTAACTGGGTTTTCGCTGAATCTATCTTCAAGACAGTCAGCGAAGACCTCGGCTTTCTCCTCTTCGGAGAAGTGCAGGCCGCCATGAGTGTGCAGCGCCTCAGTTGCGGAGTTCACGTTCGTGGAGACTTTAAATGCCTTTAATAATTTCCACAAGGAAGAGTCCGAATGGGTGGTACTCAGCATTTTGTTTTCCCACTGTTCAGTTTTTTTGATTTTAATTTGATGCCGAATGATGTTGCGTAGCCATTTTGCTAGCACTTTATATTCAGGCTGATGGGTGTACCGCCATAGTCTTGTCAAACGCCGTCTCCGCGCAATGAGTTGCTCTACCTCGGGGTACGTGCAAAAACCGGGTGGTCTTGTGGTGTAAGTGGTAGCGTTTCTCTTGGCTGTGTGTAGCGAGGCAGTGAAGTTTTCAATGGCGACATCTATGTCTGCCTCGCTATAGTATGACAGCCTGGGTAGCGCTATCCTGTGCATTTCCGTGGTGAACTTATTCCAGTCGGTCTCAGCCCTCCTTCGAGGCCCAGAGGCACCGGCTGGAATGCCACCCTGTATATCGAAATGCACGGGAAGGTGGTCAGAGTCCAGGCTGTGATACACTGTAAAGTTAATTAAAGGTGTCGCATTTTTTGTTAGTACGAAGTCCAAAATTTCGGGGTCAAAGTGCCCCGATCTGTGCCAAAATGTAGGATCTGGGGGAAGGTCTAGTTTTGTTATTTTAATCTTCCCCTCATTTTACCACTTCTTCATGGCCACGTGGTTGCCCTCATTGGTGGAAATCCATGTTGTGTCCACGACATTCGATTTTCCACCAATTAGCATACCCAGACGCCAGACGCCAGACGGAGTTCGAGTCGAGCGGAGATGAGGTGATGTTTCCCCCGCTCGAGTGTCTTTACCGCAGTACCTAGCCGTCATACGGCTTAACCTGCGCGATTGTCTCGGCTGGTGCGTTTTAAGGGGCTTTTGCTTCACTGCACATAGCGTCACTATTAGCTTTACAATGGTTTGTAAAGGAGTTTCATATCCTTTGTTCTCCATTGTCTGGCGACCTTACCCTAATGACGGGCTTTCCCGTGGCCTACGCAAATTTTCGCATATGTGGCCCTTTTAGATGAATAAGCTATATGGTCTATCCGAATATTTCATTTATTTATTTCTCTTAACAACCACCTCGGTTTATCCCGTCACAAATGCCCCGCTATGAAGAAACCAAAGACGCGTATGGCGTGTAAGTGGGTTCTTCAGAGCTCGACTCCCACTATATTTCAATAATTTTGGTTGCTCTTTCCGGGTCGTCGGCGAGTCAGTGTTTCTTATAACATTACGGTGCCGTAGGTATATGGTTCGATTATTGAGTATTCTTTTACATATTTTACATGTTACACACATTACCTTTTGGATTCTTCACAGCTTGAATACCTATATACAGATACACAAATAGCCCTTTGGATTTGTACACGTTCCACATAAATTACCCTTGGAATGATATACATTATTTATACGTTATCCATACACATACAAGTAACCTTTTCGATCTCATTTTACACTGTTACTTCCTTGATGCTGTTATATCGATTCACGTCTTTTGGTCTTTTCACACGACATCGATTACACATATCCAGTATTTTAAGATTTCAGAAATTAACATCTGTGCGACACAATTATTGGGAATTAACATTTCCATCAAAGTTACCACGTCACTAGGAATGTCATCAAGTTACTCTTATCACTTACAATACTTCAGTACATCTGTCCTGACAAAAATAGAATTCGTGATACATCCTATCTGAGCAACCTCGCTCTCCAGTGTCACGTGATTGCATCTTATCTTTGTAACCTGATATGTACAGTTTTCTAATTACTAATATTAATGCAAGCTTCCCCCATCTTATCAGTGAGCTATTTTTTTAAAAACAATTTATTTCATTTCTTTGCTCCACATGTGATATAGTTCCTACTACTTTCTACTCTCTGAAGGGTCTTAATAGCGATAGATATCTGCCCAAATTCTTCTGACTTTTTATTTCTTTTATTTCAAATGCAAGTGGCCCGACTTGACTCACGATCTCACACGGGCTGGAAATTTTCGCATTTATTTTATTCAGCGCGGAAGATATAAGTTTCGTCTTCCTAGCACTTTTACTTTCATTTAACGTAGGGAAATTTCTGGCTACTCGGCCTATTCTTCCCAATAAACTGGTTTCCAGGTCAAAACCTCATCTTCCGACTGTCCGCTAATTGCCTGCCCATTACCGTCGGCCTATTCGTCTCGCACTTGTATTTTATTCACTTGCATACTGTATTGTTTAAACACCTGTTCCCCATCGTTTAAGTTTATCTGGATTTCTGAACGGGTTTTCGCGAAAAGAAGTTTCACTTTCTGTGTCATCGGCGTTGTTATTCTCATCACCCTTAACGTGAACAACATTATTATTATCCTTATCATCACCATTTACCCAACTCTCCTTATTTTCCTTTCCGTATTCATTACATCCATTAGAATGGTTTTTATTCACGGATATTCTCTCCACAAAGAATTCCGCATTTTGTAGCTCTTCTGCGTATCCGAAACTCTCTTTACCTATTGTTGTCTTCATCCGCTCGAACGAAGGGGACTGACATGCTTATTTCCGGTGTGGTGATATTCACTCTGATATTCGAAGTCAATGGTCGCCCGCATGGCCGTTAGGAAATCTGAGCCGATGATTAGTTCCGCCGATAATCTAGGTACAACTAGCGCTATAATGTCTATTTCCATCCCTTGAATTTTGGTCTTTATCAATACTTGCTGACTTATTCTTGCTTTGCTTCTTTCAATGGCCAATACACAATACTGTGACTTTTTGGTGTGTGTGTGAAGTAAAGTAGACAGATGTAGTCGAGATAAAGAAACACTTTTATTTCCGTAAACAGTAACTTGTACACTCGTTGCAACAGCAAGAAAGTCTTTTCCGATTCTCCAACAACACGACTCCGAATTCGTAACACAAAGAACTAACTCTTCTCCGTCGGCACAACTCTGCACATCGTCTGTCCGTCTCCGTCGGCACGACTACTCAACCTTCACATACGTCTGACTGACTCTTCTCTCGCACTTTACCGCTATTTATATCTCCCAGGCACTATTCTGGAAAGTTCAGTTATTCGGTGGAATGCAAAGAGGAAGATTCCAGAAGCTTCTATCCTTTTCTCTCTTTCGGCAAGCGCCCCAACAATGCGGCCATTCTCTGTCTCTTTCCTTCGGCTCCTTTGCGGTAGCGCCGACAATAATGCGATGGGTGACACTGCTGTTGTCGGCAATTAGATGCATCGGGCGCGGTGACACTGCTCCCTCCTCAGAGCTGGTCGTCCCGACCAGCACTATCACTGCGGCATCTCCCTTGCGCCCCGGTGGGCTAACCCATCGAACCTCTTCTCCAGGAGGCACGATCCTAGGTATCGCTGTCGGATAGTGTCCCTTGGTCTGGGTAGGACGATGTATGCCATCCTGCTTCGAAATTCTGCAACAGTACCGCCGGTCTTGACGGTCCCTCGTCCAGTTGCCCTTCTTCCTGGTGTGTTGACGGGCCATCCTGCGCACTTGGAAACGGCTCACTGGGTACCATGTCCGCCGACCTCTCTGGCGCACATTCGCAGCCACCTTGCTTCCGATGGGTCCGGCAACAAACCCCACCACATCCGCGCGAGTCGCGTCCACCGCTGCACTCGTGTTCACTTGTGCTCGGCACGGCCTCTCCTGTATCCTGCCGTCCACGATGATGTCCACCATTCTTCCGTTCACGGCACTATGCGTCAGGTGATTGGATGGCTCCGACGGTCCCCCCATGTCACACGCCAAGTCGGTTCTCGCGTGATGCTCGTTTGCTTGTGCGCTTCCCTGCTGATCGTCCTGCACGTCGTATCCTGGTTGGTTACGTACCCGACACACTCCTCCAGAGGATCCTCGACGACGTCTCTGAACTGCCCCTTTGTCTTTCCCGAGACGTACACTTTCGTTATCTGAAACGGGCGCAACTGTCGCCTCGGCCACTAGGTGCTTCCTCCCCGGGTCCGCGCTATTCCGTCTGCCCCTGGCATCCAGTACTTTGACGCTCTCGTCAACTCTTACTACCAGGGCGCCAAGACGTTCCCCGTCGTCCTCCACGACGTCCACATGCTGGCAGAGGTCTTCCACCTTTTCGCCGAGTTCTTCCACGTCTTCCGTCACGCCAATCAGTTCGCCGAGTTGTTCCAGGTCTTCCGTCATGCCAATCAGTTCGCCGAGTTGTTCCACGTCTTCCGTCACGCCAATCAGTTCGCCGAGTTGTTCCACGTCTTCCGTCACGCCAATCAGTTCGCCGAGTTGTTCCACGTCTTCCGTCACGCCAATCAGTTCGCCGAGTTGTTCCACGTCTTCCGTCACGCCAATCAGTTCGCCGAGTTGTTCCACGTCTTCCCTCATATCATCTGAAACGGGCGCAACTGTCGCCTCGGCCACTAGGTGCTCCCTCCCCGGCTCCGCGCTATTCCGTCTGCCCCTGGCATCCAGTACTTTGACGCTCTCGTCAACTCTTACTACCAGGGCGCCAAGACGTTCCCCGTCGTCCTCCACGACGTCCACGTGCTGGCAGAGGTCTTCCACCTTTTCGCCGAGTTCTTCCACGTCTTCCGTCACGCCAATCAGTTCGCCGTCAATTTTCGCCGATAGCTCCGTCTTCATCTCTTTCAGCTCGGCAACGAGGTTGTTTCTCGTCTTTATTTCTTCTTTCAGCTCGGCAAAGAGGTTGTTTCTCCTCTTCATTTCGGCGAATAATTCTTTCATCATTGCCATCATCCTGGTTTCCGAATCTCCCTCCATCTTGGTTCTAACGTTGCAACTTCTAACGACGATGTAACGAAACTAGAAGCAATTCGACGGATCCCACTTCTGACACCAGTGTGACTTTTTGGTGTGTGTGTGAAGTAAAGTAGACAGATGTAGTCGAGATAAAGAAACACTTTTATTTCCGTAAACAGTAACTTGTACACTCGTTGCAACAGCAAGAAAGTCTTTTCCGATTCTCCAACAACACGACTCCGAATTCGTAACACAAAGAACTAACTCTTCTCCGTCGGCACAACTCTGCACATCGTCTGTCCGTCTCCGTCGGCACGACTACTCAACCTTCACATACGTCTGACTGACTCTTCTGTCGCACTTTACCGCTATTTATATCTCCCAGGCACTATTCTGGAAGCTTCAGGAACGTTCAGTTATTGCGGCGAGATATACAAAGTAGAAGATTCCAGTAGCCTCTATCCTTTTCTCTCTTTCGGCAAGCGCCCCAACAATGCGGCCATTCTCTGTCTCTTTCCTTCGGCTCCTTTGCGGTAGCGCCGACAATAATGCGATGGGTGACACTGCTGTTGTCGGCAATTAGATGCATCGGGCGCGGTGACACTACACATTACATACGGGTAAGGTCTGCAGTTTTAGTCCACGCGATTTCAAATTGTTGAACAGTTCTTGACTACATACGGTCACATTCGACCCGGTATCCACTATTGCGTAACAATTCATTCCCCCTATCGCAACTGCGATCCTAGGCTCTTCCACGATGTCACACATTCTATCTTCCTTCAGACTTCTCTCAACCTTGGGATACTCTATGCTGTTCTTATTAATACTTGGTTGACTTATCTCGTTCTCCTTTTCGTTTCCTTTTAGTCCGTCATCGTTCATGGTACATAGCGGAGAATTTATGTCCCCGTTTGTGAGTTTAAAGACCTTCTTTCATTTTCTTGATTAGGTTTTGCTGGTGCCTGGAATCTCACGTCCTGAGATGGACCTGTATGACACTGTTCCCTCTCTATCGGGGTCAACGGCCTTTCCCTTTCATACTGCCTGTCTGGTTGGTGTGCGTTGCCTGCGTCTGGACGCGCGTCTTTCCGTCTGTTCTGCCATCTTGTCGGTCGTCTGTCGTTATTTCGGCTCCACTGATACCTCGTGAAATGCAATCTCCCATCATTGTTTCCTGAATCGTATGTTCGATTTACTGGAGTGTTGCGCTTCGGACCGTCGTAACGTTGATTTCTTCCGCCGTACGGATATCGAGGTCTTTCATCATGACGCCGATCGTCTGTGTTGTAGGGCTCGTGTCACCTGTTTTGGTAATCGTGGACCGATTGTGCCCCGCTCCCACTGAGATGTTGTCTTTGCTTGTTAGGTTCGCATTCTTCTCTTTCTCCTTGGAATGCCGTTAATAATTCTATTGCATCATTGAGGTGGCGGAGTTTTGCAACAATCAAATGGTTTCTAATATGTTCTGGGAAGTGAGAAGCCATGAGGGTTATAAATTCCTCCTCTCTGATTGGGGGTTCTAATAACTTTGCCTCTTGTGCGAGTTTAAGAAAGTAGTCTACCATGCTCCCCCTACTACGATCGTTATACCTGCCATTGTTAACCCTTATCTTTATACTACATTGTTTTTGGGTGCTCCAGTATCTGGCGAGGAATGCCATTTTAAACTGTTCGTAGGAGACCCGGTCGCCCAGTGTGAGCCTAAACCAATTCAGGCACCTCCCCACTAAACCTTTCTTTATTACCATTAATTTGAAGTGATCGGGGACAGACTTTATTTCGAAATATGATTCTAAGTCCAGGATATATTGTTGGGCATTATCGTGGGCGTCGTCAAAATTTGGAATAGCTATTTCATTTAGGAACTGAAACCGCATGCTTTGCATATAATTTGCATTTTCATGTGGAATATTTGCATCACTCTCACGTGTTACTGTTAGCAGTGTCCCTCTTACATTGCTATCGCTTGTATTGGATCCTGCACGTGAGATGGCCGCGTGTACGCTGTTATTATTGGATTCGTCAGTTATAGAGCTCCGTTGTATTTGCGTTCTTGCATCAGCCGTTTCTCGCACAGTTTCGGCTATTCAGTCACCATGGGAGGTCTGGGCTTCGGTTAATTCTGTCAGCGTTTCCGCTATATTGCTCTTTTCCAATTCTATATCTCGAGCCATGTCGTTTGTTATTAATTCTAACTCTTTATTAATTTTACTCTCTATTGTGACGCAATTCCTCCTCAGCCCTTCGCTCACGTATTGTCTTATTTCTATATTCTCCAATTGAAGAGCTTCCACTTTGCCTGTTAGATTGTCCACTTCTGCCTGTGTTCCCTTTAATTCTGCCCTGATTAATAGAAAGTCCCCTTGCATTTGGTTCTGGCCTACTCCAATTTCTTCCAACACTTCCTGCTGTCGTTCTAACTTCTTCTCCAATTCCCTATTTCTCTTCGATATTTCTTCCCTGACTTCCTTATTTAACCCTTCTCTTAGCTCTTTGTTACTACGATTTATTTTCCCTTGAAGTTCTGATATTTCTTGCTTTAAATTTGCCTGCATTTCCCCTTTAAGCCCATTAATGCTTTCTGTCAACTGTCTAAGCAGCCCTGCCAAATCTACCTGCCTTTCACTTTCACTCATTACGTTAGTTGACCTTTCCGCGAACAGCTGATTTTCACATTCCATGCTAATGGGTTTTCCGTAACTCTTCCCACTTCTCAAGGGCATAAAGTGTGTATATGTATCCTATCAGCTGTTTACTTAGAATCACTCGTATGGAAGCTCTTTCTCCTTAAGTCTATATTTTACAATATTATGTTTTTACCCTGTAAAAATACATATAATTTTCCCTTTACACTTCCACTTATTTTTATTTTGTTTTTGACCTACTGCAACGTGTATTCTGGAAGTTCTGGAAGTCTTCGTTTATTATTGTTGTATCGGACCCCTGGTGTGGTGTCTTCCTTCCTTTCGGTTTGTCTGCGTCTCCTCTGTCGTCGTCGGTTCAGCTTCCGTCCTTCCTTCAGGTTTGTCGGCGTGGTTGACAGTTGCGGCTGCTTGGTGTATTTCGGTCATGCCCCACGTTGGGCGCCATTTGCGGCTGGATATACCTCGGTCTCACTGTACTGCCACGGCTGAGACTCTATCTCGTGGGTGTTGAAAGAAATACCACACTTTTGTGAAACCTTTTATTCCAGTCCACATTTATGTACAATTTTCTTCCTCGCAACCATATACCCGGCGCAGTTATATGTTTCCTGGCACTGATATTCACGCGGATGATGGCAGGATCCACGCACGTAAGTGCGTAAACGTGAACTTGTGATTGTGAAGTGCGTGTGTAGGTGCGTATGCAACGCCAACTTGTGAGTGTGTCAGTCGTGTCTGACAGCCAATTTGTGAGGGTGAAGTTAGAAGTGCTTAGTGTAAGTCCCTGCCAATGTGTGAGTGTGAATTGCCTATCGACATAGCTTGTTCGCTAGTTTTGTTATTTTAATCTTCCCCTCATTTTACCACTTCTTCATGGCCACGTGGTTGGCCTCATTGGTGGAAATCCATGTTGTGCCCAAGACATTCGATTTTCCACCAATAAGCATGCCCTGTCTCGGCGGGTGCGTTTTAAGGGGATGTTGCTTCACTGCACATAGCGTCACTATTAGCTTTACAATGGTTTGTAAAGGAGTTTCATATCCTTTGTTCTCCATTGTCTGGCGACCTTACCCAAATGACGGGCTTTCCCGTGGCCTTCGCAAATTTTAGCATATGTGGCCCTTTTAGATGAATAAGCTATATGGTGTATCCGAATATTTCATTTATTAATTTCTCTTAACAACCACTTCGGTTTATCCCGTCACAAGTGTAGGACAAATTACAAATGCTCATAGCTTACGTACAGATATACAGACTCAGACACACATAAATAAAAGACAAATAACCAGATAAACAGAATGATGCAAACGAACTTATCAGCACACAGGCAGTCTCTAACTGATGCAAGCATTGCAAGCTGGCGCTACAGGATATATGTTGGAGCGAAAACAACATAAGACGCACAGTTTATGCTGGATTGCTTGTCAGGCTCACACTAATCACATGTTAAATACCGGCAACACGGGTTTTAGTATCTATCATTGCTGCAGAAACTTCTTAGCTCTAATTTGTTCCTCTTTTCGTTGTTATGACCACTGCAATGACGAATCTATCCTCTCCCGTTCATTTAGACGTTTCCGCCATGTGGCTAGAAACTGTCAATTCCATTCTTGCTTAGCGCCGAGTACAATACAGCATTATTGAATAGCAGCGCTGTGACATTGCTGTACGGACGGTACAGCTTACTGCTCGTAAAACTACAAACGCAATAACATGTGCGCGCATGCGTATTTTATGTTATAAGGGGTAACGTGTGTGTATGAATGTACTCCAACGTGATATATCATATCATACTTTGAATGGATGAAATTAGCGAAATGGTGCTCAAATGAGCCCGAGATCCATAGAGTTTAAAGTTACCCGACATTCGTCTTCAGGAAGAAGAAGAAAGAAGAGGGAAAAAAAAAAAAAAAAAAAACTTATCCGGATAACTCACCCCAACCGAAATTCAAACTCGGGACTTTTTGAATATGAGGCAGACACGCTATACTTTACCACAGAAGCGGCATCTTATAAGGTATCATGGAGGGGCCCCCCGAAACCGGGGTAAAGCGTCGCACGTACGCCAATGTGGCACTATGTGGGTACTTCAAACACGACCCAGAGGGGAAGATGAGGGAGAGACCCGAAGAGCGACCAGATTCAGGAGACACGTGTGCAAGCGTGAACGGGGTCCCTAAGTTTTCAGATTGAAAGCTTCTGACACCACTCACAAGGCGCATTCCAGCATTTGAGAATAGGTCGTACAGGTTCTCCTGTACGATAGGTTTATTTGCACAGCACCTAGCCGCTAATGCGACTTTATCTGTGCGGTGGTAAAGGTTGTCATATTGTCATGCTTTTGTGTCTTGGGCAATGGTTTCTTCCTGTATACCTAGTTTAGGATACAGGAAGGTGGCAGGAATAGGTGTTGGGGTACTAATGTGTTAGAAGATGGGAGTAGCATTACCCTTATCCAAGGGCGTCCTTGGGTAGGCGGTAACTTTTCCTTCTTCGAGGTGCCCTGTGGTCGTATTGACCTAATGCCCGCACCATCTGATTGGTGTGGGAATTAAGTTTGGAGTGCATGGTTCGGGATCGCTCCCTTACAATGTCCATGATGTAGGGTAGTCCGGAGTGGTTGTGAAGGATGTAAGACGGGAATCTATGCCCGATATCATATATCATTCTTAACGCCCTATTCTGCACTGTTTGCAGTTTGCGTATGGTAGAAGATGCCGCTGATCCCCAGGCTTCGCAGCCGTATAAGATCAATGGCGGAATAATTGCCCGGTAAATGCGTAGTTGTAGGTGATTGGGCATGGTGGATCGGAGGATAGGATAGAGCTGTCTGAGCGCAGCGTGACCAAGTTTGACCTTTGCGCGGACGTGTGGGGCGTATGTTAGCCCGCGGTCGAGGAGATCGCCTGAATATTTAGCGGAGGTTACCCATTGGATATTTCTCCGTCTTAGCCGAAGTGACCGTACTGGCCGCCAATGGCGAACCTTGCCAAGGAGGAGAGCGGAGCTTTTCCCCGGACTAATAGCCATTCTCCACTTCTCACTCCAACAGCCGACGGTGTCAAGTTGTCGTTGAAGGGGAGGGAAACAATATCACATTTTTGTTTTGTGCCATGATGAGGACGCCGTCCGCATACTGGCAAGTCGCAGTGTGTTGTTCCGTGGGGAAATCGGACATGATCTCCAGGGGGCTCTCTTAACTCACAGAGGGCAGGTTCAAAGCTCATCATCACCGCCCAACCACAATACACCAAACACGTCGCTTGATCCGTCAATCCTAAAACAGGTTATGTCGTGGTAGAAGAGAAACTATCTGAGTATTCGCCTACAGACCAGGGCAAACCAGGAAAAATCCATGGTTAGAGTAGGAGATTGACAGGAATCCAAACTGAGACCTCACGAATGCGAGCCTCACACGATACCGTGCAGTCATTTTGTTCGTTCATAATCAACAAATAGCTACGACAAAAGGACAAGTTCTTCATATATAAACGGTCTTCGAAGTTTTAATCCATTAATTTATAGTAATTTTCATGATCTTTAAGCGGAGGCATTTTGCATACAGTTCTATTTGTAGTAATAATAAATACGTTGCTGGCATAAATCAAACCAAACCAGCAAGGAAATACAACCCCGCCTATTCTCGGCAGTATGATCATAAACCTGCCACTGATATTCATCAACCTTCTCCTGCTTAGTGCTTCATATGCGTTCCTACAATCAAGTCACTGATGAGGAGAAAATATAAATTAGAGCCGGGAGCGCATACGAATGCAGGTCAGGGAAGGCAATGCGCAGAGAAAAAGAGACAGAGGTAGTACACTGTCTCTATCATTCTTGCTCTATACACTGGTAAGTAATATGACTCAGAGCAATGCTACTACGCAACTCGATTCCAGTGGGTATAGAAAAACGAAATAAACTCCGGTAGCCCGCGCGAGCGCAGTTTGCAGCTATCCAGTGTGGAAGTGTCGTGAAACTTCCAAGGGCATCCTAGGTGATTTGGAAACAACAGACATATAACAACATTTCAAATAATGCTCCTTGTAGCACTAGTATAATAATAGTATAATAATACTAGTGTTCCTGTAAAGAACCTATATGCCGCATCTCCCTTTGTTCATAAAATCGATGCCCACATAGACATACACAAAATGAAAGACAAATCTAAGGTACACTTCTTATTAGCATTAAGCTAACCTAACATTAGAACAGGCATGTCAAACATCACTCCCAGGGTGTGAAGAGAGGAGTCCACCCCTCCTTAACTGCAATAGCACACACTAGTAGAACCGGTTTTCGCTTTGTTTTTCTCGTTCTCCGATTTGAAGGGAGGGAAAATAGGGGAATATTTTCACACTTGGCGAGTGCTGTTTGACATGCCTGCATTAGAATAAGGTATATAACACTAACTTAAACTTACAA
The DNA here is from genome assembly GCA_030765045.1 of Tenodera sinensis. Classification (NCBI taxonomy): domain Eukaryota; kingdom Metazoa; phylum Arthropoda; class Insecta; order Mantodea; family Mantidae; genus Tenodera; species Tenodera sinensis. The sequence continues at coordinate 7,408,970 of JAUKNM010000025.1, read as the reverse complement.
TGATAGAAAGAAACCTAACCTACCTAGAACCCCTGAAATGACTTATGACTAGGTTTGGAACCAGGTTTTCCCTTTTGCACCTCAGTCTAAAATATTTTTTCTGCGCTTCCTGTGTGGGAGGAATGTTAGACATAGCAATGGTACAGGTTTAATTATGACTTCAGTTGTCATTTGTTAAAAAAGTTGAAAATTTGAACGTTTGTTTTATGCATCACGATAATTATTGAACTACTAGCTAACCCGGCAGACGTCGTTATGTCAAAAGCCATTGCACTGTGGCAGTCCCACAAACTTATATTCTTTGGCCAAGTTCTGGTGATGGCGTCGCTTATAAAGTGTACATACAGTGATGACAACTTTAATTTTCAGTAATGGTCACCAGAACACATAATATACAGTCACAAATACGTAATTTGAGTACAAACGTATTTCAGAGTGATCACTTTGTTTATTGACTACCAAATAATTACCGTGATATCAACAATACATTAGCATACCAATAACATACATTTCTATATATTTTTGATGTCACAATCATAAACAACTACTTACAAAATTTTGTTATCTATTTCGCACGCTGCAATGCTTTAGTAATATTATCTTAAATATTTTCATTGTAATGCTTTAAGGTACACGATATTTTTTGTTTGATTACCTGGCACGTAAACAAACAAATGTAATGGTTTTCCAACACGGGAACAGGCAACATACACTTGGCCATGCGAGAAACATGAGTTTTCAACATTAATCCCGCAAACATTCAATGACTACCCCTGGGATTTTTTATGGTCATAGCGAAAGTAAGCCGCACTGGAAACTGCAGTCGTTTAAATTCAAATGGTATGTCAGTCGGAATCATTGGAATCGTGGCATCAAAACGCCTTTTCCTTTATACTTTCTCTTTAGAATGGTTTCTTCGATCAAATTATTCAGTAATTTTTTCACCACTAGCCGTGTACCGTTACAAAGACGTGGTTGGTTGATATTTCGCAAGATCATGATCACCGAGCCGACCTTTAATTGAAGATTGGGAGGCGGAAATCCTGAGAAAGCCAGCGAGTTCAAAAATTCGGGTGGATGGTTGATGGCATCATCTTGGTTTCTAGCGGAATCAATTGAGTTGTATGTCCTCAATTCACCGGTAATTTCATTTTGAATTTTGAAATTTAATTCATTTACATCCATGTTCTTGGCAACCAATATAATTCGTTTGCTCAACCAGATATGATCTATGTAATTCTGAGCAACGTTTGGGAACACCTTTGGAATGAGTTCGGTTTTTGATTCAGTAAACTGACAAAAATTGTCAGGAAAGGTTATGCAGCCAGTGAAAACATCTAAAAAGGGAATTTGCCATTACCCAAGTCAATGAGCTGTCTTGAAAATATTTCTCCAGATGGATCATTTTGCAACTCAGCACGCATATTCTTGCTTAAATTTAGTATCTTGACGTGTTTCCACAAAACGTAGGACTTTAAGCATGTATTAAGTTCATCAGCTGGCGTTAACCGTGGAATCACTGGCAATGTTTGACGAAAATCTCCAGCTAACAAAATCTTGGCACCGCCAAATCGGTTTCAATTGCAATTTCATTGTGTGAGCGAATTGTTGCAAAAGTCAATGAGATCAAAAAGGTTTTACCTGTACCACCGGGAGCGTCCAAGAAGTAAATCCCTCCAGTTCCATCATTTACAACTTTCATAAGAGTATCAAATATACACTTTTGTTGTCGGTTCAATAGCGGAATATTTATGCGAACTGATTCTCTTAAAGCGTCGAGATCGTACAGTTTTTCGTGTTGTAACTCTTGGTTAAAAGCATCGTGCATCGGGCGACTGGGCGCAGCCGTGCCTAATTGAGATAATACTTTGCTTGACATCATCAAGCACATGTCCTCAATTAACATTAACGCCTTGTTGTAAATTTCTTCATTGACTTGTAAATTTGGATTTCCTCTTTTAATGCGCATTTGATGCAAGATGTCGTCACACATATAATCCTTGTATTTGATCCATAAGTCAATCGGTTTTGATGGGAAGCATGTTGATACGATTATAGAAACCAGTGATCTGTCAACCGTGTTGAGTTTATCAACTTCATACATTCCAACATACATTTAATTGTATGTTGAAGAGGAGTTGAGAAAACTATGTGAATGTCACATAAAATAAACGTGAGGAGAAAAACACACATGAATGTAAAACGTTACATTTCTATTTCAATCATAGATAAGTGGATTAGTATTAATTGAAGAGCGAGTAGAGAAGGATATGTGAATGTGTTACGTGGCAGAAAAGCTATCAGAGAAAACTGTGTGAATGTAATGCGTTGTAAAGTAAAATGAATCGCACAAGAACCTCCATGAAGAAACACTTAAATGTCCCAATTTTAATTCTGATCTGCCAAACGTGTTAAGTTTATCAACTTCATACATACCAACATCCATTTAACTGTATGTTGAAGAGCAAGTAGAGATAAACATGTGAATGTGTTACGTGAAAGAAACGTGAGAAGAGAAACCCGTATGAATGTAATACGTTGCATTTCTATTTAATCATAGAGAATTGTATGAATTGTATGTTAAAGCGCGAATAGAGAAAGAAATGTGATCGTGTTTCGCAAAAGAAAAGTGAGTATGAAAACCGTGCGAATGTAATATGTTGCATTTCTACTACAATCATAGAAAATTGTATGAATTGTATGTTGAACGGCGAGTATATAGGGAAGGATATGTGAACGTCTCACGTAAACGAAAAGTGAGTGGAGAAACATGTGAATGTTACATAGTATAGTAAAATGGATGGATTGATGGAGTTTAGGGGCCCGTCGACAACTAGGTCATTTGGGCCCTAGGTCCGAATATAAAAAAATCTAAAACTCGCCTAAAAGCTGCCTAAAATGTGAGGGCTAAAAGAGCAACTAAAAGCGCAAACATAAAAGCACTAAACGGCACGTAATTGCGCAAAGTTAAAAACTTGGTAAAACCATTCATAAAAAGTGTAAAAGCTCAAATCTAAAAAAGACATTAAAACTAAACATTTAAAACAGTAAAACGTAAAACGCCAAATTGTGGTAAAAACGAGTGCTAAGAAAAAACTAAAAATCTCAAACACGTTATACTTGCTTAGCGAACCCAATTTGGGCAACGAAACGCAGCGCCTTGCTGGCAGACACCGGGTCGTCACTCAAAATTGAGGCAAGTGTACACCCCAGGCCAACGGCCCGACGCTCACGAGCGTATTGCGGACAATCTATAAGAATATGGGCCACAGAAAGTTGAATATTACACGTAGGGCAGACAGGCGCCGGGTCCCCACTCAAATGGTACCCATGTGTCGCCCGTGTGTGACCTATGCTCAGGCGGGTGAGGATAACTTCAGCCCACCTGGAGTCCCTGCAGGATGTCATCCAGGGTTCTACGGTGTCCTTAATGGTCCGCAATTGAGTGCCAGAAAATGCCTCCCATGACTGCCGCCAATCGATAAAAGATGTCGACGAAAATGGCGCTGCACATCGACATCAGGCAGACTGTGTGTGACAACATCCGGCAAACGGCAAGCAGTTTTAGTAGCCGCATCCGCTTTCTCATTGCCGGGTATACCCACTTGGCCTGGGGTCCAGGTAAAAAGCAACTGGTATCCGCGCGAGACCAGTTGCGAAATGAGAGCCTGTATTTTTAAAACGAATGCTGAGGTGCCGATAAGCTGGTCCAAGGACTGAATGGCACTCAGAGAGTCTGAAAAAATGATAAAATTGCCGGGAGCTGAGTTAGAAATAAAAAGTAAACAATAAAATATAGCAAACAGCTCGGCAGTAAAAACGGAACTATGGTCCGGGAGTCGGTACTGGTGTGCCTCGTCGTTACACACGAAACTACATCCCGTAGCTCCACCCACCTGGGACCCATTGGTAAACACCGGGGTGAAAGTCCGGTGGCGGCCCAGAAGTTCGGTGAACAGTTGGCGATACACCGATTGCGGGGTGGATAGCTTAGCATAGCCTGAGAGCTCCAGGTCGAATTGCGCGCGCCGGAGTTGCCAAGGAGCAGAGCGTCCTAGAGAGAATCGCTCTACAGCAGGCATGCGGAGATCGTGTTTATCAAGTAGTTCGCGGAACCGAATACCGCTTGGGCGCGATATAGTTGTGTTGCGCAGATCACGGTGAGCAAGGTCGGGACGCAGGACAGATTTAAAAGAAGGATGACCCGGATGGGCTGCCAACCTTGCGACATACGAACACAATAAAATTGAACGACGGACCGACAGTGGTGGTTCTCCAGACTCAGCATACAGACACTCAGCTCTACTGGTGCGGAACGCCCCAGTAGCAAGACGGATATCAGCATGGTGTACAGTATCTAAAAGACGAAGTTTAGAGGCGGACGCCGCGCCATAGATAAAACTACCGTAGTCTAACTTTGACCGCACCAGTGATCGATCCAATCGTAACATAACTGTACGATCGCCGCCCCAAGAAACTCCGGATAAAAGGCGGAGTACTCAAAGTGAGCGATCGCAGGAAGCACGAAGTTGGCGAATATGGTACTCCCACGTCAGCTTACTGTCGAAGTGCAGGCCAAGGAACTTGAGGTGCGGGACAAACGGTAGACGTGTGCCACGCAAATAAAAATCAGGAGAAGTTTGTACGCCGCGAACTCGATGGAAGTGGATACACTGAGTTTTCGTAGGTGAGAAATGAAAGCCGGTGCGAAGGGCCCAGTCTGCGATTGATGTTATGGTCAGCTGCAGTTGACGCTCAATGTGCTCGAGATTATAAGAGCGATAGTAAATTGCAAAGTCGTCAACATACAGTGACACCGGGATTCCGCTACGAACAACATCAGCGATTCCGTTGATTGCTACGGCGAAGAGCGTGACATTCAGGATGGACCCCTGAGGCACACCATTCTCCTGAATCTTTTCCTGTGACAGGGTATTACCAATGCGGACACGAAAGTTTCGAAGTCGTAAAAAGTTTAAAATGAACAGCGCTAAGTGACCGTGGAAACCGTAACCGTGCAGAGCACGAAGGATTCCATAGTGCCAGGTGGTGTCGTAGGCCTTCTCTAAATCAAAGAAGACACCCACGACATGCTGCTTCAGCAGAAAGGCATTCTGGATGTAAGCCTCTAAGCGTGTCAGATGGTCGACACTAGAGCGATGGCGACCAAACCGCACTGAATGTTGGTGAGCAGGTTCTGCGTCTCTAGCCACCACACTAAACGAGTGTTAATCATCCGTTCGAAGGTTTTACAAACAACGCTCGTTAGGCAAATAGGGCGGTAACTAGAGGGAAGTGTCCTGTCTTTTCCAGGTCGAGGGATAGGGATGACAATACCCACTCGCCAGGAGGACGGAAAAACCTGCTCGCGCCAGATACGGTTATAAATACCCAGCAGGAAAGACGAAGCCGAAGGTGGAAGATGAAGGAGCATTTGTCGATGGTTGTCATCTGGACCAGGGGTGGAATCCTTGGCAAGTGACAAAGAGCACCCTAACTCCCCTGCGGTAAAGGGTGTGTTGTACGCTTCAGTACAGTCACTGTTAAAAGGAGGAACTATCCGCTCGGCAGATTCCTTGAGAGGTATAAAAGCTCTGTCGTAACTATTCGTTTGGCTAGTAGCAGCAAACGAAGTAGCAAGGGCGTCGGCGATATCCTGTTCGCTGGTGTAATTCAATCCGCTTATGGCAAGGCCGGGAATGATAGTCCGGCGACACTTGCCGTAATGCGGCGAACAGCAGTCCACACCCTCAGTGCCGGAGTGCGACGGGACAGAGAAGAGACAAAAGTTTCCCAAGATGTGCGTTTTGCACAGCGGAGGACAAAACGAGCCCTGGCACGAGAACGCTTGAAAGCTATCAAGTTCTCCTCCGTAGGAAGTGAACTGAAGACACGAAGTGCACGCTTCCTTGCTTTAATAGCCAAACTGCGTTCCTCGGACCACCAAGGCACAGGAACGTGACGAGGTGTAGTAGAACCACGAGGAATGCTGGAATTCGCTGCGAGCAGGACAGAACAAGTAAAATACTCCACCAGTTCATCGATGGTAGGGAAGACATCGTTGTCAAGGTGGGAACGAAATTTCCCCCAGTCAGCCTTGGAAATAATCCAGTGAGGATATCGTGTTGGCACAGGATGGAGACTAGATATGTGAATGCTAATGGGAAAATGATCACTGCCGAGGAGGTCGCTGAGCACCGACCAATCAAGGAGTGGCACCAGTGACGGGCTACAGAAGCTCACGTCTAAAGCGGTGTAGGAGTCCAGGACTCCAGGAGTGAGTACGAGTCGCCTGGGTTAACCCAGGCGGATGGTAAGGTGGCCACGGTACCTATCCGTTTAATTACGGATTTACCCGTGAGGTGGTAGAGGTTTTCAGGGTTTTACAAGCTTTGGTGTTTTTGTATGTCTGATGGTGCAGGTTGGGTTCCTATATTGTCACTGCCGGCGGGATCTGTCAGATCTTGGATATCTAGCCATCCAACCGACCATTGCCCTACAGATTACTTCGTCAGCCGCTTGTGGAACCGTCGAGCAATGCAGTGCCAGTGAAAGGAAACCGAGAGGAATAGGTGATAGGTGTGGTGGTGCCAACTGTGTTTACATTTGGCGGATGGTGAAGGGAAAGCGGTACCTACCAGCCAAGGGCATCCTTGGGTAAGCGGTAGCTCTTTCTCCGCCTAGGGAGTCGGTGGTCGTATTGCCCCAGGGTGTTGACGAGCTGGTTTGGGTGAGGTGTGAGTTTGGCATACATTGTGCGAGTCCTGTCACGTACGACGTCCACAATGTATGGGATGCCGGAATGAGTGTGAAGGATGTGTGATGGAAACCTACGGTCGGTATCGTAGATCATCCTAAGCGCCCTGTTCTGCACGGCCTGCAGTCTGCGGATGGTGGAACGAGCCACCGTACCCCAGACCTCGCACCCGTACAGAATCAGGGGCGGGACGATCGCACGGTAAAAGCGTAGTTTCAGGTGAGTGGGCATGGTTGAGTGGAGTATGGGATATAGTTGTCTCAGGGCGCCATGTCCCTGACCGACCTTTACTTTGACATGTGGAGTGAAGGTTAGACCACGGTCAAGTAATACCCCCAGGTATTTGGCAGAGTTAACCCATGGGATTCTTCTCCGCCGCATTGCCAGGTATACACCCGGCCGCCAGTTTCGAACTTTGCCCAATAGTAGAGTCTGGCTCTTCTGCGGGCTAATGGCCATTCTCCACTGTTCACTCCACCTGCCGATAGCATCGAGCTGTCGCTGTAGTGGAGGGAAGCAGTGCCGAAAATTTTTGTTCCGTGCCAGTATGAGGACGTCATCTGCATACTGACACGTAACAGTATGCGGTTCCACGGGTAGGTCAGACATGTAGGCAGCAAAGAGCAACGGCGATAGCACGCTACCTTCCGGAACTCCAGCCACTATGGGTCTGACCGAGAACAACTTCCACTCCACCCGCACCCGAAAAGAGCGATCCCGAAGGAAGCTACCAATCAGGGTGAGGTAGGGGGGAGGGATTTCTGCCTCTCTGAGTTTATACAGTAACCCCTGGTGCCATGTGGTTGCAAAGGCTTTTTCTGCATCCAGAAGCACTGTGACTGCTTTGAAGTTTTCCTGGAAACCCAGGGCAACCTTCTCAATCAGCCGCAGTAGATGTAGTGTAGTGGAATGTCCATGACGGAAACCGGACTGCTGATCCGGGATAAGTTGCCTTTCCTCGAAGAGAGGAGTGAGGCGGGATAGGAATAATTGTTCAAAAATTTTTGAAACGATGGGTAACAGGCTTATGGAGCGGTAATTTGAAGGGAAAACCGGGTCCTTGCCGGGCTTCAAAATGCAGACCACCCTCGCCTCCTTCCAACAAGTTGGAAAGTGACGAAGCTGCCGACATGCATTATAAATCCTCGTCAGGTGGACTAGGGCCTTTCGGGGAAGGTGCTGGAGCATGGGCGCCGTGACGCCATCATGCCCAGGGGATTTGCCAGGTTTAACCTTCTGATTTCAGAAGCCACCTGTCTTGGGGTGACTAAGGGGATTTGGATCTCTGCGCGTGGCAGCGGAGGTGCCTCTTAGAGGTAATCTACCGTCGCCTCCACGAGTTCAGTAAAGTCTTCCTCCTGGACATCTTCCCGGGGTTCAAATTGGGATGCTAGATGGTCTGCGAAAGCCGTGGCTTTCTCTTGGGGCTCAAAAGAGAGTCTCCCGCGAGTGCCATGTAGAGGATGCTGATGTGTGTTTTTGTGCTTTCTAAGAGACCCGATTATCCGCCATGGTTGGTTCTCAGTGAGGTCTACATTTGCCATCGTGTTTTCTCAGGCTGTTTTGCGGTGTAAACGCAACAGGCGTCGTGCCAGGGACTTGAACCGCTGGTAAACTGCCTGTATCCTGGGATGGCGGAAACGCTGCCAGAGCCTTCCGACAGTTGCTTTGGCTTTGATCAACTGCCTGAGGACGATGGGGATGGTGCGAGGGTTGGGTATGTCGGATGGAATGTGGTGCGTGTGGGCACGTACCACATCCTGGATATGTTGGGAGAATGCCGTGGCTGCCGCGTCCAATGTATCGATAGGATCGACACGCGGACGCGGGTCCACAGACTGTCTTAGTTCAAGGATGGCTGCATCCCAGTCGACCTCGTAGGTCCAGTCTGGAGTGACCAGAGCTGGCAGGTCAATGTTGGAATCCACCAAGACAGGGTCATGGTCAGAGTCCAGTTCATTGACCGCTGAGAGGTCTAGATGGAAAGGAATGTTCTTGGTGAGCATGATGTCGAGCACATCTGGCCTCCCTCGGGCCGGATGGAACGTAGGTCCTGTCGGTCCATGCGCAAGTATGCTTGGGTTACCGCTGAGCAGGTGGTAGAGCCCTCGGCCCTTGGCATTGCTAACGCGGCTATGCCAATGTGCATGCTTTGCGTTGAGGTCGCCTGCGATGCATACTGCAGGATGCAGGTTCAGGAGGGTATTGATGTCAGCTTCATAGAAGCGGTTATCAGGAGGGTCGTATGCCACTACCAACACCGTGTCCACCCCACCAATGGCAAGCCTAATGGCACAGGCCTCCACGTGTTGAAGTGGTGGGATAGGAAATGATGTGTGAGTGATGTGGTTCTTGATGAAAATGGCTGTACTGCCTCCCGGACGGCCGACCCGATCAGACCGATGGGTGACGTAACTCGGCAGCGAGAAGTTGGTTGCAGCATCCAAGTGGGTTTCGCAGACCATTAGAATGTCAATTCCATATGACTGCAGAAACTCAGAGAGGCTTGGGTAATGGCCCCTTATGCCATTTGCGTTCCAGAACGCAGCCCTGAATGGTCTCCGGACAAGTCTGGAGGCCATTACTTGGCTGAGTTAGGGAACAGCTGGGCCAAGGTTTGGACCAGTAGGGCATGCTTCTGCATGGGGCTCAGGTTAGGGCTTTCATACTGCAGCTTGAATTTCCGAAGTGCAGGCAAGATTCGGTTTATGATGTTGTTGAACCACAGGGTTAGGTCCGGAAATTCCTCCAGGTCCGCCTGCGAGAGCGTTCCCCCTAATGGAGAGGGGGTCATGGGTACAGCGGGTACCACAGGTACCACCTGTGGACCGGCTGTAACAGCAGTATCCCTTGGTGCCAGAGCTGCCTCAGTGGACTGCTCTGCCGGCGCCTTGGGTGACTGTTGAGGGGCTGTTTTAACTCTCTCCGCGCCTTGACGCTTGCTCTTGTTTTTCCTTCGCCGCTTAGATTTAGGAGGAGCATTGGCCACAACAGACTCCTCTGTATGGCCTGGAGGTGGTGCCGCAACTTCAGTTGTGGCAGGGGCAGGTACTACTGCCTGGGCCTTAGCCTGGGCCAGTGTCTTTTCTGCCCTATTAAGGGCGTGTGAGAAGGAGACGCCGGGGCGGAACTCAGCCGCTTCCGAGCGTCCCTTGCGACGGCTGTCTATAATTTTCAGGCGCGTAGCACATCCTTTGTAGACTCTGCAGTGCGCGCCTTTGCAGTTGACACATTCCCAGTCCGTGTCCGGCTTAGGGCAGTCCTGCACTCTGTGGGTTCCACCACATCGCAAACATGCAAGCGGACGCTCATATGCCATGCTGAAATGATGAAATCCCAGGCAATTGCGACACTGCGCGGGACCTTCCTTGCCGTAAAAGCGTTCCACCTTTACGGCAGTGTATATCAGGTGACGCACAGTGTCGATTGGCTGGACTTGTTGGTCGCACACTTTGTCCACCACGACCAGAAACAGTGGCATGGGCACCTTTTCAGACCCGCTGTCGGAGACAATAGTTTTCTTCAACTGGGCCACTGATGTAGTAATGCTATGTTCTTCGAGGAGTGCCAGCCTGACATCCTCGGTAGAGCAGTCAGAGGCAAGGCCTCTAATTATTCGCCTTTCCACGTGAGGACGTGTGGGCGAATAACTGTAAAACGGGATATGTAATTGCCGTAATACAGCCTTGGCTGCTTCAAAATCCTCAAGTGAGGAGGTCTTGATGTTTACCTTTCTTGGCTTCCTAATTGCCTCAAAGCGCCCTTTCAGGCGCGAAGCTAGGAGCCGCATGGTTTTAGTATGCCCCTTAAAATCATCCGCTACTATTGGCGGTATCTTCTCCCCCCCCTCCCCCTTGGTTGGGGGTTGGGTTGTACCCTGTGGTTGTTGCTGCTGAGAGCCCGTGGAGTTACGCCTGTTCCGCCGTCCCTTCACCACAGTGAAGCCCTCGGTGTCCGTGTCCATGCCTGCCTCTGAGTCAGAGGAAGAGAGAGGATGATAGGAAACCAGTGGTGGTCACTCCCTATCAATCACCTGTCGTGGGACAGAGCACTTGCGCTTTTTACGCGCAGGTGGTACCGCCTCAGGAACAGAGGTACATGATGATGATGTTGTTGGTCCGTCGGTCAGCACGGTTGCCCTCCGGCTGCTTGCAGAGGACCGGACCCCCTCCTTAGAGGAGGAGGCGCCTGGGCAAGCCATTACGGCTTGAGGTGTTGGACCAGAGGTCCTTACCTTTGGCTGCAGCCTTGCAAGCCCGTAGTCACGTGGTCCGTCAGTCAGTTTGCCTGTGTCAGGAATCAAGATGATGATGGGAGAGAACGGGTATAGTTACCTGGCTCACTCTATGTACCAGCACGCACCCCTCCGAGAGCAGGATCGATGTTGAAGAAGCGCAATCGAGGATTGATGCGACACGCTACAGTTTGCTGTCAAACTTCTTGCAGCGTGCCGCGGAACTGTGCCGTCGCCTGGCTATGTATGTAGTTCTTCTTTGCTCCACCACGTCGCTGCAGTCGTTCTCCTGCTGCTGCCACCTGGTGAGAAGATCAAACACTCCAAGCTCCAGTAGCATAATAGACGAACTGTACTCGACGCAAGCCGCTGAGCGAATGATGAAAACCAGAGGTGGAATGATCGCACGATATATAGGGGCCCTCCATAAAAGAGAAACGCCTGGGGAGGGGTTAAAGCGGAGTAGGTACCGTAGGCAGATGTTAAAAAGGTAGGGGCACCAGTGTTTAATAGAAGTAGGCCGGACATATCACAAACGTCTGCTACAAGGCAACCACGAGCATCGTCAGTGTTGGAGCCCCACAAGGTGTTTTTGGCATTCAGATCGCCTAGAAGAAGAAACGGTGGCGGAATCTGTGCCAAGAAAGCCCGAAGATCGTTCTCGTGTACGACACTGACCGGTGGCAAATAGACATTACAAATAGAGAAAGAAAGGCTCTGCAGCTGTACACGTACCGCCACAGCTTGAAGCGGCGTGTTTAGTGGTATGCTGGTGGCAGAGATGGTATTCGCCACCAGAATAGCAACACCACCGCTTGCACGTCGATCAGCTGCAGAATCATGTCTAAAGGCCACAAATCCACGAAGATAGAGTGCGTGATGAGGTTGCAGATGGGTTTCCTGTAGACAGACGATAGATGGATAGCGTTGAGAAATTAGATGCTGTATGTCCGGAACACGTGCCCGGAACCCATTAACATTCCACTGGATTATTTCCATAGTGAAAAAGGATTAATGGCTAGTCTTCATCTTTTTCTTGTTTTTCACCTTGGCTGACTTAGGTCCAACGATGTGGAAGTCGCCCTCCTCTGGCGATTCCTCGGAGGTGTGCGAGGCAGAGGATCCCCTACGACTCGCAGAGCGAGAGCGGGATCTCTGAGAGGACGTGAGACTGCTTGCACGAACTTTATGTCGCGAACGACTTCCATCGATAGGATCTTTACTGCTTCCTAATGGCTTGGAAACTGTGGTCTGCACGGCGGAAGATGCTTTAGACACTGGACTTTTGCGATTAACTGTTGGGGTGCTTTCTGGAAGGTCAGTCTGTGTCGAGGCATTTGCAACGGTGACATGTAGCAAGCCGACAGTAGCAACAGGAGGACGGCGAGCTGCCGACGAATAAGCTAAGGTGGTGGCGGGGTTCAGTTTTTCGAAACGCCGACGCGCTTCTATAAATGTCAGGCGCTCCTTTACCCGCAACTCCTGAATGCTCTTTTCGTCCAAGAACTTAGGACACTGACGTGAGCTAGGTGGATGGTTTCCCAAACAGCTCACACAGCATGTGTCTCGAGTGCAAGCCGTGTCTTCGTGTGCCGGTAAGCCGCAACGTTCACAAGCTGCAGGATGGTTACACGAGGTCCTGGTATGCCCGAAACTCTGACACTGAAAACAGCGCATGGGATTAGGGACATATGGTCGTACTGCAGCACGCCCGTAGCCACAGTAGATGTATTCTGGCAGCTGAGTGCCCTTAAACGTAAGGAATACTGTACGTAAGGCACACTCTTTACCATCCTGTTTCCGAGTTAACCGGTATGCTTGGCAGACTCGCTGATCAGAGAAGCAGGTGACGATTTCTTCGTTGGAGAGATCGTCGAGGCTGGAAGTGGTTACTACTCCTCTACACGAGTTCAAGGTCTTATGTGGGGCTACCCGGATAGGGTAGGAGCCCAACAAACTCGCCTTCAACAGCTTCTGCGACTGATCTCCATTCATCACCTTAATTAATAACGTGCCATCTCTAAGTCTGGTTGCGTTCTTAACCGGGCCACAGATCCTATCGACTTCCTTTTTAATGTAAAATGGGCTAATATCCTTGATCGTCTTTCCTTCACATTGCATAATCACCAAGAAACTGTCTATGTGGGAGGGTTTGCGCGGAGACATGATTGGTTTGGACCCCCATCCGGAACCGTCGGCGTCAGCCTGCCATCCGGGAGTCAAAGGATAAAAGACACCAAAATCTCCACAGTCTGTGCCGCCATGGAGACCCCTCCATGACTGATCTCAAAGCGTACTTCAGAGGGGCTACCCTCCGATTTCCACTGCTTGTCCGCATGGGTAAACCGTTCACCACGTGACACCCCGGTTTTATGCCCCCACCACAGGAATAACCGCCTGTGGCTCCCCGCTTTAGGCCACGCTGCCTCAACGGAGTCAGCGTGGATTCAGGGGACTTCGAGTTGATTACACCGGGGTTCCGTCAGCGGTAAAACGTCCGGCTGGTGATACTAACCCGACGGCACGCGGCCGTCGGGAGATTAACACCGGCCGTGCCCTCAAGGAGCTACGTGAGTGTACATGACGTGTGGACGGGCTCCGCACCTAAGGCTACACATGGGGCAGTGTGAAGGGTCCGCACAACCTTCGCGCCTGAGACCTCTGAAGAGCACACAAGTCGGGGGCCGTGCTGAAAACCGTGGGACAGGACCACGGAGATAGGAAAGATCCCTGCTGGTGAGACAGGAGTTATAAATCTAGGAACTTACAAACTAATAATCAGAATAAGCCTAGAAGGGGAAGAGGTAGATATAAAAGGCAACATAAAAGCTGCACGTTGCACAGTTAATGACTATGAAGGGGTGAAATGATGGTGACCAGCTCGGGGCCCCGGGTACGCCAAACCCGGACGTACCGTGGTAGGTTCCCCTGGGGGAGTTTGATTTCGGAGTCCTCTTCTCCTAGATGAGTCGTCGACCAAGACTACCGAGCCTCATCTACCCGTTTGGAATGTTCTTAGCTTCCCCTCACCTCGTGCCTACCAGTGGTCACAAAGACACACTTAGCAGGCCGTCTGGTTCGGGTACTGAGCCCCTCCGCCACGGCAAGGCGACACTCCTTCGGAGGGGTAGTAAAATGGATAGCATAAGAATTTTCTCTATGAAAAAATACACATACATGCCGAATTTCGCAGTGTACGGTCAAGTAGTTCAGGAGAATGGCGGTTATATATGCACATACATACACGCAACCGTTTTTCTCGATTTGAATGGGAAAAAGAAAAATCTGATTTTCCTGTTTTTCTGCGTTAGTTTTCCAATTTTTCTCTTTATAAGAACCTTCCTCGTACTTAAGCGAATATTTGAAAAAATAATTAGTCAAATTGGTGTAGCCGTTTCGAAGATTTACAAATTCATTTTTATTATATAAATGTAACAAGATTTTAAATTTGAAAATGTATAAAAGGAGTCAGATTTGGTATTTCAATATATACAAAGTTGTGGTATTTATCTCACTAGATTGGAACCTTTCTCTAATTTTGCGGTAGCTCCTAGAATCTGGATCTTCTCCATTCTGTAGCTTTGCATTTAAATAGAAGTTTCGCCGTTTCATTGGATTTTAAACACAAGCAACAAATGGGTTTCATTGGTATAGTTCCATTGTTCTTAGATGTTTTCTAAAAGTTCCATATCCTGTTACATAACTTATAACTCTTCAAAGTTGCGACTTGGTTAGCCCAAGGAGTAACTTACTTAGTTTGTCCTCAGGCTTATTAATTATCTGCCTGTCAAGTTTGTTCATGGGTATTATTTCCCATTTGTTTTGGGTTTCATAACGAAATCAATTTTGTACTCTGTTCTTAGCTTCTAAGATTCTTATTCCACAGAAAGATTCTGGTCCTGTGAAAGGAAGAGATGCTCCTTTCTTTTCTAGGACATAGTCTTTTCACTTCCTGCAGTATCCGTATGATCGGGTACACACCGTAACTCTACATTGTTACGGGAGGAAAGATTTAATATGTTGTGATAAAAAGAGTAGTTTAGACTTAAAATGATCGGAACTGAAAGCTTTAAATGCAGCCTGGCTGTCGGAACTTAAAAGGATATTTTTCCCTATAAGTCCCTTTTACCAGTAATGGTGTGCACATGAGAGTATAGCAAGTACCTCTGCCTGAAAGACAGAAATGTATCTACCTTGGTTAATACTTTTGCATTCGCCCGTAAACTCGTAATAGATACCTGCTCCAGTTTTTCCATTTATGCGTGAGTCATCAGTATAAATTACTAGATGGTTGTTATGCCTGAATGGAGACCTTTAAAACTGTTTCTATTAGAAATATTTACGTTATGTATAGTACGAGGATAGTTGTACATTTAAATGCATATTTTGTTTTCCAGACCATGATTCCTGTTATCCTAGGACATACACCTGCAGGAGCTGCGACTAAAGAGTTCACCCATTACGGTCAGGAAGTCGTTTCAGGTAAGAAATTGGTCAGTCATTTATGAACGAAAACATCCAAAATACTGCATTGCAGCACGAGGAATAAAATACTGTAATACCTATGTTTAGTTAATCTTCTTAATTGTTCATCTGATGTGCATTGTTTTGAAAATTCCCAACAGGAAAGTTCGGTCAATTTGATTATGGATTCTTCGGTAACCTGAAGCATTATGGGTCCATCTTTGCTCCAGACTATGATGTTTCCAGAATCACAGCTCCCGTTGCTCTGCATTACAGTCAAAATGATTTGCTTTCAGGTGTAAAGGTAAACAAATTTACAACATGCTTCGTTTCAGTGGCGTGCTTCGCCCTACTGGAAAAGTTGATAAGTTCAATTTGTTTGACGACTTCTTAGTTGTTACTTCTCAGTTAGTACCTTATCCTCCAGGTGTAAATGGGGAAGATTGCTCCGTTAGAAGATAGCAAGCGTAATATCCAGAATTATTGAACCACACTGTAGTATTACACACTTGTAAGCAGCGTGTGAACCCTACTGTGCACAAAAAGGAGTACGTAATACAAGCTGTGTATTAGTAGTTTTTACAGTGTATAAATTACCAACTTTTCCAGAAGGCCGATGTAATAGGAAATTAGTTCCTACTTTAATTTACTTTTTAATGATTAATTACTAACAAATAACACAGTTGTCTATATTTAAAGCATACGGTACGAAACAACCTAATTGTTGCTCTTTCTCACTCTCCCTTATCATCATCGTCATCGTCGTCGTCATCGCCACCATCGTCATAATCATCATCGTTGTCGTCATCGTCATCGTCATCGCCATCATCGTCATCATCGTCGTCATCGTCGTCATCGTCGTCATCGTCGTCACCGCCGTCATCGTCGTCGTCATCGCCATCATCGTCATAATCGTTATCGTTGTCGTCATCGCCATCATCGTCATCATCGCCATCATCATCATTATCATCATAATAATAATCATCGCAGTATTTCCAGTACCATGGAGAATATATAACCACTGCTTTGTGATTTTGCTAACACCTGGTGATTGTTCTTTATATATTTCTCTGTGCCACTCACCCAAGGGTAAAAAAAGTATTGAATTCGGTCCACAATTTCCCTATCATGATTTCATTGGAATTGTACGTTCTTGCATATTCCAAGAATAATATGCTAAGTCCTCTTCAGTCTAATTGAATTTTATACCTATAACTTGAAAACATAAGAGATAGACTAGACATACGACGAAAATCTACACGCTATTGCACAATAAAATAAACATTATGTGTTAATTTTTGGATAGATAGCTACTTTAAGTATATTAATTGTTGCATTATTACATTTTCCCACTTTGAAGGGGATCTGGCGATAAAAATTTGAAATTTTATATTATTTTATTTCCTTATGTTGCATCAAACTCAGACCATAGTGCTGAATTTCAAACAATTTCTAGGAAAACTTTGTTCTGAACGACGCAATGAAATGAATCACTTTTTACACCAATGGTACTGTAATATAGTATAATATATAATAATGCCATATAGTATAAGGGACACACGTGGACCTTTAATGCTTGCAAATGAAAAATATCATGAAATTCTCCACCTTGGAGTACCTCTGCTTGTCATTTTGAGGGCTTAGTCACGAATTCTTTCAAAAATAACTGCCTGCTTAATTTCTCCCTGTCTTTCCGGAAAAGTAAAATACCAGACAGGTTTTAATGGATCCGATTTTCGTCATTTCACGCACTTCATTTACGGTCTCGATGGTCCCTGGCATTTCAAGAGAAATTAAGCGCTAAGAGAGAAGTGGAAGGTAAGACACGGTGAAAACTAGGGAAATTAGGTAAAGAGGAGACCGTAGTGATAGAGTGCGGCTAGTTATAGTTCTGGAATATATGTATATGGCCGTACGTTTACACTGGTTTTATTAGTCTTAGGTCAGAATTCACAATCCAACTAAGAATTATATATTTTCAAGTCAAACTTTAATATCGGCTTTATTGTGAACACCTAATCAAATAAGTTGTATTTCAGTCATTTACTTCATAAGAGTTGAATGCTTTAAAGATGAACTTTTACACTTCTTAGTCCTTTCGTTCAAATAAATTAACATGAAGTCAAGGAGACTCTTGATATGTGTTAACCAGTTCCTAAGCTATTAATGAGGATATTGAGACGTTGAATGAGTAAGTTATTCTAAGGCCGAGAACTCATGATCAAAAGGGCTATTTAAGGGACCCTGGGACTGAAATTTAAATTTTCTATATGTTTATGCGTATGAAATCAATACTTTAGACACTTAATAATATTTATGTTATAAATTACCACATAAAGTCCCAGCACAATCTGTTTTATAGTATTGAGGGAATTATTAAATTTAGTCACAATGCCAAAATACCTTATAGTTCAACATCCTCCATGCGCATCAAAAACTAAACTGTCGTAACAGTTTTATTATTTTATAAGCTCTAATTGTCCAACAAACACCATGCTCTGGCAGGAAGAAAAAGTAATTGCTTATAAAATAATTAATTTCTTTGCTTTGATAGACATTGCAGCTTTCAAAAACTTTTTTGTATATTTAATTTTTTTTAAAGCTAAACAAATTTTCATATTTTGAAACCAAAGACTGAAGCTGAAGTCACATAAATAAAGCACATATGCAAAAATTCTAGGAGTATAGCACAAAAGTTAATGAGCATGGAGTAGATAGTGTATTAAAATATGTAAAGTCGAGAAAAACTAATTCTTCTACATATACATACGTGCATCAGTTTACCCGTTTGTCTTTTTCCTAGTAGTCTCTGTCTTCAGATTCATAGCTTAACCATTTCTTTCCACTGAATTTATTATTTTGGAGCTTTTCTTGACACATAGTTTGTTCAAATACTGCCAAAAATTTAAGCAGAAAAGGGTTATTTAGATTTAGATTCAGATTATTTTTATTCAAATTTTGTCTGGTGCTGGTACATGGTGTCCGGCGTACACGACGACGACGACTACGAAAAACACTGGAGGGTTGTGGTTGCAGAAGATCTTGCGGACCGCCCTCCGGTTATTGCCAGGTCAGGGTATCAACCCTCTACTGGCCGTGTAAGATGTCTTACATAAGAGACGGTAATAAGGTTGGTTTGTTGGTGTATGTTTTTTTTTTTAAATATACGTTGCCAAGGATAAGTCGTGGGCGTTTATAGCGCTCTCCAGGATCCAAGTCATACTCGCCTAGTCCCCGTATTAGTTGGTTGAAACTGGGAGGGAGCTTGTCGAAGAAGGGTTGTGAAAGTATGTTGATGTATTGCTTCACTGAGGGAAAGTGAAGATCCTTCTGAATGGTAGCATTTGGTATATACCATGGAGAGTTTGTAGCCGTTCTTAGATATCTTGATTGAAGAACTTCTAGCTGTCTCAGGCATATGTAAAGGCTGGTCTAAGAACTTGCTTATACAATAGCAGTTTGTTGTCCAAGGACAGGTGAGATCTCCTGTTGTAAAGCGGGTACAGCATTGCCATTCTTTTATTAACCCTATTGCTGACGTCTTCCAGGTAAGTTTGACGTCTAGAGTAACTCCTAGGTACCTGACACAATTAGACCACGGCACATCTTCCCCCGCCAAGCGGATGGGTGCCACGTCAACCATCGGGCGACGGCCAAAGGTTATAGCTTGGCTTTTCTGAGGGTGGATACGTAACCGCCATCGATTGAACCAGGTGGTCAGTTGGTCAGCATATTGTTGAATGCGCCTAGCTGACATATAATTTTTTGAAGATGTTGATGTAACAGCGGTATCATCAGCAAAAAGGTAGAGTGAGCACCGTGGTAGTGTAGGAAGAGTGTTTATGTACAGGAGAAACAGTGTGGGTCCCAGTACACTGCCTTGGGGTACGCCGGCACGTATAGGATGAGAGGTGGAAGTAGCATCTTCATAACCTACATAGAAAACTCTGTTTTGAAGATAAGAGTGCAGTAGATGGATGAGATATGATGGAACTTGATATGTGAGGAGGCGAGAAATAAGTCCCTCATGCCACACGCTGTCGAAAGCCCTAGTTACGTCCAGCAATAGGGCTGAGACGTAATGACGTCTGTTAAAAGCTATGTATATCTCATCCACCAGCCGGAGAAGTTGGTGAACAGTTGAGTGTGATGTTCTGAAGCCGAACTGTTCGGGCCTAATTACGTTGTGCCTGTCTAAGGTACTCCTTAGCCGTGTCTGTACCACGTTCTCAAAGAGCTTGCTCAGAACGGGAAGTAAGCTGATGGGTCTATAGCTCTCTGGAGATGACGGATCTTTTCCTGGCTTGCATATGGTAATAACTTTCGCATACTTCCATGCTTGTAGAAAGTGCGAAGTTCTAAGTATGGCATTGAAAATGTGAGCCAATAGTTTCAGCCAATCAGGTGGCAGGGCTTTTAGAGCGGCGTTTGTGATTCCGTCAAATCCTGGGGCTTTGTAGGGAGCAAGCTTGCGTATATATCTTGTGATTTCCTGCACCGACGTTTCCTCAAGTTGAGAATAATCAGCAGGAACCTGGAGAAAGTTGGTAATCTCCGATTGGACTTGGGTAATGTGGCCCTGGTCAGCTGAATCCGCTGCCATAAAAGAAGTTTCTATATAGCTAGCTTGCAATTCAGCTTTTTTCTTTTCCCGACTGAGCTGTCACCTGTCCGTGTCGAAGAGGTGGGTTTTGTTGTGGAATACCCATTAGTGCTTTGGTTGTCCGCCAAAGAGAGCCGTCTTCTGGTTTTAAATGACAAAGGTGGGACTCCCATTTGTTGTTTGAATGTTGGCGGAGTTCGACCTTAAGTTCCTCCTGTAGACGTCTGTAAAATGTCTTGTCCTCCGGGGACCTGGAGAACATATAACGTCACCTGGCTCTATTTTTATTCTGAATTAGGGCACTTATCCTCCCAGGTAGAGGCTCGCTGTTAAATTGGTGTAGTGTTGGCTTTGGCGATGCGCTCCTGATCGCAGACACTATAGCCTCTGTCGTATTTTTCACCAACAGTTCAACTTCCTGGGAAGTTGTGCAGGGTTCAAGGCGTGGTTGAACTTGTTTCAATATATTGGTGAACTTTTCCCAGTTTGTAGTTCGAGGCGAGGGAACTGGCCGTGCTAGTTTGTATGTTGGCTTAGATGGAAAAGTGATGAGGACCGGATAGTGGTCAGAAGATAGAGCTGGCACTGTATATAATATTATGTGAGGCCTCACATTTTTGACCAGTGCAATATCAAGCCAACCTGGAGGTCTGCGATCACCGTAATGTATGGTAGGTGAGTTAGGGACCTGTACTGAGATGGCTCTCGAGGTCACATAGGCATTTAACTTTTGGCCTCGGTGTGATATACAGGTGGAGTTCCAGTTTTGGTGTTTGCTGTTATAGTCGCCTGCAGCTATAGTTGGTACTGGAGAGGAGAATAATAAATCCAGTTCCCTGTCTAGCAACGGCCTTGTTGGTGCAATATACACCGAGAACAGGTTTAGGGGTCCTCGAGCCGTACTTATCTGTATACCAGTAGCCTCCATGTTTCTGGTATTAGGGATGTCAAGTTTATGGTGACAGATGGAGACATTTATGTAAATTGCTGTTCCTCCAAAACCATCTTCACGGTCCTTACTATAGGACTTCATGCCAGGGATTTTCATCTTTAGGTGCGGCTGTAGGTGTGTTTCCTGTACCAATAGTACCTGGACCTTGTGCATTGCCAGAAAGTCTGTCAGTTCTTCTCGCCTGGATCGCAGCCCATTTCCGTTCCAGTAGCATATTGTTAGCTTGGAGAAGTCTGGTTTTGTAATGGGCGTACTAGCCATGACGACTACAGAAGGTGAAGACGGCGCGGATTAGCACTGTGTCCGCCGAAAGTGTTGGTGGGCACGACAGAAGTGCTTCTGCCAGTGCGGTAGCAAACTGGATGTGGAGATGGCTTGGAATACGGTCAATTACTTCGTAAAAGGCCGAATCCATTTCCTCGTAGTTTGAGTGATCTGCAGGAGATGTGGCAGTAGATGCTTGGTTTGTATGTGCTGTCCTGGCTGGTGGTGTAGTCATATACATGTGGTTTTCTCCCATTGGTTTAGCTTGTCGCTGAACGGCCAATGAGGAGATGTTGGAGGAGTGCCTTGGATATTGGGCTTGTCTCTGTGGAAGTGGCGTTTTCTGAGACTCCTTGATCGAGTTTTCAGTGTTCTGCTGGTTTAAAGAAATATTAGTTGCAGCAGCATAAAATGGGAAACTAAGGGGCTAGCGAGATGGTAAGCCAGGGTGCCTAGTTCCATAAAAGGCCTCCTTTGGAGGACCGCGAGGGTTCGGGACCCTAGGTGCGGCATCAACTCTAGATGGTGTTCCTTTCTTACGGCACTCCATCTCGTATCTTGCTTCTTGCCAAATAGGACATTTGGCGTATCGACATGAGTGTGCATCCCCACAGTTTGCACAGGTGGGCGGCGCCCCATCTATCAGCCTTTTAGGACAGGCGTTTCTTTCGTAGCCTTTTTCACCACAAAAGGCACAAACAGGGGAAAGGTTGCACCCTGCAGCTCCATGAGTGAACTGCTGGCAGTTCGTGCACTGTTGAGGTCTACGGGGTGGTTTGTAGGGCTCCACTTTGACAATTGCAGAAAACATCTGGGTTTCTTGGTATATCCCCTCGGTGATTTCCGTTTTTTCTAAAGCCACACGGAAGTGGGGCAGGGGGCCTTTGTAAGGCCCACGAACTGCACGAAGCTGGGCTACGTTGACCACTGGGTAGCCCTTGCTCTTTAAAAGGTCCGACACCTCTTCAGTGGTGATGTACTGAGGCACGTTTTTTATAGTGACATGTAGCCTCTTTTCTTCAGCCAAAGGAGTGGCGATAAATTCCAGTTTTTGCGACTCCAAAAACCGGCGAACTTGCCTATGGGCTTCAGGGGAAGTTGTCTGAATGCACACTGTCTGTCGTGCATTTTTTTACTGTAAATAGAGGCTCTCTTGCCTCGCGGAAGTGATGGATAACCTTCCTAGCATCCTCTGGATTACGCATTAAGATTGGCGTAGTCCTTGTTTTTTGTTGCGGCTGTTGGGCAACATTGCCTGTCTGGCTTAAATTTGGGGTAGTTGCTGAAGTGGCAACATCCTCGTCCATGCTCTCTGCTACATTATTTTGAGTAGAGGTGGAAGCCAGCCCCTGATACTGATTTGCCGTAGATACTGGCACGTTTGAACTGGGATGAGAGGGTGTTTTTTTCTCTTCCTCTTTGGCTGTACTGTGTGCCATGTTGTTGAGTTTTTGTGGCCTGGTCATGATGGAATAGATAGCTGTCTATTGCACCTACTCGTGCCTTGTGTGCAGCCATGGAGCGATATAGATGGTTGCAATCGCTTCGCGGCACATCATCTTTAGGCAGCATTTCAAGAAGCTGGGAATCAGCTTGCGTGATGTAAGCATTCCGTGTTTGGCGCTCGCTTACAAGGATGTTGCGAACGGTTTCCTCCAAGGGTAGTGATGGCTCCTTGATGAGTTCCTGCCCAAGGAGCGTTAAAATATTACCTCCCTCAAGGTAATACAACATGTTTCCAGAATCGTTTGTCAGGGGACTAGGCATGGTCATCGTCAAGTTTGGTGAGCGCGGTTTGCCCGGGTAACACAGGACAGGACCAAAAGGTGCCTTACCAGTAATAAAACTGATGGCTAAAGTCTTGTTACCCTACCCACCGGTCTTTGGAATTTGTTTAGTGTGCTTTAAAAGCACAAAAGTCGTGTGGTAAGAGCACAATTGATGCAGAAAAGTTTGCACCAATCGGTCAGTGAAATATAACGGCCAATCACAACGCCGGGATGAAGAAATAAAACACGTTTCTTCAGCTGTGGATGATGAAACATCTACGGCGTGTTGCACGATGAAGTGTAGAGCTTCACTCTGATTCGTCCAGTAATCTGCACGCAAGAGCACTAGCAAAGTTACGTCCGCTTCTGACGAAGGTTGGAACGCAACTTCTCCAGCGTACAGAATCAAATTGGCATGTTTTATACAATTATTTACATTTACATCAAATATGTACATCGGGTTTTTAGGAAACCCTTACAGTGGCTCTCTTTGGGTCACCGAGAAGAGTTCCCATCTGTATAGTTCTTGGTTGTGTTTTTGTATGTTTTGTTTTTGTCATTTTTTTCTCTTGCTTCTATATACATATATTTACACACATGCACTCCCGCATTCACTCTGGCATATCATAAGATATGCCCTCATACACGCACACACACACACACACAAACACACACGTACAGTGGGCACTTTAATTGAGCGTCCCCCTCGCACGTGTTTGCTGGGCACACGAAACTATGCGTCCCAGCATGTTATAACAACACTATCTACACACGTTCTTTACACCATGTACACTCCGCGGTTTTCCTGGGCGGGCAGGGTGCAGCTCCTGACTGGTTCCCTGGGGTGCAGGCCTCTGAGGTAGCGTGTGTGCGGCCTGGGGCCTGTGTTTGCGTAGACGCGCATAAGTCGCTGAGCCGAGTAACGTCTAAAACATTTTAATGCGTGCATGTTTCCGATGCTTCAGCTCACCTTTGCCAATATTGGCAATGACGTAATTGTCATGGTTTCTGATGCGCGCCCACGGGACAGTGGCTCTTTTCGTTATTGCCTCGGGAATGGATGGGATCTGGGTTTCTTGGTGAAGGGTTTGGTTAGTGGTTAGGATGGGAGCAGAGAGGATTTTCCGGAGGAAGAGGCTTTGGAGGGTTTGGATAGTTTTCAGGGCGGTTTTTGAGGCGTTTGCCCAGGCCACACACACGTATAGAACCACTGAAAGGATGAAAGCTTTATACAGGACGAGTTTGGACTTCAATTGCAGCTGTTTGCTGCGGAAGATGGGGGCGCATAACTTTAGCCGCTGTCTGCCTTTGTTGGCGCTATTTTTTATGTGGGTGGATCAGCACATTGTGCGGTCCAAGGTCACCCCATAATATTTAACTTGCGCACGACAGTGCATTACCTGACCACCGACCGTTAGGTCCATTGCCAAAGTGTGATGCCGCTTAGAAAAATGGATCAGCTGGCATTTGTCGGGGTTAGTTTTGATTTTCCAGTCATGTTCCCATGAGAGGAAGTTGTTGACATAAAGTTGCATTTCTGCAAGGCCGAAACGTGGATTTCTATGGTGGTTGTATACTGCAGTGTCGCCAGCATACATGGCGACCTTACATCTGGCGTCCACTGGGAAATCATTAGTGAATAATATATACAGAAAGGGTGACATGATTGCCCCTTGTGGGACGCCAGCCCGCATCACTCGCTTCCGTGAGGAGGAGCGGCCCACTTGGACGTAGAACTTCCGTTTTTCTAGGATTTTGTGCAGCAAGTATAGATAATTTTGAAGAGCCGGGAAACTGTGGTGCAGTTTGTAAATAAGGCCATTGTGCCAGCACCGGTCGAATGCGGCTTCTACGTCCAGAAATAGCGCCAACGTTGAAGCCCCATTGTTAAATTGCTCTGTTACGTCATCTGTTAGTCTGAGAAGCTGTAACTCAGTAGAATGTCCTTTTCGAAAGCCAAACTGTGAATTTGAGAGTTCATGGGATTCCGAAACTTGTTTTTGAAGTCGCGAAAATATAAGTTTTTCGAGCAATTTACCAATAGTAGAGAAGAGACTAATGGGGCGGTAGTTTTATGGTTGTCTGGTGCTTTTCCCTTTTTTTGGGAGCATAATTGCCTTCGCTCGTTTCCAAGTAGAGGGGAAATAGCCTTGCTACATACAGGCGTTAAATATTTTGGTCAGTTGCACCAGGGCTTTTCTCGGAAGATGCTTAGGTTCCTCATTAGTCACTTTGTCTGGGCCGGCAGCTTTCCCATTAGGTAACTTCCTAATGAGCTTGTAAACTTCCTGCGGTGTTATTAGGGGTAGCTGTTGCTCTTGCTTCTGCGCCACCCATGTCTGTACCCATGTCTGTACCTCCCGTTCTATATCACGGTTGGTAACTGGGTTTTCGCTGAATCGATCTTCAAGACAGTCAGCGAAGACCTCGGCTTTCTCCTCTTCGGAGAAGTGCAGGCCGCCATGAGTGTGCAGCGCCTCAGTTGCGGAGTTGACGCTCGTGGAGACCTTAAATGCCTTTAATAATTTCCACAAGGAAGATTCCGAATGGGTGGTATTCAGCATTTTGTTTTCCCACTCTTCAGTTTCGTTGATTTTAATTTGATGCCGAATGATATTGCGTAGCCATTTTGCCAGCACTTTATATTCAGGCTGGCGGGTATACCGCCACAGTCTTGTCAAGCGTGGTCTCTTCGTAATGAGTTGCTCTACCTCGGGGTACGTGCAAAAACCGGGTGGTCTTGTGGTGTAAGTGGTAGCGCTTCTCTTGGCCGTGTGTAGCGAGGCAGTGAAGTTTTCAATGGCGACATCTATGTCTGCCTCGCTATAGTATGACAGCCTGGGTTGCGCCATCCTGTGCATTTCCATGGTGAACTTATTCCAGTCGGTCTCAGCCCTCCTTCGAGGGCCAGAGGCACCGGCTGAAATGTCACCCTGTATCTCGAAATGCACGGGAAGTCCAGGCTGTGATACACTGTAAAGTTAATTAGAGATGTCGCATTTTTTGTTAGTACGAAGTCCAAAATTTCGGAGTCAAAGTGCCCTGCCCCGATCTGTGCCAAAATGTGGGATCTGGGGGAAGGTGTACCTCTAGGTCGTCATTATCAGTTATAAGTTCAACCAGGAGATTTCCAGCCGCGTTTGCCCGGCGTGAAAACCACCAGCGGTGCAGGGCATTGAAATCTCCTGCAATTATAACATGTTCCTCTAAAGCGAGGATTTGTTCGAGGTCGCGTATGAAACCTGCCGAGTTGGGGGGGGGGCCGATAAAGCGCTACCAGCATCACCGTTTGATTATTTACACGTGTTTTAAGTGCTGTGCACTCTAACGCTGCCATTGCAGGCAGCGTAACAGAAGCATGAGCAACAGTGTTTCTGAGCAAAATAGCAGTCCCTCCCCCCTGTCTGCCAATTCTGTCGTTCCGAAAGATTTGATACCCCTGGAGCTTAAAAGTGTGCTACTGCTGTAATTTTGTTTGGCAAATGAATGCGACATCAATTTGTTTACGTGGCAGGTAGTTTTCAAGTTCGTGTTGCTTCCTGTGGATGCCATCTGCATTCCACAGGAGTGCGCGAATTTAAGTTATGCCTCCCCTTGAAGTTGCCATTTACTCGAAGAGAGTGGTTACCAAACATATGATGGGGCTTTTCTCGGAAGATGCTTAGGTTCCTCATTAGTCACTTTGTCTGGGCCGGCAGCTTTCCCATTAGGTAACTTCCTAATGAGCTTGTAAACTTCCTGCGGTGTTATTAGGGGTAGCTGTTGCTCTTGCTTCTGCGCCACCCATGTCTGTACCCATGTCTGTACCTCCCGTTCTATATCACGGTTGGTAACTGGGTTTTCGCTGAATCGATCTTCAAGACAGTCAGCGAAGACCTCGGCTTTCTCCTCTTCGGAGAAGTGCAGGCCGCCATGAGTGTGCAGCGCCTCAGTTGCGGAGTTGACGCTCGTGGAGACCTTAAATGCCTTTAATAATTTCCACAAGGAAGATTCCGAATGGGTGGTATTCAGCATTTTGTTTTCCCACTCTTCAGTTTCGTTGATTTTAATTTGATGCCGAATGATATTGCGTAGCCATTTTGCCAGCACTTTATATTCAGGCTGGCGGGTATACCGCCACAGTCTTGTCAAGCGTGGTCTCTTCGTAATGAGTTGCTCTACCTCGGGGTACGTGCAAAAACCGGGTGGTCTTGTGGTGTAAGTGGTAGCGCTTCTCTTGGCCGTGTGTAGCGAGGCAGTGAAGTTTTCAATGGCGACATCTATGTCTGCCTCGCTATAGTATGACAGCCTGGGTTGCGCCATCCTGTGCATTTCCATGGTGAACTTATTCCAGTCGGTCTCAGCCCTCCTTCGAGGGCCAGAGGCACCGGCTGAAATGTCACCCTGTATCTCGAAATGCACGGGAAGTCCAGGCTGTGATACACTGTAAAGTTAATTAGAGATGTCGCATTTTTTGTTAGTACGAAGTCCAAAATTTCGGAGTCAAAGTGCCCTGCCCCGATCTGTGCCAAAATGTGGGATCTGGGGGAAGGTGTACCTCTAGGTCGTCATTATCAGTTATAAGTTCAACCAGGAGATTTCCAGCCGCGTTTGCCCGGCGTGAAAACCACCAGCGGTGCAGGGCATTGAAATCTCCTGCAATTATAACATGTTCCTCTAAAGCGAGGATTTGTTCGAGGTCGCGTATGAAACCTGCCGAGTTGGGGGGGGGGGCCGATAAAGCGCTACCAGCATCACCGTTTGATTATTTACACGTGTTTTAAGTGCTGTGCACTCTAACGCTGCCATTGCAGGCAGCGTAACAGAAGCATGAGCAACAGTGTTTCTGAGCAAAATAGCAGTCCCTCCCCCCTGTCTGCCAATTCTGTCGTTCCGAAAGATTTGATACCCCTGGAGCTTAAAAGTGTGCTACTGCTGTAATTTTGTTTGGCAAATGAATGCGACATCAATTTGTTTACGTGGCAGGTAGTTTTCAAGTTCGTGTTGCTTCCTGTGGATGCCATCTGCATTCCACAGGAGTGCGCGAATTTAAGTTATGCCTCCCCTTGAAGTTGCCATTTACTCGAAGAGAGTGGTTACCAAACATATGATGGCTTCCAGCTTCTCCATGGTACTGTTGCAGCTTTTTAATCTCGCGATTATGGGCCGCAACTTTGTTAATAGTACTGGGAGTTTTAGATCCCTGAAGGGGCTGAAAATTTCTTTCAAACGTCCCAGGTTGCTGGTGGGTGCCTCTGAGGGCTGGGGTTGTGGAGGGGGACCATTCGGTGGTTGCTCAGGTGCATTTATCCCTCCGGCGGCTCCTGCAAAAGAGGTGCCCTTTTTGACCAGGGCCGTGTAGAGGATGGGGCGTGGCCCTGGTTGAGTACCAGGAGAGTTCCTGGCTGCGGCTGCCAGTTGACGACGGTGGCGTTCCATCTTAAATGTCTCGCACCCCCTATAGCTGGCAGGATACGCTTCCCCACAGTTCGCACAGTGGGATACAGCGTCCTCCTTGGCCTTTTTAGGGCAGTCAGCTAGGCGGTGGCGGCCACCGCAAAGAACACACCGGGAGGTCATGTGACACATTTTAAAAGTATGGCCTAATTGTTGGCAGTTAAAACACTGCGTGATGTTCTGGAAGGTTTTTAAGACCTCCACGGTGACCATCATATGGCACACTTCTCTTTCCTGTATGAGTTTCTGGTTGTCAGTAGTTGTATCAAGGCTTACCTGATAATTCGGGAGAGGCCTGCCGCGGTACGCCATCTGCTGTACCTGAACGCCGGTGTAACCCTTCTGCTCCAGATCCTCCTTTATGTAATCTACCTGCAGGTCTGCAGGCAGGCGTTTGATCACATAACGCAGGGGCTGGTCGCTTCTGGGCGTAAAGCTGTAGCATTCAACACCGGCGTTCGTCAGGAGCTGCATTGTAGGGACGGAGTCCTGTTTCCTCTGGAGGAAGAGCTTCAGGCAGTCCCTCGTTGTTTGTATTCTGTATGAGCCATTGTGCAGTTTGTTTCTCAGTAGTTGTAGGATTTTCACTGCCTGCTTTGTGTTGGGTATGATATTCCTTGGCGGCTTTTGGTTGTCTTCTGTAGTTGAGGTCGTCGGGGCTGTAGGTGTGGCTATTGAGGTGGAGGGGACTGGCTTTGAGGGGAGGGGAGGGGGGCGGGTTTTTGTTGGGGTCTTCTGGTGCTGTGGGATCTTTGGTTTTTGGATGAAGGGATTCTCTGCGGGGGTAGGAAGTGCTGGGAAGTCCGATTCCTCGCGTTCTGCTACCTCCAGTGGCGCGAACGAGTTGTGTAGAACGAAGGGGTGGGGCGGTGTAAACTGTCATGGTTGCCTCTTGTTATTTGAAGACTGGCATGGGCGTTCGCTGTCAGAGTCACTTCCACTGTCTCTTGTGCGTTTCTTCTTGGGCGCCGCTATCTTCCACCCCTCGCTCTGTTTCACAAGTTCCCGCTTCTTTATGGAGTAGTCCTTGCAGCAGAACGCGAGGTCCTGAGAGAATTTGCCGAAGTTTGTGGAGTCTGCGTCTAGATTTGAGAGTATGCTGGTGTAGTAAGTTATTTCTTTTTTTATCTCTTCCACTTCCTTTTTTAGTTTTACGTGGGATCGCGCCTTTTGCTCTTCCTCCAGTATGTGTTCTTCGTGGTCCATCTCGTCCGCCAATGTGGGTGGGGAGGGCTGGACCTGTGCTGCTGCGGTTCTGGTGGTGGAGTCTATAAATATAGGCGCTGGCGCGCCGCTCTTGGCCTGGCATAGCGGCCCCCGAGCAGACGCTAGAGGCAACGACATCATCAGAATGGTAGACGCGGACCCTCAACTTAGAGTAGAGGGTCCCTGGCAACCTACCCATTACCCGCGAGGTCTAGGGCGGCCATCCGTCATAGACTTCGCAATCATTAAGCATTTTCCATATCATCTATCACTCACATCGGTCAACGAACTTCACTCAGATCATAATCCCGTGTTGGCCATCATTAACACCCAGGTTGCCAGTCATGAGGTCCCGATCCAACATCGGAACGTAGACTGGGACTGCGTCAGAAGTTGCCTGAATGGCTCCATCCCCGCCAACCCCAACATCACAGACATCCCAACCCTAGAGGTTGCGGTCTCTTCCTTCACCTCTGTCGTGAAGCGAACGGTCCACAACCTCACCATCCACACCCCAGCTCCTCTTCATCCTGATGTCCTGCCTTTAGGGCTTCTTTTGCTCATCCGCCGCTCTTGGGCGGCTCGCAGGCGCTACCAGAGGCAACGCACGCCACATCATCTAGCGGTTCTAAGGCGTTTACGCCATGAGGTTCGTCTCCGTCTACGCGAGCACCGAGTGCGCGCGTCGGAGGATACGATGACTCGTTTGAACCCGGAAGATGGCGACGTGTGCAAGATCGCCAAGCGACTCAGGAACCGAGGAGGGTCACACACCTCACCCATCCAAGGCACCCGAGGCCTGGCCTATGAACCCCAAGCCAAAGCAAATGTGTTTGCTGACTACCTAGAGAGGACTATGCGTCCTAGAGGTGATCCGCAGGACCTAGACTTCTCCGACCGTGTCCGCCAGGAGGTACGTCGATACCTTCGGCGTCCTCATGGGGAGGCGGATCGGCTTCCCATCATCAAACCAAGCGAACTCCAGGGCGTACTCCGACGCCTCGACCGCAAAAAGGCTGCGGGGCCTGACGGGTTAACCCCTGCCATGCTCCGCCACCTTCCTTTCAAGGCCGTGCTCTTCCTCACTAAGGTCTTCAATATGTGCCTCGCCCTTAGTCACTTTCCGCGCGAGTGGAGAGAGGCCCGGGTGATCTGCATATTGAAGCCAGGGAAAGACCCGGTTCATCCTGCCAACTACCGATCCATAAGTCTCCTGTCTGTACTCTCGAAAGTACTCGAGAGGCTTATTCTAGTCCGCTTGTCTCCCATTTTAGGGGACATTCAAGCCATCCCTCCCCATCAGTTTGGGTTCCGGCCTGGCCACTCAACATCTCAGCAGTTGCTGCGTGTGGTGGAGGCAGCCACCCTGGGTTTCCAGGACAAAGCCTATACCGCCGCGGTTTCTCTAGATGTTGAGAAGGCCTTCTCTACGACCTGGCATGCCGGTCTCCTTCACAAACTCATCCAACTGGAGTTACCCACACATCTAATACACCTGCTACACTCATTCCTAAAACATAGATCCTTTGTGGTCGCAGTTGCGGGAACCAAATCCACACGAAGGCCAATCAGAGGCGGAGTCCCTGAAGGTTCTGTATTGTCCCCTACGCTGTTCAGCGTATATGTGGCCGACATTCCATCCGAGCAGCACGTTAACATAGCCCAGTATGCTGACGACGTGCTGCTATACTGTACAAATAAACACCCTCGCAGAACCTTTCTCCCCATACAGCGACACCTCCGCCTCATCCAAGAGCGGTGTAGGCGTTGGCGATTGTCCATCAACCCGGAGAAAAGCCGCGCTATACTTTTCACCAAACGCCGCTTTCCCGCCAACTTCCCCACATTCACATACCTTCGCCGAAGGATTGAGTGGGTAGATTCCCTTACCTACCTGGGAGTAAAGCTCGACAAGGGCCTAACTTTTCGGGGACACATCAACGACCTATCAGCGCGGACCAGCGGGGCAATTGCCTCACTGTACCCTATGCTGCGGTCGGGGATGCCAATCCCCTTAAAGCTACGTCTCTTTCGGGCTCTCATAATCCCTATCCTTCTGTATGCCTGCGAAATCTGGGGCATGGCTGCAGACACCCACCTCCTGCGTCTGCAACGTATACAGAATAGAGGTCTTCGTGTAATCTATTCTGTATACCGCAGATTCCCTACGAGACTACTGCACGAAGCCTCGTCCCTCCCGTACGTGGAGGACGAAATTAGGCGCCGGGCAACTAAATTCTACGACCAGTTTCCACAACATCGGATCGCCCTGGTTAGGTCTCTTGGGGACTATATCCCTAGAGAACGCACGCTTGTGCGACACCGGGTTCCCCGCATGGCTTGCGGACACCCCCGGTAACACAGGAGCTATCCTATCAACAGCGTAAGCTGAACTCCTTACAGTCCTTCCAAGAGTAGTTTGGAAGTCCAAAACATTTCGCCAAATATCCATATTTGGACCACCCATCAGCAGTGCCCAACGGCAGTTGCATGTTGAAAGTAACATCCGACGAGGAGCATAAAAATGCTACCTCCCAACAATCCTCAATCCTCATTCTTAACCTGCGCAATGAGTATTGGTGTTATCTCTACGGGGATTTTTGACCTCTGTGGAACATTTTTTGGGATCAGGGGTTTTTATAGGTACAGGGACTGGGTGCGTGGGATTTGTCCACGAGCTGGCAGCGCACGGCTTCTGATTGGGCGACCAATCAGGTGACGCGCTAATTCCCACCAGGGTTCTGGCCATCAGTCACTCACTGAGAGGTGAACTGAAAAGGTATTTTCTCTGTTTTGGATACAGATTATATTGTCGCTTTTCCCAATCTTTGAGATTATACCACCGGGCTTAAGATGTCCTTTGGTAGTCTTTTGGATGGTAGTCGGCGCGGCTGGCTCTGGTCATATTGACCCAGAGTATTCACCAGAGGGTTAGGGTGGTTCTGGAGTTTGTTGTACATTGTTCGAGCGCGAGTTTTAATCACGTCGACAATGTACGGGATGCCGGAATGTTCATGGAGGATATGGGCAGAAAATCTCCAGCCAGTATCATAGATCATTCTTAACGCCCGATTCTGCAACGTCTGGAGTCTGATGAAGGTGGATTTCGCCACCACTCCCCAGATCTCGCATCCGTACAAAACCAGAGGTGGAATGATCGCACGATACAGCTGGAGCTTCAGGCGTAAGGGCATGGTTTTGGAACTGAGAATTGGGTATAGCTGCCGGAGAGCAGCATGGCCTTGCAGTACCTTGCCCCTGACGTGATGTCTATACGTCAGCCGCCGATCCAGCGTGACCCCGAGATACTTCGCCGTAGTGACCCAGGGGATCCGACGGCGCCGCAACACGAGGTCCCGCGGGAGCCGGTTGGCTTTCGTATTCGCCAGGAGAATCGCAGAGCTTTTCTCCGGGTTTATAGACATACGCCAGTTCTCGCACCATCTACTGATGGCACAGAGATGGGCTTGTACTTGGTGGTAACTGTAGCGCGGGTTCTTGTTAGTAGCGAAGATCAGTAGATCGTCCGCATACTGACAGATGTGTGTGTTTGGGTGCGTGGGGAGATCGGCCATGTAAGCTGCGAAGAGTGCCGGTGACAGTGCACTGCCCTCGGGGACCCCTGCGCCAATGGGCCTCTCTAGAGAATAATCCCTCTACCTTCACCCGGAAGCTACGTTCCTGAAGGAAACTAGCCACCAAGTAAATGTATGGAGGGGGGATTTCGTGCTGTATGAGCTTGTAGACAAGCCCCTCCTGCCAAGTGGTAGAAAATGCCTTTTCCACGTCAGGCAACACTGCCACCGTTTTAGCCCTCTCCTGGTAAGCCAGGGAAGCTTTCTCGGCTACACGCAGTAGTTGCTCAGTCGTGGAGTGGCCAGAAAGAAAACAAACTGGTGTTCCGGTAGGAGACCTTTTTCCTCCAATAGAGGTCCGAGGCGGGACAGGAACAGTTTCTCGAATACTTTCGAGATAACTGGTAGGAGGCTGATGGAGCGGTAGCTAGATGGAAAAACCGGATTTTTGCCCGGCTTCAACACGCATACCACACGCGCCTGCTTCCAGACAACTGGAAGATGATGCATGCTGAGGCATGCGTTGTAAATCCGGGTCAAGTGAATCACGGCTCTAAGGGGAAGGTGCTGGAGCATTTCCGCTGTTACACAGTCCTGTCCAGGGGATTTTCGGGCTCTTAGGGATTTTATGGTGTGAGATACCTCGCGAGGGGTAACTATCGGGATGTGGAACTCCTCGTGGCCCGCGGGTCCGACTTCTAAGAGTGAGTGAGTGAGTGGGGTTTAAGGGCCCGTCTACAGCTAGGTCATTTGGGCCCTAGGTCAAAGTTTAAAATTTAAAAACACTCATTAACTTTTCTGGCTAAAAGTTGAACCTTAAAATAACAACTAAAAACTGTGAACAGCTAAAAACCTCAGCCTACAAGGTAACACGATAAAATAAAACCCTGAAGAGCAACGTACTAAAAAGAGGTGAAGTTGAAAGCTAAAGAAAAAAAAAAAAAAAACTAAAATACAAAATTGTTAAAACATTGTAAGGTAAAATGTATCCCAGTTAAAAACAGGGTTAAAACTCCAAAAAGGAATTAAAAAAGTGGTACACTTTCGTAGCAAATCTAATCTGGGCAATGAACCGCAGAGTTTTGGTCACAGACACTGGGTTGTCACTCAAAATTGAGGCTACTGTAGATCCCAGACCAACTGACTGGCGCGTACGAGCGTGTCTTGGACAATCCAAGAGCACGTGTGGGACGGTGAGGCGAACATCGCATGTCGGACAGACAGGTGCCGGGTCACCACGCAGGAGATGGCCATGAGTGGCTCGTGTGTGACCAATCCTCAGGCGGGTAAGGATAACTTCAGCCCGCCTGGAATCCCTGTAGGAGGTCAGCCAGGGCTCCACGCTGTCTTTAATTATCCGCAGCTGTGTGCCAGTCAACGCTTCCCAAGACTGCTGCCAAACCGATAGAAGCTGGCGACGGAAGTACCGCTGAGCATCCCTATAGGGTATAGTGTCGGTAGAAGACTGCGGCAGACGGCATGCAGACTTAGCTGCCGCGTCCGCAGCTTCATTACCCGGAATGCCCGTATGGCCTGGGATCCATGTAAACACTAACTGGTATCCGCGTGAGAGCTATTGAGATATGAGTGTCTGAATTTTAAAAACGAGTGTAGACGTACCGAGGAACTGCTGCAGGGTCTCCACTGCACTCAGAGAGTCGGAGCAAATTATAAAACCTCCAGGGACTAAGTTGGAAATAAAAAGTAAGCAGTAAAATATAGCACGCAGTTCGGCCGTATAAACAGAACTGTAGTCCGGGAGGCGGTATTGATGTGGCTCACCGTTATAGACAAAACTACATCCCGTAGCACCACCCAACTGGGAACCATCGGTGAATACCGGAGTGTAAGTCCGGTAACGTCCCAGTAGTTCGGTGAAAAGTTGACGAAACACCGACTGGGGGGTGGCCACCTTAGCACAGCCTGAAAGCGCAAGGTCAAACCGGGCTCGATGAAGTTGCCAAGGGGGAGAGCGGGAGAAGGAAAAACGCTCTACAGCAGGCATTCGGAGCTCATGAGTGGCGAGTAGTTCGCGAAATCGAATGCCGCTTGGACGGGATATAGTCGTATTCCGAAGATAACGGTGGGCGAGTTCGGGGCGCAATACAGATCTAAAGGAAGGGTGACCAGGGTGAGCTGCCAACCTGGCCACGTAGGAACTTAATAAAATCGAGCGCCGAATAGACAGTGGAGGTTCCCCGGAATCAACATACAGACACTCAACACGACTAGTACGGAAGGCTCCAGTAGCTAGACGGATACCAGAATGGTGGACAGTGTCTAAAAGGCGGAGTTTAGTGGCGGACGCCGCGCCATAGATAAAACTGCCGTAGTCCAGTTTGGACCGCACCAGCGAGCGATAAAGCCTCAACATCACAGTGCGATCGCCACCCCAAGAGGCCCCAGATAAAACCCTGAGTACCCGAAGTGAACGATCGCAGGAAGCCCGAAGCTGACGAATATGGAACTCCCAAGTTAGCTTGCTGTCGAGGTGAAGGCCCAGAAACTTAACGTGCGGAACAAACGGCAGACGTGTACCATGCAAATAAAGATCAGGGGGAGGGTGCACACCACGGAGTCGATGGAAGTGGATACATTGCGTTTTCGTAGCGGAGAACTGAAACCCGGTGCGAAGGGCCCAGTCAACGATGGAGGTTATGTTCAGCTGCAGTTGACGCTCGAGGTGCTCAAGATTATATGATCGGTAATATATCGCGAAGTCGTCAACATACAGTGACATCGGGATTCCGCTACGAACAGCTCTGGCAATCCCGTTAATGGCCACAGCGAAAAGCGTTACGCTGAGAATCGAACCCTGGGGTACACCATTCTCCTGGATCTTTTCTTCTGAGAGGGTATGGCCAATGCGTACACGAAAACGGCGAAGTTTTAAAAAGTTAAAAACGAAGCCCGCTAGATGACCGCGTAAACCGTAGTCGTGCAGATTACGGAGGATACCATAGCGCCATGTAGTGTCGTAGGCCTTCTGTAGGTCGAAGAAGACCCCCACGACGTGCTGCTTCATGAGAAAGGGATTCTGAGCATAAGCCTCCATCCGTGTCAGGTTGTCGACACTGGAGCGATGGCGACGAAAACCGCACTGAACATTGCTCAGCAGGTTATTCGTCTCCAGCCACCACACTAAACGAGTGTTAATCATTCGCTCCAAGGTCTTGCAAACGACACTCGTTAAGCAGATAGGGCGGTAGCTGGAGGGAAGCATCCGGTCTTTCCCAGGCCGAGGGACAGGGATAACAATACCCTCGTGCCAGGAAGATGGGAAAACCTGCTGAATCCAGATACGATTGTACATGCCCAACATGAAGGAGAGAGCCTCAGGTGGGAGATGAAGCAGCATTTGTCGGTGGATCTCATCAGGACCCGGAGATGAGTCCTTTGCAATAGACAGAGCATGGGCCAGTTCCGCTTCCGTAAAAGGAGCGTTGTAAGGTTCACTACAGTCAGTGTTAAAATTCAGGGCTATCCGCTCCGCAGATTCCTTGATAGGTAAAAAGGCGGTATTGTGACTTTGCGTTTGGCTATCGGTGGCGAAAGAGTCGGCAAGGGCGTCGGCAACATCCTGCTCACTGGTATAAGTGGAGCCCTGTACGGTAAGACCGGGAATTATCGTCCGGCGACACTTACCGTACATACGCCGCACAGCAGTCCACACCTGTTGTGCAGAACTGCGACTGGAAAGGGAAGAAACATAAGACTCCCAGGAGCTCCGCTTTGCACTGCGAAGTACAAAACGCGCCCTTGCGCGACAGCGTTTAAAAGAAACAAAGTTTGCCTCCGTTGGATGTAAGTGGAAGACACGTAGAGCACGCTTGCGTGCTTTAATAGCCAAACGGCATTCCTCGGTCCACCAAGGTACAGGAGCACGTCGTGGGGTAGAGGAACCTCGAGGAATGCTGGAATCCGCTGCGAGCAACATAGAACAGGTAAAATATTCCACCATTTCATCAATGGTGTCAAAATAATTGTCCCGAAGGTGAATGAGGGAACGGAATTTCCCCCAGTCAGCCTTGGAAATAATCCAGTGAGGAAAACGTGTTGGCACAAAATGGTGGCCGGATAGGTGAATGTTAATGGGTAATGATCACTGCCATATAAGTCGGAAATTACCGACCAGTCAAGTAGTGGTACCAGTGATGGAGTACTATAAGAAACGTCTAGAGCGGAGTGTGTACCATAGGCAGATGATAAGAAAGTAGGCACGCCAGTGTTTAATAGGACTAAGCCGGACATATCGCAAAGGTCTGCTACAAGGCACCCTCGAGCATCGTCAGTGTCGGAGCCCCAGTGAGTGTGCTTGGCATTCAGATCGCCGAGAAAAAGGAGTGGTGGCGGAATCTGCGCCAAGAGAGCCCGAAGATCATTTTCGTGTACAACACTGACGGGTGGCAGATAGACATTACAAATAGAGAAACAGACATTCTGCAGCTGTACACGTATCGCTACGGCTTGCAGCGGCTTGTTAAGTGATATGCTGACGGCAGAGATGTTATGCGCCACCAAAATAATCACACCACCACATGTTCGCCCATCAGCTGCAGAGTCATGTCTATATGCCGAAAAACCACGAAGACGGAGAGCGTGGTTAGGGTGCAAATGGGTTTCTTGTAGACAGACGATTGATGGACAGCGTTGAGAAAGTAGATGCTGTATGTCCGGAACACGTGCCCGGTACCCATTAACATTCCATTGGATTATTTCCATAGTAGGAAAGAGATCAGTGGTTTGTCTTCATCTTTTTCTTTCTTACTTTGGCTGACTTTGGACCTACGATGTGAAAGTCGCCGTCCTCTGGAGATTCCTCAGATGTATGTGAGGAAGAAGATCCTCTACGGCTCGCGGAGCGAGAGCGGGACTTCAAAGAGGAAGAGCGACTACCGGCGCGAACAATAGGCCTGGAACGATGTTTTTCAACAGGCTGGCTACGGCTTGTGGACGGCTTAGGAGCTTTGGTCTGCACGGCTGAGGATGTTGTCGCCGATGCAGGTGTGGCACGATTCAGTGGAGGGGTACTTGCCAGTGGCTCGGTCTGGGTACAAGCGTCTGCAACAGGAACATGCTGTATGGCGACTGTGTTCACAGCAGCGCGTCGGGCAGCAGAGACATAGTCCAAGGTGGTCGTGGGCTTGAGCTGCTCAAAGCGGCGACGCGCTTCTGGAAAGGTGAGGTGTTCTTTCACACGCAGTTCCTGAATACACTTCTCATCCAGAAACTTCGGACACTGTCGAGAGCTCGATGGATGACTCCCTCCACAGTTAACACAGTTCGGGTCACGGGTGCACGCCGTGCCCTCATGTGTCGGTAGGCCACAACGCTCACATACAGCAGGATGGTTACATGATGTTTTGGTATGTCCAAACTTCTGACACTGGAAGCAGCGCATAGGGTTCGGAACATACTGCCGGACAGAGGCACGTTCGTAGCCGCAAAAGATATATTCCGGCAAGACAGTGCCCTTGAACGTAAGGAACACTGTCCGCAATGGTACGTCTTTGCCATCCTGCTTGCGCGTAAGCCGATACGCCTGACAGACTCGCTGATCAGACAGGCAACTGCCTGTCTCCTCATTACTGAGATTGTGGAGACTAGAAGTGGTGCCGACTCCCCTGCAGGTGTTGAGAGTTTTGTGGGGGGCTACCCGAATAGGGTAGGACCCCAACAAACTAGCCTTTAGAATTTTCTGGCTTTGTTCTGCATTATTGGTCTCTAACAGTAGCGTACCGTCCCGTAGTCTGCTCGCATTCTTTACGGGTCCACATATTCTGTCCACTTCGCGCTTAATGTAAAAAGGGTTCAGGTCCTTAATCGTTTTCCCGTCACATGCCAAGGTCACAACAAGAAATGGGTCAGTGAAAGGGGTTTTGCGCGGATGCATTATGGAATTGGACCCCCATCCGGAACCGTCGGCGTCAGCCTGCCATCCGGGGGTCAAAGGATAAAAGACACCAAAATCTCCACGGTCTGTGCCGCCATGGAGACCCCTCCATGACTGACCTCAAGGCGTACTTCAGAGGAGCTACCCTCCGATCTCCACTGCTTGTCCGCAAGGGTAAACCGTTCACCACATGACACCCCGGTTTTATGCCCCCACCACAGGAATAACCGCCTGTGGCTCCCCGCTTTAGCACACGCTGCCTCAACGGAGTCAGCGTGAATTCAGGGGACTTCGGGCTGACTACACCGGGGCTCCGTCAGCGGTAACACGTCCGGCCGGTGATACTAACCCGACGGCACGCGGCCGTCGGGAGATTAACACCTGCCGTGCCCTCAAGGAGCTACGTGGGTGTACATGACGTGTGGACGGGCTCCGCACCTAAGGCTACACATGGGGGCAGTGTGAAGGGTCCGCACAACCTTCGCGCCTGAGACCTCCGAAGAGCACACAAGTCGGGGGCCGCGCCGAAAACCGTGGGACAGGACCACGGAGATAGGAAAGATCCCTGCTGGTGAGACAGGAGTTATAAATCTAGGAACTTACAAACTAATAATCAGAATAAACCTAGAAGAGGAAGAGGGTGATATAAAAAGCAACATAAAACGCTGCACGTGGCACAGTTAATGAAAGTGGAGGTGGTGAAGTGATAGTGAGCAGCTCGGGGCCCCGGGTGCGCCAAACCCGGACCTACCGTGGTAGGTTCCCCTGGGGGAGTTTGAGTTCGGAGTCCTCTTCTCCTAGATGAGTCTTCGACCAAGACTACCGAGCCTCATGTACCCGTTGGAATGTTCTTAGCTTCCCCTCACCTCTTGCCTACCAGTGGTCACGAAGACTCACTTAGTAGGCCGTCTGGATCGGGTACTGAGCCCCTCCGCCACGGCAAGGCGACACTCCTTCGGATGGGCCGACTTCTAAGAAGTCTTCTACCGCCTGTTCCACGAGGTCAGTATGGTCATCGTTCTGTGGATCCTCCCTGGGTTGGAATTGAGTTTCCAGATAGTCTGCTAGCGCCTCTGATTTTTCCCTCGGTTCAAACACAAGTCTTCCCCGAGGGTTATGCACAGGATGCAGGTGTACAGATTTGTCTTTCCGCAAGCCTCGGACGATGCGCCACGGTTTCCTCTCCTGGACGTTTACGTGACGCAACGTATTATCCCAAGCTGCTTGCCTGTGTTTTCTTAGGAGTCTTCTCAGCAGGGATTTGAACCTCTGATGTATTACTCTTATCCTAGGATGTGGGAATCTCTGCCATAGCCGTCTGACAGCATTCTTTGCTTGAATGAGGCGTTTCTGTGGTACAGGGATAGATGTCGGTTTTGGTGCTTCGGTAGGAATGCGGTGTGTGTGAGCACGCACCACATTTAGGACTGAGGTTGAAAACCCCACGGCCGCCTCCTCGAGAACCTCAATCGAGTCTATTCGAGGGCGTGCTTCCACGGAGTTTTGAAGGGCAAGGACGGCTGCCTCCCATTCGACTTCTTCAACCCAGTCCGGTACTCCCAGCGCAGTGAGATTAACTTCTGAGTCGACCAGAACAGGGTTGTGATCGGAGTCCAGAGCGTTAATCACAGAGAGGTCCAAGTGAAATGGAATGTTTTGGTGATCACGAAATCAATGACATCCGCGGCGCCGCGTGCCGGGTAGTGGGTTGGACCTCTCGGCCCGTGCGCGTGAAGGGCAGTGTCCCCGCTAATGGGACGGTACAGTCCCCGGCCCTTAACGTTCTGGGTGCGGCTGTGCCAGCTTGGGTGTTATGCGTTGAAGTCGCCTGCAATGCAAACCCTATGGTGTAGGTTCAGGAGAGCCGTAATGTGCACTTCATGGAAACGGCCATCCGGCGGGTCATATAGCGCCACAAGCACTAGGTCGTTCCCGCCCAAGGATAGCCTTATGGCGGTTGCTTCCAGGTGTTGTAGCGGAGGAATGTTAACAGGAGTGTGGGTGAGATGGTTCCTTATGAAAATGGCAGTACCACCGCCCTGTCGGCCGACCCGATCAGACCGATGAGCGGCGTAACTTGGCAGGGTAAACTGTACACCAGCGTGCAGGTGCGTTTCACAGACCATCAGGATATCAATCCCGTGACTGTCTACGAACTCCAACAGGGCAGGTCTCTGGTCTCTAACCCCATTTGCGTTCCAGAACGCTGCTCTAAATGAACGCACAATTCTATGCGCCATTAAGAGCTCGTGCAGTTAGAATACAGTTACTTGGCCGTTTGAAGCACCGTTAGGTGCTTCTTCACAGCGGAAATCTCGGGATTATCAATGACTGCCCTGCAGCGTCGTAAGACCGGGAGGGAGCGCTGAACTAGGTCGGCGAACCAGGTTGACAGCTGAATAAACTCAGCCATGTCCTCGGAAGCGAATGCGTCTGCTAAGGTTGATTGCTGGTCGTTTTGTTTAGGCACTGCTGCCTCGTCATTGGCTGGGCCAGTCCGGGAGGACGGGCCAGCTTTGCTGGGCTCTGCTGGTTCCTGATTGGTGGACACAGCAGAAGTTGTGGGTGCTGGTGGAGGGAGAAGTTTTGCAACAGTTTTGTTGCTGGCTTGCTCCACTGCAGTGGGTTTTGCCTTAGAGGCCTTTTTCTTTCCCTTCTTAGGGGGACGTTTCTCCTTTGGAGCGGTGCTGGTGGTTGGTGCAATCTCCTTGTCAACAACCTTTTGCGTGACGCTTTCCGGGACTGGCGTTGTTATATTCGGGACAACCTGGCTTGTAGGGAACTCTTCCGTAGCCTCAGCCTGCGCAAGAGCACTTTCGTGTCTTGCCAGGGCAATGGCGAACGAAACCCCTTTCGTGACCTCAGTTGCAGCTTTGCCCTGCTTACCTTGCATTATAGCAAGTCGTTTGGGGCAACCGCGATACATACCTATATGGCTCCCATCGCAGTTAGCGCACTTTCTTTCTTCCATAGGGGTCGGGCAGTCCTTAACAAGGTGCTCCCCTGCACATCGCAGCACTTGAGTGACCTCTCACAGGCAAAGCTGGAGTGGTGGAAACCCAGGGATTTATAGGACTGGGCCGGCCCCTCCCTGCCGTGATAGGGCTCAATTGTGACCTGCGTGTGATACAGGCGAGTCACCTGATCAATCTTTGGGGTTCCCTCCCCTTCCTTGTCGACAACCACTAGGAATAGTGGTAGGGGCACCTTTGTGGGTTTCCCCTCTTTCTCTCTGGTAGTGGTAAGTTGTAAAACGGACCGCGGTTAGATTCCGTGTTCGTCCGTCAGGCCAACACGGATGTCCTGGGGGTCTGTTTTCGAGTCAAGACCTCTAATGACTCTACGAACCACGTGGGGTCGCTGTAGCGAGTACGTGTGGAATTTGATTCCACTCGCTTTTAGCACTTCCCTTGCGGCCGTGTGGTCCCCAGAGGAAGTGGTTCGGATAACAACACGCCCAGGGAGCCTTGTTGCCTAGAATTCAGCCTTTAACCTGGCCCTCAATTCCTTCATCACTTTGATGTGATTTGGAAAGGGGTGGGACACAATAGGCGGGATTCTTCCCTCGTTTGGTGTGGGTTGGTTCTGGGGAGACGCTGCAGGTCTCGATGAAGGATCGTATCGTTCTGGATTTGAACCAGAGGAGCTTTTCCTACGGCTTTGTACCACTACAAAGCCATCTTCATCCGGCAGTGCTGGAGGTGGGTTAACGGGAGCTGGTGGTGTCATGGGGATCGCTGTCCCTTGGTTTACAAGGCCTATTGCCTTTTTGACCTTTGGCCTATTCTTGGCCCTGGTGAGAGTCTTGGCTTTCGCCTTGACTATGTTCACCCGTGGACCAGGTGAGGGGTTCCAGTGAGAGAAGTGAGGTGTACTCATTGCGTCAGGCCTTACCTGTACGTTGGTGCTCGGGGTCATTGTCATTGCAGGTGCCATCCGGCATCCCACAGAGGGCCGAACGCCTTGCGGCGCGCCTAAGGGGGCAAACCACGGGTCCAGACCGGAGTCTGGTCCCTTGGCTGGAGCCTTGTGGGCCTGCGGTCTCGTCAGTCCGTCTGTCTGTGCCGAGTCACT
This sequence comes from Tenodera sinensis, assembly GCA_030765045.1. Classification (NCBI taxonomy): domain Eukaryota; kingdom Metazoa; phylum Arthropoda; class Insecta; order Mantodea; family Mantidae; genus Tenodera; species Tenodera sinensis. Next base: position 7,365,743 of record JAUKNM010000025.1, on the reverse strand, counting down.
GGTGTGGAGCTGGTCGCCCATCCCCGCTTGCTGGTCTGGAAGGGCTCGGTGATCCTCCTTCAGTAGACAAGCAAGCAGAGGACTGATTGACTCTGCCTCCTCCTTGCCAGAGGACCTCCGGTAAAGTTTCTCTTTCGCTGCGATGTTGACCTGTTGATCTTCTCGGTGTACCCTAAAACTTGCTTGCCAAGTCTCTTATAGGGTACACCGTGTGCTGTTGCCTGGCTCGTTCTGTTGACAAGCTCTTTAGAATGGTGCGTCGTTGCCGCTCCCTGTCGAGAGGCCCTGCTGTGCCGTCACGGTGTTCCACCAGTGGTCCAAAGTAGACGAGGACGAAGCGAGTACCATCAGCGAATGGGGTTATTTAAATGTAGTGCACATGGTATTTAAAACCACCAAGAGTAACTTAGTCTAAGCAGCGCGCCTAGCGCCCCTTCCACCGCAGCCGCAGAAGTTACCGCCGAGCCCGCCAGTAGCGCGCCTAGCGCTCCTCTGCCCACCGCGCCGCAGCGAGAGGACCAGCCAGTCGGTCGGCCGCTCTCGGGCTCTCGGCATGGGCAGAACTAGGAACCTCTTCCACCGCCTCCGCCGAGCCTCCTGTAGCTCCCCCTCGGTACGGTCGCTTCGGCGCCGTAGCTGTCGGGGTACATCGACACCTGCACCCGCAGATACTGCTGCAGGAGGGCCAACGACGATGGAATTCACTCGTCTCCGCCAGTCGCATCAGGGGAAGCAATGGCATGACTCCCCTCGTGCGCCTTGTCTTCAAAGATAGGGAACACTACACCGCCACCATCACCGCAGGACTCACCCTCTCCGGCGGGCACATTCACATTGAATGTAGCCGGACCGAATGGCATCGGCCGTGCCGTAGATGCTGCATCTACGGACACGAAGAGAACACCTGCGTGGCACAACCCAAATGCCACTACTGCGGTGCAGCGGCCCTGACGTCCTCCTGCCAGCAGCGTGACCTCACACGCCGACTGATGTACTGCGCCACCTGCGGCAGGAGGGACCACTACACAAGGCAGGCCTGCTGCCCTCTATACCCGAGGCGGCGCTCACACACCGCCACACCACCGCAGCCTGGACCACCGCCGCCGCATCAACCACAGACACCAGGACCAACAACACAAGGGACGCCAATGACCTACGCCGCAGCCGCCGCCCCACAACTGCCCAGTAAGGAGGTCGTGGGCCTCCGCTCAGAGGTCCGAAGCCTCGGCCAACGACTGGGCAAGATGGAAGACGTCTTCCAGCAATTAACTTGCGCCGTCACCACATTCATCAACACCGCCGCCAACACCTTATCACAGCTCAACAGCAACACTGAAACCGACGACGCCCTCCGGAACTTCAAGCACACCTTCAAGACTTCACAGCGGTCAACCAGCAAGAAGTTGGCCGCCATCAACCGCAAGTTAGCACACCACACAACCGGGTTCAACGCTGCCGCGAGGCTTCTCAACGAGCTCAGAGCGGCAGTGATTGAACTCGACAACACCGACATCCTCGAATCCTGCCAGCGCAAGTTGGCTAGGATAGAGAACAGGACCACACCGACCAGCCACGAAATTGGATGCCAGACTGATTCCCCACACTCACATCAACTTCGCCACATGCAGCGCCATAGACCCACACATCGCCCAGATCGAAACCCAGTGAACTACTTCGACCACCGGGGAGAACCCTGTAGCGACTTGTGCGAGATTATGGCATGTACCAACTTTCCAGACTAGTCACCGGTATTCAGCACCAAGTCCACGCCACTACAACAAAACCACCATCAGCCAACAGCACCGTAACAACACTGCGTGCTACACTCAGGGCCTAGCCATGGGTGTAGCCCAGAAATGCCCCATACTCGCTCCCTTCCCTGGAAGGCAGCACACCACCTCCTCGTATGCCGCAGGTGCTCATGCGGGACTGCACTAAACACTCTTATGACAATTAAATAAAATAAAAACGTTAAATTTTTTCCGTTCCCCTTCTTCCCAACCTGGCGAAATAAGCCACCCTTTCTCTTCCAACTCTTCTACTGTCCCCCTTTCCAAAAAAAAACACCACTTAAATAGGGTCAACAGGTTAATCGGGTCAATTTCAAAACTTTGCTTTTTGCGCCAAGAACGGGCAACATCACGAATGTGGTGCTATCTGCCTAGAAAGCTTATAACTCCATGCTCATTGTGAACGCTGAAGGTTGTGGCTGTTGTGTACATTCTAGCTATGAGAAATAAAAATAATACGTCTTATTAAAGGTAAGTGCACCCTGTTTCGTATATTTAAAATGAACCTTTAATTGCTTTCTTTATTTTACAACACGCACATTCAGCAATTTTCTCGAATGGAGTTCAAAATGAAGGGCAGTCTTTGTGTGATAGGTTAAGACACAACACTCATACTCGCTTTGCGGTACTGTTAACTTATGTTTATAAATTTTGCTACATTTTGTGTAAATAGGGTCAGTAAATTATGGGTTAAAAGGATCAGTAGCACTAAGAGAATCTGAAGTACTTATCTCTATTTTCTTATTCCAGATGCCTAATGAAGCATGTAAAACATCGCGAACATGGACGGAAGAACATATGCAGAGTGTCATTAAGGCATTTTGAGAGGGGAGAAGTCAACGTCATGCCGCCGAACTGTATGAAGTTTCACATTCTTGTCTGCGTGCAACGCTCATGATGAACCTTTGCGTAATAAGGGTGCGCAACCAGTATTCACCAAAGAACAAGAGAGTGAGCTAGTTTCCAGACTATTGAAGCTCAGTGCTTGTGGATTTGATGTGGATAGTGTCACTATACGTAGGGCTGCATTCGATTTTGCTGATGCGAATATGATCAAACATAATTTCTCGCAGGAGAAGAAAATGGCCGGCAGTGACTGGCTAATCGGATTCCGCAAAAGGAATTCAGCAGTGACATAAGAAAAGCAGAGGACCTTTCTCTTGCGCGTTGTCATGACCTTAGCAGAAAGACCACCAAACTGAAACTGTGCTGATTGATGTTATTCCTAATCTCTGTCCAGAACGTGCATCAACGTCCAGCATGACCTTCCACGATCTGCTGCCGTCTCCAGTAAAAACACCGCAACAATAGAAGTCAGGACAGAAACAAAAAGTGACTCTTTTGACTTCGCCACAGAATATGGGGGACAGAAAACGGCTGGAACAGAGACGTAGAACTACGAAAGAAACCAAAGTACTGTCTCAATTAAATAGGATTAAAATTAAAGGTACAAGAAAACGATTGGTGCCAGAGACACCTTCTGAAGACGAGGATCAGGATGCCTGCATGCATGAGCAAAATAACAGCACTTATGCATTCTGTTTGGTAAAGTATGAGAACCTCCGCTCAGAAAACTTAGGCGACTGGATACAGTGCCAGGGAAGTGGAAAAGAATGGTACCAGAAGATTGTGTAGGCGCTAATGGAAAGAAGAAATTAATTTGTGGCAAATGCAAGTTATGTGACTAATTTGCTTGCATTAAACGTCTATTTTAATAAAGCAATCAATTTTGAACTGACCCTATTTATCCTGATGACTGACCCGATTTAGACTGAGTTCTGAGTGTAAATCCGGTCATGTAGGGAAGTGCTATTAGGTTCAATATACCATGTACCTTTATTGTCATTAAAATGTTATCATTAGGTTTTGTTGCTTAAGGACCAACATAATCATACAATATATCCTTGCATTAATTAATAAAAATTATTAATCACTATTATGATGTTTCTAATTTTTGACCCTATTTAGACTAAGTTACCCAATATATCTTTAAAAATAGCGGAATCTAAAAAGCTTCACTGCCCACGGATAACTCAAGGTTTGGGTAACATTTAGTTCATAAACATAAAAATATTGTATTTGATAATTGTTCATTTGATCATTTTTCGTCCCAGGGTCCCTAAATTTTTGTTCCATATATCTAGTAGGTACACTAGCTATTGCATTCATTCCAAACATTCGATATGGCGACTTCACAGAAGTGCATGAATAAATAAGAAGGTAATTTTTAGAAAAAAGGTATGAGTATGTGTTTGTGAACAGCATAACTTTGAATAGAAACGTTGGATAGATACCAAGCTTCATATGCAAGCGCTTCAAAAATAGTGACACGTAGATTTTCAAGAAAACCCACATCCCAAAATTAGTTATACGAAAAATATTTGTTGTTTCTTATTTCTTCATAAAAGCTAAAGATTTGTATTATAAATATATTTAAGATATTTACATGATAAAAACATACCTTTAACTATTTTGGAACAGGCCGTGAAGATCTTTTCATCCGGAAAGAACTTGGTATAATTTTGTATAACTTTTAAACCAGACGTAGACCATCACTTACTATGGAGAATATGCACATCTCTTATAAAGTGCTTGCTTTTCAGCTGCTTTAAGCGATGTCAAGGAAAGGGTACGGAGTTTCACTATCAGCATATAGTGATCTGTTTTTATACCTGTGACTGTCACTTCACTTTTCTTCATCCTTCTTGTATCTATAACGAAATATCTACAGAAATTACTTCTGTAAATATTTATCTCGATAAACGTGAAGTAGATAGAAAAATGTAACGCTTTTAAGAGTTGTTCATGGAAGTTGTATCAAAATATCTGACGTGTTAGAATCACTTTCTCTACTCACTCTTGTACAAACTATTCCTAGAAACGCCTATTCTTCTATTTACTTCATGTTGAATGAAATAAAAATTTGCAGAAATTCTTATATTTTCTTAAAGGTACGCCGGATTTAGAGGAATACGTAATACCGTCTCTCACAGTGTACGACACTTGTGCCAATATATTTTGCCACTCATAATTATAATCAATAATTCGGGAATCATTTTTAAGCGAGGGTCGCTTTTAAGAGCAGGCCACTATGTAATGGATTTGAAACAGAGAGAGAGAGAGAGCAAAAAGAAGCAAAAATCATGATTTCTCATTTGAGTAAGGTATAAGTATTTTAAAATTCCGCCCCATAACAATAAATACCTCGGAAATGGTTAGCTCCACAGACAAGAAGAACTATATGACAAATGATGTGCTTTAATGAGATCAAATGTTTGTGTAGTAAGCATTTGTCTATCTCTTACGATGTACCAGTTATGCAAAAGTAATTCGTAATGAAGAGGACTTCGGAGACTTTCCTAGAGAATTCACACATACATTTCATTTGAAATTAAAATATCTGTAACATGGCATTTTCATTAACATTTTAGATGTATTTTTGCTTCCTGAAGGCTCAGATGCAAACCCGCCCCAGCGCGATGTTTCTTTTCGGGCGTAAAACTCCTTAGTATGAGTCCTTTCAGTAGAGGAGAGCCATTGATCTCCTGTCTAGATTTACGGCAAGAAAAGAACCTCAAGCCTGATAATGAGGCCTCTGTGAGGTCTTTCACGCCCAATGTAGAACGCTGAGAATTAGGGCAGCTAAGGAGCGTCCATATATAGAACACAATTTCAATTTAGTTGCAGGAGACTGAGGCGATAGTCAAATCTTTAAACACGTATAAAGAATCTGGTTAAGCACACAGAAAAGGTAGGCAGAGGTGTGTTTTAATGAGATATACATTTTGCGTGTCCATCTTTATTGTTTTACATTTGCACAAATTAAGTTGTACAATGCCATCCACCGCAGTCTCTCCTGATGTACAACCAGCTTCAAATGTGTTCTGACTCACATGATTCAATGGGGAAAGCCAGTACGGCTTATCCATTAGTTATGCCAGGTGTCTCAAAGGTCGACTTGCCAGCTCATACCTGTCTACAAGGGTGAGGGGCGTAATGTGCTTGTAAGTCCAAAGAGAATATCATTCCAACATTTCTCTTACACTTGGCCATAAGAAAGGAATCTCAATGTAATGGAAATAACTTACGCTATAAATCCAGAACGAGTAAGTGAGTGAGTGAGTGAGTGTTGTGTAAGGGTCCGTCGACAACTATAGTCCCTCCTAGCTTAAAGTGGGTACGCAGATAAACATTGCGATTGTATCACTACGCCAACAAGCAAGTGTTGTTCTCTACGCACAGCTGTTTATATATTACTGTTATCGCAACCGTCAAATCTTTCGCTGTAGCAGTGTGAGGTTAGAACTGCACTCGGCTCATATTTATTAAATAAACTACATTAACTAATTCAACTAATTAAAGAAATTGATTAAAAAAATTAAAAATTATTTTGTTGTTTAACGACGCTGTCAATTGCCAGGATCACATCAGCGTCGCCGGTGTGCCGGAATTTCGTCCCGCAGGAGTTCTTTTACATGCCAGTAAATCTACTGACATGGAGCTGTCGTTTTTAAGCACACTTAAAAACCATCGGACTAGGCCGGGTTTGAACCCGTGACCTTCGGATCAATAGGCCAGCGTCTAACCAACTGGGCCACCCAGACCAACGAAATTGATTAAGAAAAGTCATTAAAATGTAACTTTGTGAGTAAAAATTTACGTTAACCTCAGTCCTCAGATTGAGGCGCGGCACCCTCAGATCTCAGGTAATGTCTCCACACAAACATAGCTTCCTGATCAAATATCACGTTGTCTTCCTTTTTGTAAACTCAAACCCAATGTCTTTCAACAAAGTATGGAACGTGGGTTACCTAACATTTGGAAGATCTGACTCACTGCTCATTGTCTATTATACGCCCCGTTGTTTATACAGAAACCATGCATTTTAAAGCGAATAACACTTGTCATCCACTTCGTCTAAAACACCCTTCCCTTTTCTTTTTAGAGACTTTTACAGTTCCTTTTTGCTTCATTTCTGTTCTCATATTTGAACCAGTATACACAGAAATACCAGTTGCTTCAGACGTCAATTTCGTTACGTCTTTCACAGTCAGAGCGTCATAACTAGAAGGCGGAATTCTGCATATTTGCGTATTTTATTCCTTCAAATATAAACATATGCATGGAAGAGGAAAATGCGTTTCATGTTATTTGGAATCAATTGGCAAAGTTTTATAGTGCATAGAAATGCATATTCACGGGATTAGCGCATATTTCACTAATATGTGCATATGGGTGCATACGTATTTCTCCATTTAATGTTAAAATATTAGTCTTTAACCCCGTAAAAAGACAAGTTCATGCTTTATTGTCATGTTTTTGCAAATGAAGATAATTTTGTTTCCATAGAAAGCCAGCATCGCTATGTACTATATAAAATATTCGCCTTTGCGCACAACAGTAACAATACCGAGCAGGGTGTGCAGTTTCAAATCTCAACAGGTCAATAGAGCAATCTGGCCTGAACCATTTCGGAAGAAAGGAACGTGCTTGTCAACAATTAATTGTTAGTGGTAATTTTCTTGTTTTCGTTTTCAACCGATATTCTTTGAAGTCTCAAAATCAGCTTTATTGTGCATTGTTGTTGACCACGGTGACAAAACAAAGCGGGAAATCGAAACCAGGAATCCAGGACTTAGGTTTATTCGTGATGTGAACAGTGTATTACAAGGTGACTCTGAAAAAGAATTTAATTCTGATTCTGTGAGTGACTTTGCCTCTTTGCTACTCCCCTGTGACCTCATGTGAAGTGGAGAGATCATTCTCTTTATTCAAACACAGTTTCAGTGACAGAAGGCAGGGCTATCTACCAGAAAATTTAGAAAAATATTTGGTTATCTATTGTAAAAAGAAATTGATATGTGGTTGATCGTTAAAAGATTGTTGACTTATGCTTCATATTAATTATACACAAGATTAATGAGAATGACAATATAAAATATAATTAATTTCAATTAGGAGCAAAAAAGTCAAAATATTACAGTTGTTGCTTCATGAAGAAATAAAATGTGAGGAAACAGTGCATTTTACTATTAGAAGAAAACACATTTTTGTACATATTTCTTAATTTTAAGAGCATACTTTCAACTTTTTACTGCATATTTGCATGCATATATTTCTGGCTTTTAGTGCATATAAATCCGCCCTCTAGTCATAATATTGAAAGAAAAAGTTAACCACATATAATACATTAGTCTTTTCACCATTTCTTAGAGGCTTTCCGCTTTTATGTTTCCTTAAACTACTCTGAGAAACTCCATACTCCGCCACCTGACTGCACCTGCATTACTAGTAATACAAGCGTCGAGCATCACTTCACTGCAGTAACAAAGTAATCGGAGAATTATCGAGTACCACCTGATAATAAATGGAAGTAGAATATGTCTGCTCATATTTAAATATTTGGTAAGTTGAATTGCGATGTTTATTCACCTCGTTCATTACTTGAAAGTATTACATAAGCGATAATACACGCAATGTAGTAAGGAACTATTTCCAATCGCAGCCACTTTAAGGCCGGATAGAGTACAGGTCATTAGGGTCAGTCCAGAACGAACTCGCAGCGAGGATGGAAACTAAATATTCGGCATGAGAGGCGTCATATCGCTCTATAATGAATGGTCAGCGGGCAGCAAACAAGAAGTTAAATAATCAATGTTATTCCAGCCAAACAATACAATCAGTACACTATTTTCTGCACGTCTTTAAACAGGTAGCATTGCTTTTTTGCAGTACCATTAAACGGCGATTTAGAAGTATGTTTAAACAATTCCTTAAACAATAATTATTCCTTAAAACAATGAGAATGATGATACTACTGCCGCCGCTACCGCCACCGCTACTACTACTACCGCCACTACTACTACCGCCGCCGCCGGCACCGCCACCGCCGCCACCACCACCACCACCACCTCCACCACCACCACCACCAAAACCACCACCACCAACACCACCACCGCCACCGCCACCGCCACCGCCACCGCCACTGCCACCGCCACCGCCACCGCCACCGCCACCGCCACCTCCACCACCACCACCACCACCACCACTACCAATAATAATAATAATAATAATAATAATAATAATAATAATAATAATAATAATAATAATAATAATAATAATAATTATTATTATTATTATTATTATTATTATTATTATTATTATTATTATTATTATTATTATTATTATTATTATTATTTCCAGGCTCCCTGGGAGATGCGAGACACGCTGGTGGGTTACCCCATTGAACTCAAAATCGTCAGGAATCGACAGCAGTGTTGACCTGGGGGGCTCAGTTGGTTAGACGTTGGCCTACTGGTCACAAGGTCGTGGGTTCATATCCTGCTCAGACCGATAGTTTTTAAGTATGTTTCAAAACGACAGCTCCATGTCAGTAGATTTACTGGCATGTAGAAGAACTCCTGCGGGACGAAATTCCGGCACACTGGTGACACAGATGTAATCCTGGCAATTGACACCGTCGTTAAACAACAAAATAATTTAATTTATCGATAGCAGTCCACAACCCAGTACCGCTTTGACCAAATGGATAGGTATGAGGACAGGTAGAGCCGGGTTCTCTCCACCGGAGAATAAGTACATTGTTTCTAATTTACAATGGCTATCTTGGTGAAGTGGTCGTACCCCCAGCAGGCTGAGCCAATGCGGCGTTGTTATTTAAGGTCGTGCTGCTGACAGGTACATGTCTTGTTCGGTGCACCACAGTAGTGGCACCTCAAAGTAAAGCTATCCGCGGTGTGTCCGTAAAGGAAGCAGTAGCCCCAGGGCGGCGTCCAGGGTGTCTGGACGGGCTCTATTCTCAGAAGTTGGCATAGGTGGAGAGAACCCGGCTCTACCTGTCCTCATACCTATCCATTTGGCCAAAGAGGTACTGGGTTGTGGACTGCTATCGATAAATTAAATTATTTTGTTGTTTAACGACAGTGTCAATTGCCAGGATTACATCTGTGTCGCCAGTGTGCCGGAATTTCGTCCCGCAGGAGTTACATGCCAGTAAATCTACTGACATGGAGCTGTGGTTTTCGAACATACTTAAAAACTATCGGTCTGAGCAGGATTTGAACCCACGACCTTGTGACCAGTAGGCCAGCGTCTAACCAACTGAGCCCCCCAGATGGACACTGCTGTCGATTCCTGACGATGTTGAGTTCAATGGGGTAACCCACCAGCGTGTCTCGCATCGCCCAGGGCAGCCTGCAAATCTCACCCACAAATCTATGATGCTGACGAAAGGGAGCTCACGAACCCGACCTGATCACCTTGTCCGCCCCATGGGGGGATCAGGGAAGTGGTGCCTCCTCTGATCGGCCCAGCGCTTCCGTACTGCCGTCTCTCATAATGCCATCCACGCACCTCAATTACGATAGGTATATTTATCGTAATCGCGTGAGGAGGATAAACGATAGCGCTTGAAATGAATGCAGTTCTAAATTTGATATTAAAATGCTTGACTATAGCACTGAAGCATTTATCATAGAGGAAACTAAAACTCGAACGGAATTTAATTCATTATTTCACGATTTAAAGTTAGTATAGAAAGATTACAAGAAATGAACGCAATAAAATATTAACTTACAAATTAATTAAACGAACCGATTCCATATATTGTTTCTGTTTCCTTTGTTATTTGGTGATGTGTGGTTTCAACGAAGCAAAGTTTGAATATCTATGCTTTGAACAAATGACGATCGTAAACAAATTAACAGATTCTAGGTAGCTGACAAAAACAGAAAAATGCTAAAGTGATAAAACAGACAGGGGTAAAGCTTCAAATCATTAACGGCCTAAGAGGTGATAAAAATGTGGGATAACCAACCATGGTTGGCTGAAGCAAGTCGCTTCACAGCATCTTCTCGGTCAAAAGTAATATGATTTATCAGGGTGCGATAGTCATGATAAAATGGCTTTAGAAGAATTACTCTTTCAGAATGTATTTAAAATTGGTTTACTTATGTTTCAGGATGTTACCATTCTAGCTGATAAACTTCCTAATCTTATAGGTAAGTTTTTGGTACCCGATAACGAGTTTAACCACTTGGACTATTTGTGGGCAATACATGCGAATGAGAAGCTCTATAAGAAGGTTCTGGACGTCATGAAAGGCTTTTGAACTCTGAATGTTTTGGACAACTGTGTAAATGAGTATAAGTGCATTTAGTTGTATTCTGAGAGGATAAAGGTGAATTTCTTTTTGCACATAGATATCTAGGTAATTTCAAGACTGTTTAATAAAGTGTTGTATACTATACAAATGCATATAAATATATATATTATTGGTTTTATGTATCAAACATATTTCACCACTAAATTCTTAATCCATCACGCTAGAAGTTTTGCAATAACGAGAACTAATCTACCCATGTAAAACAACAACTACATAGCCACCGCTTTAATACATGATGCCGACTGCTAACCATCCTTTACTAGCCTTAGGCAAGCATCTTCAACTAAAGCATTCATGCTTTATCATAAGCTCTCGCTATTACGTATGGAATACAATACATCATGGATTAAAACTAAATGATACCCATACCTTATGCACTTCTTCCATCAGCTCATTGCATTCCCTTCAACACTTCCAACATCTAACTCTCTCGTTCAAGAACTAATCACACTATATATCAGAGCACCACCACTGGAAAAGTGATCACTAGCCCCGGTCCCAGTTGTTGTGGTCGGCATTTAAGTTATGTTTGCAGGAAAGGTAGGCACGTTACAGTCACGTTGCCTTACAAACAGGTTACTGCAGCCGTGTGTCATCTTCCCCTTCCCTACCTCCTCTACTGTCAACAAACATGAAGTTCAAATGAATATGGTAAAAAACTTCTGGACGTAGCGTCGTTTGCAACCCGGACCGCAGCCTAGTGATCACACTCAGTTGGATTTCATTACACAAAGGAATTGCTGGCAACGAAACGACGCGACACGATACCCCTTGTATGTAACATTAAAACACCCATCAATATTTCCATATCCATATTAAGCGAGTTAAACGAGTTTGCCATCAGTGGCAAAACAAATGTCATTTCGCTACAAAAAATGAACATCATACGGGGAGTATTAACTACAGTTGCAAATTTCCTATTTCACATTTTAAGCCTCAACGCTAAGTAATTACCAGACTGCGCATAAGACATGCAGCTGGTGTAAGATGTGACACTCCATATGCGCAAGAGAGAAGAAATTGAAGAGAAGTGATGGGGGAGCAAGGTCTAGAAGTGTTATCAGAACTCGAGGCAATCACACACACACAACGTACTGTACTTATCACACTCACAGCAGGTGGAGCACTGACCCCCACTTCTCTTATGTGAGTTGGCAGTGCTATTGAGCACCTTTGCTTCAGCAGTGGGGACTGTTACAACGTTTTACACAAGCTGTAAAACCCCGACTCATGGCCATCTTCTCATGAACCACTGAACAATGTAAAACCGAGTTCATCGTTCAACAGATCAACATAGGCTGCCCACAATTTAAAACAACAAACATTTGCAGGAATTGTCTTATCGCTTATGTCAAGGTACAAGGGGAATATGGGAATGCAGTAGGTTTTGAGCGACAGTCAAATGTTTTAAATCTTTCAAATTCCGTTCTCTCTGCACAGCTAACATATAAAAATCAATAACGATGTTCCATTTGACGAAAGTTTAAGTTTTCCAGAGTTCACACAAATAACAAGGAATATCTCCAAAATAATTCACTCTGCAAAAAACTTATTCAGACATAAATTATTGTGTGTTTTAGCAAGAGTACATTTTTGTATAATAAGATTTGGTCTATCTCTTACGGTTTACCAGTTATGCAAAAGTCATCTAAAGTAAACAGGACTACTTGGCCTAAGCCTAGAATATTCAAAATAAACATTTCATGTGTCGTAAAAATATCTTAAAACGTATGGCATTTTAATCAAAACCATTAGAGCCATTTTCGAGAAAATCAAAGTTTCAAAAAAATTTCCATGTGAAGGGTAATCTAAGGTAAAGCAATTTTCTTCAAAATCTTCGTGTCGCATCCTTAAAGAAAGTTAAACTTTAATAGCAACTTTGGTTTTTAATATACTTTTCGTTTGTGAGTCCTCGGATTGACAGACACACACACACACACACACACACACACACACACACACACACACACACACACACACGTGCGCGCGCACATGGGCCTTTTTTCTAAAAATCCTTTTTTTTATTCAGGGGACCTCAAAACATACATTTCCGGTGAAATCTCGACAGCGAATTTTTGGGTGTAATACAATGCCTTCTCTACTTACTATGCGTAGTGGAGAAAGTACCAAAGACACCGGTGTTGCATTTCAAACAGTATGGGAACGTTAACAATGTAGCTTAATGCAAACTGTTATCAATTTTGTAAAATCTATAATGAAGCTTCTATTCTAGCAACTTCATGTATGTAGTCGCGATCTTTTTTAAGTCAAGCGATTTAGAAAATAAATAAAAAATAAATAGCCGTGCCTTCTAAAACTTCTTAATATATTGCCAGAAGTAGATAAATGGAAATAAAGAACTTTAAGTCTCTGAGATAAGACATACATGCTTCTTATAATCCTTACTCACAACACTGACAAGCACATATGATGTTATCATAAACAAACAAAATTTCAAAGTAATGCAAGTGACAACTGAATTAAGTGGCACTGAAAGCTGGTCAAAGTCACAAAATACAATTTTTGCAACGAAGAAAGACAATCAACGGAGAGAAAAATAAGGAAAACGCCAACAAGGCTGAATTTTCACCTCTCAGCAGGGTATGACATCGTGCGGGGACATCTCCATCGGAAGAAAACAATAGCAGAAAATCCATGCTGTGGAGTCTGTAATTAACAGGATTGCACGGATAGGTGGCACCTAACACATATACCTACTTCTCTTTTCGCGATACTTAAAACTGGAAGTTATTGGAAGGCTTGATAGTTATTTAGCAAGGATATCATGAGCGTCGACATTTTTCCACGGGGGGGGGGGGCACATGTTAGAAATTTGCAATCAGATAATATTAATTCATTATTTTATTGTCAAAATTTATAATATTTGTTGCATATAACCATATTAATTTGTGCTAAATAAGAATTGATCTTTTAAAATAGTAGTTTAATAGTCAGTAATTGATTGCACATTAAGTTGACCAACTTCCAGAGGGGAGCCCCACCCCCCTTCGCGACGCCCATGAATGATGAAGGCTATTAATGCATTAATGATACTTTCCACTATACTAAATAAATACACATATCATTAAAAGTAGTATAATTAGAATTTGAATTTATTGAGTGCTAAAGCATTTACATCTTGGGCTGCCCTGGAACTTGGGCCTTGGCCCTTTTCTTCATAGGGCAGTCTCTTAAGTGTGTTGTTATTCATCACTTTTGCTAATGTTTGTATCCAATTATAGTGCTCCATTTTCACAATACTATTGTTTTCCCCTGAGTTAGGAACTTCAGCTAAACTTGTAATTTTATTGACAACAGAGGCATTTTTGACTAAAGTGCAGACTGTTGCCCAACACAGTTATAATGTTAAAATTAATAATCACTAACAATAACTCCTCACTACCCCATCTCCTACTCTGCAATAACGTGTTAAATATGTTCGTTACTTTCTCTATTTCATACTCCTTTAGCATAAAGTTTATATCGTATTTGTTATAGTAGGGTAATAGTATGAATTCAAATATTGGTAATGGAAATATAATTGTTATAGAAGAGTAGAATAATAGTATGAATTCATATATTGGTAATGGAAATATAATTGTTATAGAAGAGTAGAATAATAGTATGAATTCATATATTGGTAATGGAAATATAATATGTGAGAAATAGTTTTAAGCAGACGTATTCTACAGAAGTTGGAAATATTGGTATATGTGACTGTCTGGAAGTTGACCTTCAACCCCAAGGGGGACCCGAGGAAGGGTGTAGCATTCCCAGACGCCTGTCACATAACAGTTTATGGTTATTAGGGATAGTGTGCTTACCCAGAGAATATTGTGGAACGATATATAAGCCTTGGTCACCATGGAAGGGATGTCTTTTGACCCGCCGTTGTCAACGAGTCCACATCGGATGGTGTAACCACTACCAATATTCCTTTAAGCTTGTTCCGTACTGTTTGTAAATAAATCCTTTAACACCAATTGTTGTGTGATTTCGAGTGGAATATCCAGGAAACCTCACCTACTTGCTCCCGCTCGGCACTCAACCAGACAATCCTATCTCACCTCACCTACGGGAGGGTGCTAGGTGCGAGAAGGATACAACATAAATTCTGGTGTCAGGTGTTTGGGTTTCCTGTGATCAAATCCAGCTACGAGTAAAAATCACCATCGCCAAAGACCAAGAAGAAGGCAGCAGCTAAGGCAACACGCTCAACGCCCGAGAATCCTAGGAAGCAGAGACAGCAGCTCTGTGCAACTTCTGCACAATTCCGGAGATTCGAGGTTCGAGGCTCGAGGTGGTAGCAGCAGCCCACTGCGTGCAGTCCCAGATCCGTGAGGAAGACGGCAACCTACCCAGTACTACGGTGACACTACCCTTGCTGTTACTGGTGGAAGGCCTGTGCAGACTGTACGGTTTGAAGGTCCGAGGTTCGAGGCGACAGCAGCGGCCTACGGCGAGCAGTTAAAGGTTCGAGGTGACCGATACGGCTTACGGCGAGCAGTTCGAGGTTCGAGGATCGAGAGGTCCAACCACGAGACGAGGAACGTCGAGCGCTGAAACGGCGCAATAGCTGGAGGACCAGGGATCGAGGATAGTTGGCGACGCGTCTGGACCTGGTGAACGGGACAGACAAGGTTGCGGATCGCAACAGACGATACAGCTCGTCCACTGAAGGCGTAGAGGCGAGTCCTTGCTACTACTATATGTAAAATGGCAGTGGATAGTAGAAGTAGCTGTTATATGTTACCCCACGAGGCTCTTAAATTAGTATCTTCTTTTAATGGGGAAAAGAATGAAGTTACGCAGTTTATCGTAGATGCGGATACTGCATGTGAAATGATAAGTCCTGAGAGATTAAATGTATTCTGTAAGTTGTTGCTTACTAGAATAAAAGGGGAACCCAGGAAGGCAATTATCCATAGAAAACTAGAATCGTGGGAGGAGGTTAAGGAATATTTAAGGCATTCCTATGTTGAGAAGAGAACTCTTGATTATTATAGCACTCAACTTTTTGCTGCTAAACAGGAAAAATCCGAGTCAATAAGCGGGTGGATTAACCGTATACAAAGGTTAACAGCAGAGTTTAGAGAATCAGCGTTAGAAAAGTGTAAGGAAACTGAGAGGGAAGGAATACTGGCAATTACAGATAAGTTGAGAAATATCTGTTTTATACAAGGTTTGGCTGCTGATAGAATTCAGACCATTGTTCGCAGCCGGGGGCTGGAACAGGAATTCCAAGAGGTATGTAAAACCTCGTTGGACGAAGAAAGTGCATTTATTTCAAAACGAGAAAGGTATTCTAGAGTAGAACAGGTGAAATGCAATAAATGTGGCAGGGTTGGCCATATCGCTAGCAAATGTTATGTAAATGTTAAGAAAGAGTACAGTAAGGCAATTAATAGTGTTTCCACTGAAAATAAGGGAAAGTCGAGCATAGTAACTTGCTTTAATTGTGGTAAGGTCGGACACTTTGCTAGAAATTGTAGGAGTCCTAGGAAAAATAAGCAGAATGAAAAGGATGAAAGAACTAAGAAGTCGGAAGACGGTAGAACAGTAGAATCTGTCGCTCATATTGGAGTAATTTCTAAAACAAAGCATGAGTTCGTAAGAATTAGTTCTCCTGCTAGTAAGAAAGGTGAATTCGTGATGTTAGTGGATTCAGGGTCAGATATGTCGTTGCTTAAAACCCCTTCAGTTGTAGGAAAACTTATTTTTGATCCGGAAAAGAAAATGGTTGCAAAAAGCGCAAGCGGATCGTTGATAGAAACTTATGGGGCGCTAAATACCGAGGTTCATATAGGGAATAATGTTGTGAAGTACGATTTTCAGTTAGTGAAAGATGAAGTAGATATTCCCTGTGATGGAATTCTTGGAAGAGATTTCTTGGAGGCCACGAAAGCTACGCTAAATTACAAAGATTTAGAGCTGAGTGTTGTCGGGGAACGACTTAAATTATTAACCAAGGGCGCTATGGAGTCAGTTAGGACAATTAAGCTTCCGGGGAGGTCAGAGGTCATGGTTGAAATCCCTATAGAGAATGTTGAGCTGAAGGAGGGGTTGATAGAAAAATGCGAAGTACAATCAGGTGTTTATTTGGCAGATTCGGTTGTAACTGTTAGGAATGGAAGTGCTGTAACTAGCATGCTAAATACCAATGATGAGGAAGTTGAACTTAGGGTGACTACGGTTAAATTGGAGGCAGTTATTAATGAAAATGATTGCGAAAAGCTGTGCACTATTACTAACACCCCACAGGCAGCTAATAGAGAAACAGAGGTAATGGCTCAATTGAGGCTTGAGCACCTCAACGAGGAAGAAAGGGGGGTGATTAGGGAAACATGCAGGTTGTATCAGGATATATTTTATTTGCCGGAGGATAGTTTGAGTTCCACTAGTGCAGTAGAACATGCTATTATAATGGAACCAAATATAGAACCGATTCATGTAAAGCCTTATAGACTACCCGAGGCACACAAACAGGAAGTAGAAAAGCAGGTGCAAAAATTATTGCAGGAGGGTATAATTGAAGAGAGCAATTCGCCTTGGAATAGTCCCTTACTAGTAGTAAAAAAGAAAATGGATGCAAGTGGCATCCAGAAATTTCGACTTGTAGTCGATTTCAGGAAAATAAATGAAAAGACAGTAGGAAATGCTTACCCACTTCCAGATATTACGGAAATCCTAGATCAGTTGGGGAATTCCAGATACTTCTCTTGCATAGATTTGGCAATGGGATATCATCAAATACCCATGAAGGCAGAAGATAAGGAGAAAACAGCGTTTTCGACAAAACATGGTCATTGGCAGTACGTGAGAATGCCATTTGGCTTAAAGACCGCCCCAGCCACGTTTCAGAAACTGATGAACACGGTGCTGGCGGGTTTATCGCCATCCAGGTGCTTTGTTTTCCTGGACGACGTAGTTATCTATGCAGGATCGCTTAAGGAGCATGATAAAAAATTGAGGGAGGTATTTCAGAGGTTTAGAAGGTACAACCTAAAACTGCAGCCGGAAAAATGTGAATTTTTGAGAAAGGAGGTTAGCTACCTTGGTCATGTAATTTCGGAGAATGGGGTACAACCCGACCCAGAGAAAGTGGAAGCAGTAGCAAATTATCCCATACCTAAAGGACTGACTGAATTAAGAGCATTTCTGGGTTTAGTTGGCTATTATCGCCGATTCATTCCTAATTTTAGCAAAATAGCCGCATCGTTGCATTTGTTGCTAAAAATAACGCGAAGTTCACCTGGGGGGATGATCAACAGATAGCCTTTGATACTTTGAAGCAAAAGTTGTTGTCAAAACCTATATTGCAATATCCAGATTTCTCAAGGGAATTTATTTTGACAACAGACGCCAGTCAGGATGGACTAGGGGCATTATTGTCGCAAGGCCCGATAGGTAGGGATTTGCCAGTAGCGTTTGCAAGTAGAACTCTGAATAAGGCAGAGAAGCACTACAGTACAATTGAGAAGGAGTTGTTGGCAATAGTATGGGCTTGTAAGCACTTTAGGCCTTATCTACTAGGGAAAAGATTTATTATTGTAACTGATCGTAGGCCACTTAAATGGATAATGAGTGTCAAGGAACCGGGTTCGAGACTACTCAGATGGCGAATCAAATTGACAACAGACGCCAGTCAGGATGGACTAGGGGCATTATTGTCGCAAGGCCCGATAGGTAGGGATTTGCCAGTAGCGTTTGCAAGTAGAACTCTGAATAAGGCAGAGAAGCACTACAGTACAATTGAGAAGGAGTTGTTGGCAATAGTATGGGCTTGTAAGCACTTTAGGCCTTATCTACTAGGGAAAAGATTTATTATTGTAACTGATCATAGGCCACTTAAATGGATAATGAGTGTCAAGGAACCGGGTTCGAGACTACTCAGATGCGAATCAAATTGGAAGAATACGATTACCAGATTGTTTACAAAAAAGGGTCGTTGAACGGAAATGCCGATGCACCTTCTCGCATTAGAGTTATGGGAGTTGCAGAAGAAGGGGGGATAACGCAGGAACAAAAAAGGAGGATACTGCAGGAGGCACACGACGGTCCTACGGGTGGTCACAGGGGTGTCACAAAAACCTACTGGGCGATCAGGAAGAATTATCAATGGCCAGATATGAAAAAGGACATTGAGTATTATATAAAGAAATGCGAGAGTTGTCAAAAGAATAAGCTTTTGCGGCCTAGGAAACGAGCACCCATGGAAATAAGTACCACAGCAAAATCTCCTTTCGAAAAATTATCTCTCGATATAGTGGGTCCCTTAACGGTGACGAATAAGGGGAACAAGTATATCTTGACCTGCCAAGATGAACTTACCAAATATATGGTAGCCGTACCTCTAGAAAAACACGATGCGGTGACGGTTGCTAAGGAGTTCGTGGAAAACATTATTTTACGTTACGGAATTCCATTAAAGGTGTTAACAGATCAGGGTTCGGAATTCTTAAGTGATTTGTTCAAGAATGTCTGCAAGCTAATGAGAATAACCAAGTTGCAGACTACAGCTTTTCACCCACAGGGAAACGGTGGATTGGAGAGAAGTCACCGTGTTCTGGCTGAATATTTGCGGCATTATGTGGGGAAGGATCAAACAGACTGGGATGAATGGGTGAAGTTTGCTGTGTTTGTATACAATACTACTGTGCACTCATCCACTGGTTATACACCTTTTGAGCTTTTGTTTGGATATGAGTGTAGGACACCCCTAACACTAAAAATGGAACCAGAGATTAATTATTCCTATGATGACTATGTGAGCGAATTGAAAAGTAGGCTACAAAGTGCTCACGAGATGGCTAGAGATAATCTAATTACAAGGAAATATAAGAGCAAGGAGTACTATGATCTTCACAGTGAGGAAATTAAATACGAGGTAGGGCAAAAGGTGTTACTAAAAGATGAGACAGGGGCAGATCAGGTAAAATTTCTAGCCAATGGATAGGCCCATATCTAATAGTGTCAGTTAACGGCGTAAATGTGACACTGAAGAGAAGGAAAAGGTTGCAAAAGGTACATGTGAACCGGATTAAACCTTTTTATTAGGGTAAGGTTAGCCTTGGATAATTAGCGAGATCTACTAATTTTTAAATGTTGACTTTACTTTTGGCTGCGATGACCTGATGCCTAGGATTGGGAGAAGCCCATCCAGAAGTGGTGTAGTTCGAAACTCCGCCTGGTCTTACTATGAGAGTAAGGGTACCGTACAGTAGTGTATGGAAGATAACTGTGTATGTCGATTTAGGTAATTTAAAGTACCAGGTAGATACTACAGAAAATTATGTAAAGTATACTTTGAGTGCATGCGAGCACGTTTCCTTGCACAAATGGTCAGGGTGTACAAACTTTAAGCATAAAATACAGGATAAATTAGGCAAGTTAAGGAGAACCGAAGGGTTATTGAGGGGAATGACAGGTCGTCAGGAGACGCGTACAAGGAGAGGTGTAATCGATGTAGGAGGGCAGCTTTTGAAAATATTGTTTGGTACATTAGATAATGATGACGCGGAATATTATAATCAGCAAATACAGCATGTGGAGGAAAATGAAAAAGGCATTACAAATTTGTTGAAGGAACAAGTCTCTGTAGTAAAGGTTTCTCTAGGTTTGTTCAATGATTCACTTATTAATTTGGCTTTCAATGAGAAGGTATTGGAAGAGAATTTAGTTAGAATTCAAGACTTCCTAAACAAAAGCCAGCAGCAAGAAGTTAAGATGCTTGATGATCTACACATGAAAATGACGGTTAGTAATCACTTACTTAGTTTAAATAATGCCATGGAAACCTTATTTCGCAATTGTGATATAATAATAGATGGTATATTAAATGCTCAAAAGGGACTTATTCATCCACAGGTAGTAAGTAGCTCCTTCGGAATTACTGCATGTTTTAGAGAAAGGTGTTGCAAATTTGCCCTTAGGTACCTCCCTGCCATTTGCAGTAAGCAAGGATTCGCTTCATTTGTTAATTGCTATGTGTGATGTAGCTGTATTTGTAAAGGATGAAAAACTCACATTTGTACTATTTTTACCTTTAGTGTCACAAGGTGTTTATAATGTGTATCGACTTATACCGGTGCCTGTTCTCATTGAACAAGGGAAATATGTCACCATGGAAGGGATGTCTTTTGACCCGCCGTTGTCAACGAGTCCACATCGGATGGTGTAACCACTACCAATATTCCTTTAAGCTTGTTCCGTACTGTTTGTAAATAAATCCTTTAACACCAATTGTTGTGTGATTTCGAGTGGAATATCCAGGAAACCTCACCTACTTGCTCCCGCTCGGCACTCAACCAGACAATCCTATCTCACCTCACCTACGGGAGGGTGCTAGGTGCGAGAAGGATACAACATATTGGCAAGTTTGACCATACTTATTCTAATGTTAATTTGAGTGTATTTCTCTGTTCCTCCTTAATGTATATCCCATGTTAACTGGCCATAATATACAGTCAATGACACCTTATCCATTCATATTCACGAAAGTGAACACCCCCACTTTAGTGACTGAGTGAGTTGGGTTTAAGGGCCCATCGACAACTAGGTCATTAGGGCCCGAAGTCCGAAAATAAAACAAACAAATTCGTAAAAGCTCACCCCTAAAAAGTTAAAACGTTAAAGTTAAAATAACTAAAACGAAATTTAAAAGTACTAAAACGTGAGTTAAAACGGCTAAAAGTTAAAACTGGTAAAAACTTAACCTTGTAAGACTTAAAAAGCTAAAACCACCCTAAAATCCTAATTCCGCCAGGATAAAAAATACCTTACACTTGCTTGCCAAAACCAATCTTGGCAACAAACCGCAGTACGGCACTCACAGCTACTGGGTCGTTGCCTAAAACAGAGCACAGTGTAACACCCAGACTAACGGACTGGCGCTCACGATCGTATTGGGGACAATCAAAAAGGACATGTGCGACGAAGAGTGGAACATTGCACGTCGCACAGACAGGCTCCGTATCACCGCGCAAAAGGTGTGCATGCGTGGCTCGAGTGTGGCCTATCCTCAGGCGGGTTAAAATCACCTCCTCACGCCTGGAATCCCTGCAAGATGTTTGCCAGGGTTGTACCGTGTCCTTGATTGTCCGGAACTGAGTGCCAGCTAACGCTTCCCAAGATTGCTGCCAGAGAGTAAATAGATGGCGACGAAAGTACTTCTGCACATCTATATAAGGTAGTGTACGGGTGGAATATTCCGGAAGGCGACATGCAGACTTCGCAGCCGCATCCGCCGCCTCATTGTCCGGAATACCCACATGGCCTGGGATCCACGTAAAAACGAACTGGTATCCGCGAGATAACTGAGATAAAACTGTCTGTATTTTAATAATTAATACCGAGTTGCTAACAAATTGTTGCAGCGCCTGAAGGGCGCTCAGCGAGTCGCAACATACAATAAAAGGTCCAGGAACTGACCGGGAGATAAACAGTAAGAAATAAAAGATGGCAAACAGCTCGGCGGTAAAAACTGAACAGGCGTCTGGAAAGCGGTATGTGTGAATGTCACCGTTGTAGATAAATGCGGAACCCGTCGTACTACCCAACTGGGAGCCATCGGTGCATACCGGGGTATAAGTCCGGTATCGGCCCAGAACTGCGGTGAAGAGTTGACGGAACACCGAAGGAGGGGTAGCACTCTTTGCACAGCCCGACAGTTCCAGGTCAAAGCGTGCACGCTGGAGTTGCCAGGGAGGACAGTGGCCAAGTGAATGCCGCTCTACAACTGGCAGTTGGAGGGTGTTTGCGACAAGCAGTTCTTGAAACCTGACACCACTGGGACGGGAGATAATTGTATTCCGCGTATAACGGTGCACTAGGTCTGGGCGCAATACTGGTGGATGCGAAGGATGACCTGGCTGAGCGGCCCACCTTGCCACGTACGAACAAAGTAATAAGCGTCCAATAGACACTGGAGGTTCGCCAGAATCAACATACAGACATTCCACCCTACTGGTGCGAAAAGCCCCAGTAGCGAGACGGATACCAGTGTGATGTATTGTGTCTAAAAGGCGGAGTTTAGATGTAGCCGCCGCGCCATAGATAAAACTGCCGTAGTTTAATTTGGACTGGACCAGTGAGCGATACAACCTCAACATCACCGTGCGACCGCCGCCCCAAGATGCCCCAGATAAAACTCTGAGTACCCGCAGCGAACGATCGCAGGAAGTCCGAAGTTGACGAATACTCCCAGGTGAGCTTCCTGTCGAGGTGGAGGCCCAAGAACTTGAGGTGCGGAACAAACGGCAGACGTGTCCCTCGCAAATAAAGATCAGGAGGCGGATGTACGCCACGAAGTCGATGGAAATGGATACACTGTGTTTTCGTAGGGGAGAACTGAAAGCCGGTGCGAAAGGCCCACTCAGCGATGGATGTTACGGTCAGCTGCAGTTGACGCTCGATGTGCTCTAAGCTGTGAGAGCGATAGAATATTGCGAAGTCGTCAACATACAGCGACATCGGAATTCCGCTACGAACAACACTAGTGATGCCATTAATGGTAACGGTAAAAAGCATAACACTGATAATCGATCCTTGGGGTACACCATTCTCCTGGACCTTCTCTTGGGAAAGCGTGTTTCCTATGCGGACACGAAAACGGCGAAATAGTAAAAAGTTAAAAATGAACATCGCTAAATGACCGCGTAAACCGTTCGTGTGCAGAGTGCGGAGGATTCCATAGCGCCAGGTGGTGTCGTAGGCCTTCTCCAAATCAAAGAAGACACCCACGACATGCTGCTTCAGCAGAAAGGCATTTTGAACGTACGCTTCCAAGCGTGCCAGGTGGTCGACACTGGAGCGATGGCGACGAAAACCGCACTGAACATTGCTCAGCAGGTTATTAATCTCTAGCCACCACACTAAACGAGTGTTGATCATTCGTTCGAAGGTCTTACAAACGACACTCGTTAAGCAAATAGGGCGGTAGCTAGAGGGAAGTGTCCGATCTTTCCCGAGTTGAGGGATAGGGATGACAATACCCTCTCGCCAAGAAGACGGAAAAACCTGCTCCCGCCATATACGTTTGTACATGCCCAACAGGAACGAAAGAGCCGTAGGTGGAAGTTGAAGCAGCATTTGTTGTGGATGTCATCGGGTCCTGCAGAAGAGTCCTTTGCGAGAGATAAGGAATGAGCCAGTTCCGCTTGAGTAAAAAGATCATTGTACAATTCACTACAGTCACTATTAAAATTAATATATATCCGCTCCGCAGATTCCTTCATCGATTTAAAAGCACGGTCATAACTTTCCGTTTGGCTAGTAGCAGCGAACGAATTAGCAAGGGCGTCTGCGATATCCTGTTCGGAAGTGTAAGTTGAACCATGTACGGCAAGACCGGGAATTATCGTCCGGCGATACTTGCCGTACATACGCCGAACTGCCGTCTACACCTTTTGTGCCGAGGCCTTACGGGAAAGGGACGAGACGCATGTTTCCCACGATGTGCGTTTTGCGTTACGAAGGACAAGACGCGCCCTGGCACGACAACGCTTGAAGGCAATAAGGTTCTCCTTTGTAGGATGTGAACTGGAAACACGCAGAGCTCGCTTTCGTGCTTTAGTAGCCAAACGGCATTCCTCGGTTCCACCACGGCACAGGAGAGTGTCGTGGCGTAGATGAACCACGAGGAATGCTGGAATCTGCTGCAAGGAGGATAGTGCAAGTAAAATACTCCACCATTTCATCTATGGTGGCAAAGACTTGGTCGGTCAGGGGAATGAGGGAACGGAATTTCAACCAGTCAGCCTTGGTGTCGTGTTGGCACAGAATGGTGCCCGGTTAGCTGAATGATAATGGGATAATGATCACTGCCAAATAGGTCGGAAAGAAAAGACCAATCAATAAGTGGTACTAATGACGGGCTACAAAAGGAAATGTCTAGAGCAGAGTGTGTACCATAGGCAGATGATAGGAATGTAGGGGCACCAGTGTTTAACAGAATTAGGTCGGACAGATCGCAAACGTTTGCTACAAGGCACCCACGGACATCGTCAGTGTCGGAGCCCCATGAAGTGTGTTTGGCATTCAGATCACCCAGAAATAGAAGTGGAGGAGGAATCTGTGCCAAAAGAGCCCGAAGATCGTGCTGGTGTACGACACTGAGCGGCGGCAAATAGACATTACAAATAGACAAACACAAGCCCTGCAGCTGTACACGCACCGCTACAGCCTGTAGCGTCATGTTGAGCGGGATGCTGGTGGCAGAGATAGTGTGTGCCACCAGAATAGCAACACTGCCACTTGCTCGCCGATCAGCTGCAGAGTCATGTCTAAATGCCGAAAAACCGCGGAGGTAGAGAACTTGATTAGATTTCAAGTGGGTTTCTTGTAGACAAACGATTGATGGAGAGCGTTGATCAACTAGATGTTGTATGTCCGGAACACGAGCCCGGAACCCATTAACATTCCACTGGATTATTTTCAAATTAAAAAGAGATTAGTGGCCAGTCTTTATCTTTTTCTTCTTCTTTCTTTTGATCTTGGCGCACTTAGGACCAATGAAGTGACTTTCCCCGTCCTCTGGCGACTCCTCAGATGTTTGGGAGTCCGAAGATCCCCTACGGCTCGCGGAGCGGCAGCGGGACTTCAGTGAGGACGTGGGACTGCTGGCTCGAACAACGTGCCTGACTGGAGGTCTGTCCACAGAGGTGGTGGCGCATGGGGACGGCTCGAGAGCTTTAGTCTGCACTGCGATAGATGTGGTCGCAGGAGGATTAGGGCGACGCTGTGGAGGAGTGCTCGTTGACCAGTCAGTTTGGGTGGAGGCTTCCGAAACTGGCACATGCTGCAAACCCGATATTGACCACAGGAGGTCGACGTACAGCTGACGCGTAACCAACGGTGTTAGCTGGTTTAAGTTGCTCGAAGCGCCGCCGTGCTTCCGGAAAGGTTAGTCGCTCCTTTACGCGCAACTCCTGTATTCCCTTCTCGTCAGCAAACTGCGGGCACTGTCGGGAACTAGATGGATGAGTCCCTCCACAGTTTACGCAGTGCGGGTCTCGAGTACAAGCTGTCTCTTCATGTGCTGCCAAGCCACAACGTTCACAAAGGGCAGGATGGGTACTCGCGCTCCTAGTATGCCCGAACCTCTGGAACTGAAAGCAACGCATCGGGTTCGGGACATACGGGCGAACTGCGGCGCGCTCGTATCCACAGAAGATATATTGTGGAAGATTAGTTCCCTTGAACGTCAAAAACACAGTTTTTAAGGGAACCTCTTTCCCATCCTGCTTTCGTGATAAACGGTACTTTTAAATGACTCTTTGTTCGGAGAGGCAGGTGACAATCTCCTCTACTGACAGGCCATCCAGGCTAGATATAGTAACTACTCCCCTACAAGAGTTTAAGGATTTGTGTGGGGCTGCCCGGATGGGGTAGGAGCCCAACAAAGCTGCCTTTAACAGTTTCTGTGATTGGTCTGCGGTGTTTGTCTCAATCAACAGCGTACCGTCTCGAAGTCGTGTCCCGTTTTTAACCGGTCCACATATGCGGTCTATTTCTCGCTTAGTATAAAATGGGCTGATGTCCTTTATCGTTTTCCCGTCACAAGCTAAGGTCACAACTGAAAAAGGGTCCAATAAATGGGTTTTGCGCGGATGCATAGTGAATTTGGACCCCCATCCGGAACCGTCGGCGTAAGCCTGCCATCCGGGGGTCAAAGGAAAGAAGACACCAAAATCTCCACGGTCTGCGCCGCCATGGAGACCCCTCCATGACTGACTTCAAAGCGTACTTCAGAGGGACTACCGTCCAATCACCACTGCTTGTCCGCATGGGTAAACCGTTCACCACGTGACACCCCGGCTTTATGCCCCCACCACAGGAATAACCGCCTGTGGCTCCCCGCTTTAGGCCACGCTACCTCAACGGAGTCAGCGTGGGTTCAGGGGACTTCGGGTTGATTACACCGGGGCTCCGTCAGCGGTAGCACGTCCGGCCGGTGATACTAACCCAACGGCACGCGGCCGTCGGGAGATTAACACCGGCCGTGCCCTCAAGGAGCTACGTGGGTGTACATGACGTGTGGACGGGCTCCGCACCTAAGGTTACACATGGGGGCAGTAGGGAGGGTCCGCCCAACCTTCGCGCCTGAGACCTCCGAAGAGCACACAAGTCGGGGGCCGCGCCGAAAACCGTGGGACAGCACCACGGAGATAGGAAAGATCCCTGCTGGTGAGACAGGTGTTATAAAACTAAGGCCTTACTAACTAATAATCATAAAAAATCTAGAAGGGCAAGAAGGTGATGAAAAATAGCAACGGAATCGGCTATTACGTGGCACTGTTGATGAAGGTGGACGGGGTGAAATGATTGTGAGTGGCTCGAGGCCCCCGGTGCACCAAACCCGGACCTGCCGTGGTAGGTTCCCCTGGGGGAGTTTGATTTCGGAGTCCTCTTCTCCTAGATGAGTCGTCGACCAAGACTAACGAGCCTCATGTACCCGTTGGAATGTTCTTAGCTTCCCCTCACCTCTTGCCTACCAGTGGTCACAAAGACACACTTAGTAGGCCGTCTGGATCCCCCCACTTTATCTTCAGCATATTTACCATTTAAAATATCTAGAACATTCACCTCACAAAATTCAATACATTTTTTCACTTTCCTTGTCTACGCACTTATCTCTGCTACGCCTAACACGATCCCTTTTTGATCTTGATTCAGTTCCAGATAACATCTCACTCTCAATATTCACATCTTTCTCTCCTATTCTGATATTACAATCACCCGTTAATAACACTTCTGTATTCCCGTATTTCTCAATCTCGCAATAACTCTTTCTAAAATCTTCATTACGTCGGAGTTATGGTACTGCGAGGAGACCGGTGCATTATACACTATACCTAAACATATTTTATTTTTCAACCCCTCGCAGTTCCGAACCTTAAACTCCTACCTTTCTTCCTTCCCTATCGTGACCCGGTTCTATTCCTAAATCTCTCTATTCTCTTGCTCCGTAGTTCGATTCCCTTTCCATCTTTTTTTGCGCCCGCGATGTTTTCTACGACCAATAAGCTTCCGTTGGGTGTTGATATAATACTATCCTCTCCTTCTGTCTGCCTCCCACTACTGCCTGTCACTCCCCCTTCTGCCAATTCACGTGCTGATTGTGCTTCCTCGCTCCTTGGTGATATAACCTTCTTTCCATCTGTTTGTTTCCCGTCATTCATTCCTGACGTATGCCCTGCGTCATCTTCCTGACTCTTTTCTGACATAATCCTTCTTAAGACAGGCTCACACTTGGACGCGCAGAAGCGAAGCGCGGCGCACCGAACAGAACCAGCTCGCTCATACCTATCGGAAGCAGAACGCACCGAAGAGTTGATGTGCCAAGGTCAATCAGCACCATGGAACGCTTGGCTGTACTAGCCCTAATTTGCGAAGAAACAGAAAAAGAGGAGCTTAGGCAAAACAGAAGATTCTTGGTTCATGACATAAACTTATCCAGGAATATAAAGTATGATTTTTGTTACACTGTTTGATTGTCTGTTGCGTGAAGATAAGTTCAAAGTGTACAGATCCCAAGGTCACGGGTTCAAATCCGGCCCAGACCAATGTTTTTTAAGTATGCTTAAAAACGACAGCTCCATGTCAGTAGATTTACTGGCATGTAAAACAGCTCCTGCGGGACAAAATTCCGGCACGCCGGTGACGCTGATGTGATTCCGGAAATTGACAGCGTCGTTAAAACAACAAAATCAAAAAAAAATTGAAAGTGCACTTTAGAATGGGCGTAACGAAGCTTCAGCAGATATTTCATCTTACTGCATTACAATACAATACATTTCATGTTAAACTATTTTACATGGCCATTTTCCAAATTCAAGTATGCGTGTATTACTCGTATTGTTAGAAACGTTAACAATTTTTTGCCTCACAAGATATTTTGTACCACCCCCACTACCACCACTAATTATTATTATTATTATTATTATTATTATTATTATTATTATTATTATTATTATTATTATTATTATTATTATTATTATTATTATTATTATTATTATTATTATTATTATTATTATTATTATTATTATTATTATTATTATTATTATTATTATTATTATTATTATTATTATTATTATTATTATTATTATTATTATTATTATTATTATTATTATTATTATTATTATTATTATTATTATTATTATTATTATTATTATTATTATTATTATTATTATTATTATTATTATTATTATTATTATTATTATTATTATTATTATTATTATTATTATTATTATTATTATTATTATTATTATTATTATTAGTATTATTATTATTATTATTATTATTATTATTATTATTATTATTATTATTATTATTATTATTATTATTATTATTATTATGCTTATTTGGCATTTAATATATTGTGATGATTTGAAACAATAACGCTACTTTAAATCATAGTAGATAAATTAGCTATTCTTATTTTTTAACTAGATGCCCAATTAAATAAACATACTTAGATACTTTTTAAACGTTTTGTTCATGCATTATAAAGTGATTTAGAATTACAGAGATGTAAAAATTATTTGACTCAAAGTAAGGTTTTATTTATGTAATATTACATATTGATCGAGGATTATGTTCTAAACATTGGTGGTTACTATACTAAAAAGCTTACAGTATTTTCCACGATTCAGAGGTTGTTGTCTATATTATAAAATAAAGTAACGCTACAGACTGTCAAATTTTAACTAGTAGTCCTAGGCATCAGGAAATATGGACACTAATTTCCTCTCTCTGTAAAACAGGCTCATAAAGTATACTTTTGATGACCATTGTCAGTCATGCATCAACTCAGTATTATCTGTAAATAATCCAGAATACACCATATATGGAAATTAAATTATATATATTTGTTCATCATGGGAATCCATTTCTTTTATAGGGCTTTAAGCCTAGGACAAGATATCCGTAACAAAAACTACCGCTCGGAGTTGTTAATGGAGGGAAATAAATATTTACAGTGAGCAATAGAGGATGCATATTCACAGACAGTGTTTTATTTTACCTTGGAGAGTTGTAAACTATTTTAAAGTTCAGATCTCGGCATCCATTTTACCATAAGAAATGAATTTGAGTATAATAGTTTTCACACGTGTATGTGTATGACCAAGACACTGCACAAGCCCTTACGAAGCTTGTTCTGGAATGATTATAGTTTTTGTTGTATTACTATTTATTAAAAACGCACTATATAATATCAAAAATGTAGTAACTCCATTCAACTCTTCCTTAAACTATAGCACTTATTTTAATTTTCTTGGAATATTTCCAATTTCCGCAGGTATTTGTTCCCAAGCTTATCCCAGGCATTGTTATTACTGTATAATTTGTTTCATTTATCGAACAAAAAGGTATATCTATTGTTGAAACAAAGTGATAAGTTTTCCTCATCTATTGCTGCAGATATATCAAGCGCAATGAATGATTTACTGCTACTGAATACAAATGTCATAGCCACACAGCATTAGAGATGACCTTAATCAGCACGAAGACTCCCGACAGAGATACGACTGATACCGATTGTGAAACCACACCCGCGGAAGAAGAAGAAGTATTCTCTGCGAGCGGAAGCCAGTGGAAGCCTGAAATTCTACGCGTCGCGTCGCACTTAGGTCAGAGTCGTTCCATTTATTAACATGCAAAATATATTTTTCGGCGCGCCGCGCTTCGATTCTGCGCGTCCACTGGATACCAAAATTTGGATTCAAATCAAATGGGCTTGATAAAGACACGTTTTAATTTAATTGCCGGATATGAGATTTGCGATAAGTGTTGAGTAATAACATAGGTAGATAATAGAGTAGGAGGTGTTGTAAGGTGAGCAAAATATGAGTAAATAATAGTCGTTAAATTTGTAGGATAAAGGCATTATTGGTTTGAAATTAACGAGTCATGACGTCATACCACATAATTTGAAATTCACGGTCAAAATTCAGGTCTGCCAACCTTAAAACTCGCGCGATATGTTTAATAAAATATAAAGAAAACATTGTTTAATCATAGAAAGGTAACTATATATTCGGAATTCAAAAAAAAAGACATGTTTTAATAGAAAGGGACATTTCTAAATTGTGAAAAGGAATGAAATAGTATTTTGGATGCGAGGCCTTCTTTTGATGACGTCATGAAATTTAAAATTGGGAAGAACGTTTTTCCTAGCGTGGGGACGCCAGGAAGCGTGACCACTCGCCCAGATCGGTAGAGGACTTAGCTGTGTGAGTTGCGGTTGCTCTGCGAGGATATATGTATTGGAAGTCGGCATAACTCCCGAAATGTGTTAAAGAGTTGACAATAAATAGTCTCGAAAGTTATTCTGGGTGATCTATAAAATATAGTCCCGCATACCCTGGATTAAATCTCATGTTAGAGCATAGTCGGAGCCGAACTACAAATATCGACAACGGTCGATAAGTTACCGCGAAGCCACACATTTTAAGCTTCAAATGGCGATCCAACGCGTGGCGTCGAGAGAAAAATAAAATATAGACCAACCCCAAGAATGAACTAGACCAGCATTGAACCAGTGATTAATAAGAAGGACGACCAAGCCAGCATCGAACCAGCAAACAAGAAAGGAGGTGCCCAGCGTGTCAACATCGTCAGAGAACATCGTGTGAAACGTGTGGTGAATAAGTTGAAGTGCAGTTAAAAAAAAAATCATAATAGTGAAAATTGTGAAATATTGGTGAGTTACATGCATGTAAATAGTTAAAAAAATGGAAGGAGAATTAGAAATGCAAGCTAGTAGAAAAACACATGCAAATAGCTTAGAAATGGAAGACAGTGATAGCGATTTTCTAGGTTTTGAGAGTCCGGAAAGTAATAAAAGGGTAGTTAGGATGGAAGAAGGTAGTCAAAATATAATCGGTAGCAGAATATGCGAAGAAGTAGAAGTTCAGAACATTAGAGAAACACCTAGAGGTAGCTCAGAAATGTTTGGTAGTAATTCAGAAAGGCCAGCGATCATGTCAGAAATAGAGAATATGTTTCAAAAGATAATGGAAAAGATGAGTAAGATAGATGAAACTAGTATAGAGTTAGGACAGAAGTTAGAGAAGGGACAACAGGAATTGGGAATGCAATTGGAAAATCAGAAGTGAGCTTTAGAAACCTTTAGGGAAGAAGTTAGGGAGGAAATTAATAAAGTTAGTAGTGAAGTAAAAGAAAATAGAGAACAGGTTAAGGGAGAATTAGAGACAATAAGGCAAGAAGTAAAGAATTCTGTAAAGAAATTAGGTCAACAAGTGAGTAAAAAAATTAGATAAAGAAAGGGAAAGAGTAACATATAGATTAGACAAAGAAAGGGAAGAGGTAGTACAAAGGTTAGATAAAGACAGGGAAGAAATTAGAGAAGAGTTACAGGGGTGTAAAGTTAGAATGGAAAGATCTGATGTAGAAACTGAAAGGCAGGCTAGAAATTTGGAGGATGTTACAGACCAAATAAAAGGGGTAGTAACAGAAATTACTCATGTAAAAGAGGCCTTAGAAAATTTGAAATTAAATGAAAATGCATGTAATCACCACAATCTTAATAATGAAGCTGCAAGAAAGGAGGCAATACCAGGTGTATCAGCTGACATTTCGATGCAAAATAGGGGTAACAGTAATTCCCATTCTGATCTCAGAAATAGCTCAGGGACAAGTGACAATTCAAATTTACATTGGCCTAACCATGTCTCAAATGAAATGACACCTCCAGTTTTTGAAAATGAAGATTCAGATGATCCGAAAGCCTTTATAGAAGGGTTACAAGAGTACTTCACGGTGAAACATATACTGGAGGAGTACAAGATGGTGAGTGAGTGAGTGTGTCGGGTTTAAGGGCCCGTCGACAACTTGGTCATTAGGGCCCCGAGTCCAGAAGTAAAATTACATACTGTCAAGTGTTAAAAACATCACCCATTAAAAACTAAAAATCTACGGTTAAAATAGATAAAAAACCTCTAAACAACTATTAAAACGTTTCATTTAAAATGCTAAAAACAGAAACTTAAAATTGCTACAAAGTAAAAAACACTAAAACGTTAAAAACCCAAAAATACGGCCATCTAAAAAGGCTAAAATCTCTGAAATAAAATATCCTTACACTTGCTTCATAAAATCAATTATGGAACAAAACCGCAGCACTGTATTTACAGATACTGGGTCGTTGCCTAAAACTGACGACAGTGTAAGGCCCAGGCCAACGGACAGGCGCTCACGAGCGTATCGCGGACAATCAAGAAGGACATGTGCGACGGAGATTGGAATGTTACACGTCGTACAGACAGGCTCCGGATCACCACGCAAAAGGTGTCCATCCGTGGCTCGGGTATGGCCTATCCGCAGGCGGGTTAAGACCACTTCTTCCCGCCTGGAATTCCTGCAGCTGGTATGCCAGGGTTGTACCGTGTCCTTGATTGTCCGTAATTGAGTGCCGGATAACGCTTCCCAAGATTCCTGCCAGAGAGCAAATAGATGGCGACGGAAATATTTCTGCACATCTATATAGGGCAGCGTACGGGTGGAATACTCCGGAAGGCGACATGCAGACTTTGCAGCCGCATCCGCCGCCTCGTTACCCGGAATACCCACATGGCCTGGGATCCACGTAAAAACAAACTGGTATCCGCGAGACAGTAGCTGAGAAATCAACGTCTGGATTTTAACAACCAATGCCGAGGTGCCGATAAACTGTTGCAGGGCCTGGAGAGCGCTAAAAGAATCGGAACAAACGATAAAACTTCCAGGACCTGAACTGGAGATAAAAAGGAGGAAATAAAATATGGCAAACAACTCGGCGGTAAATACTGAACTGGCGTCCGGTAGGCGGTACGTATGAGCGACACCGTTGTATATAAAGGCGCAACCCGTCGAACTACCCGTACAAGATGGTGATAGTAAGAAAATGCCTAAAAGGTAATGCTGCCAATTGGCTAGGCCTTTCTATGGGTAACAATAATGATTACGGGACCTTTAGGAACATCTTTTTAACCAGATATTGGGGGGCTAGTAGGTAGGCTAATATTAGAGTCGAATTAAGCAATGGAAAGTTTAATCCTAGATTGGAGGAATCGATGGTCAACTATTTTATGAGAATAGCGAGAAAGTCAAAGATGTTGGATCCTCCCATGGATGAAAAAGATCTAATAAATATAGTTACTCCACATTTTCCGGAAACGCTTCAACACTACCTAATCATAGCCCGACCCGGTAGCATTGCAGCTATGATCGAATTATTATCAGCCTTAGAAGTCAATAAGCCAAAACACGCATTTGGAAATAAATATCAAGAAAAAGAAACTGTAAATTCTTTCGGGCAAGGGGCACAGTATTATCAGAATAGAAGTGAGGTTAGGGAAAGATATAAAGGACCAGTACCAAGGATGGAATCGTTCCGGTGGGAAAATCAAGGTAGATGTAACCAGGAAGGGCATCACCAAAATAGAAATGGTAATCTAAGGGGAAGAAATATAAGGGTGAATTATATGAATACAAATAGATTTGATCGGGGTAGACGGGGACATTATTTTGGACGTAGTAAAAATTCAAATGATGGGTATTGGACAAACAGAGATAATGAGTTTAGACCAAGGTCACCAAGACAGGGAGAAAGGTGTTCTAATGGACGAAATTCCCCTGAAAATGCGGAAATGGTTGAGGCCATTAACACGGTCAAAAACATGGTAGGAAGTAACCCCGATTTAATGCAGGAAAACAGAAGTAACAATTCGGGAAATAGTACAGGAGGCATACATAAAAATCAGGAAAACGCCAGACCCAGTCAAACGCGCCTTCAGTGAGAACTGGGTATCATAGTAATGATTGTGATAAGTACTCGGAAATAAATAGTCCTGGAAGGCAAATGATGATACAAAAGAAAAGAGAATGGAAAAATAGAATCGACGAAAACGAAAAAGTAGGAGATCCACCTAAAATCAAAATTGGAGTAAATGGAAAACAATACAATGCAATTATAGATACGGGACCAAATAGCAGAGTATGCTCACAAAATTTTTATGATAATTTACAAAGTAGTGGTTTTAAAGTAATGTCTTTACCAGTTAATGGGATATATTGCTCGCTAGCTGTGGGAAAACGAAAAGAGAGAGTAAAATTTCAAGCAATGAGAAATATTGAAATAAATGGGAGAATACTAGGAATTTTATTTCTGATTGTAGGAAGACTTGTGACAGATGTTATAATAGGTTGTGATTGTCTTTATGCCTGGGAAGCTGTGGTGAATTTTAAAAACATGATTGCAGAAATGAAAGTTGAAGATGAGACCACTATAGTGCCATTTGTGGAAGATAGTAGTTCATAAACTATTGTAAGAGAAAAAGAGGAAGAAGAAATCCAAGGGGATACATTCTTTGTAGAATATGTTAAAGTAGGAGCTATGGAATTAGCTGAAGTAAATATTGAAGAGTACAGTGTCGATAATAAAGAAAATTTAGAATGGGATAAAAATGATTTCATAGACAATTTGAGCTTTTCTGACGCAACTAGGTACTATGATAGGGAGATTAGTGAAGACTTAGAAGAATTGTTGCGGGAAAAGGTAACTCAGGCTGATCAACTAAATGAACAACATAGGGATAAACTGTTTAAAATATTAATCCGAAATAAAGAAGTATTCTCTGAGAAACCTGGTAAATGTAATATTTATACTCATTCGTTTGAGATGATACCCATCAAACCTTTTACAATTAAAGCAAGAGCTATCCCTAGTACCATAAGAGAAGAGGTAGATGCAGTTATAAATTCAATGTTAGAAGATGAGGTTATTGAGATTTCGAATTCAGAATTTGTGAATCCCCTATGTATTGTAAATAAGGCCAATGGAAAGATTAGGGTGACATTAGACGCGAGAAAACTAAATCAACATTGTAAACCTGATAGATTTAGACCAGAAAGTGTAGGAAAGATAATAAAAGATTATGTGCCAAAATATGGCAAGATTCAGGCAATCTTAACAGATAATGCTACAGTTCATCGGAGCAAAATTTTTAAAGAAACCCTAGAAAATCATGAGATAAAGTTATATCATTGTTCCTCATACTTTCCATCAGGGAATCCAACAGAACGTGTCCTCCGACATGTAGGAATTTATTTACGTGTACTTACACATCATAATCACAAGGATTGGGTGAAATATTGTCCATTGATAGAAAAGATTATTAATCACACCATTAATGTAACTACTGGGTTTGCCCCAATAAAATTAATGTTAGGAATTGAACCAGAACCAATATTGATCGGGGTACCAAAAATACTCAAAATTAATGACATTCAGTTAAGTGAAGAAGAAAGAGCGAAAATTGCTTTTGAACGAATCAAGGAAAAGGAAGAGAAGCGAAAATTAAAGAAAAAGAGTAGAACACATAAATGTGAACCTAAGATAGGCGATTGGGTACTAGTTAAAGACCATAAGTTATCAAGTGCATTGCGAGGTAGGAACAAAAGGATGGAATTGTTATATAAAGGTCCTGCAGAAATTATATCAAAATTTGGTTATCATACCTATGAAGTAAAAGATGTTAAAAATGAAAAATGTCTGGGAAGGTGGCATAAAGAACTCCTTCGACCATACAAGAAACCGTGTGGTACCTTGGAACCTTGATTTCATGTAAAATTCGAAGTGTCATTTGTTCTACTGGCGCCCAATCAGCTTTTAGATAAAATTTAAATTTTAGCTTACTTGAAAACCATATATTGGTCAGATACTTATGTATTCATGACAAATGCAGAATGTGAATTTCTATACACTACAAAGAGCTTAAGAATATATTGTATAGAGCTCACAATAACAGCTTCAGAAAGATTGTTAAAATGTTCATCTCCGCATAGAAAGAAAACCGAATATTTAATTTGTAAACATTTGTAAAAAAAATATATATATATATATATTTAGATGTATAGATAGTTATCACAGCAAGACAAAGAAAGAACTTGTCTGAAGAGTGTAATGGATTTATATAAATATATGTACATTTTTTAGTGCTTAAAGGATCTAGTAAAGATATGTGTTACAATAACAAAAGTGCAAATTCACAGTGCAAGTGATAGTGAGAGCGAAGTGAGCAAACATGAACTAACTAAAAGAAGGAAGTATAAAGAAAGACTCTTGAAATTTAACCTTTATAAAAAATTTTCACAGAAGAAACCATAACATATTGTAATTAGTATTTAAGGATTAATGTTAAGTCAAGTGTACAATTGTTTGTCATGTTATAAAGATTAATGAGAAGATATGTTAATAACCAATTTCAAAACAGTGTAATTGAAAATTGTATATAATGGGAGTGTTGCCGATTATTCAAAATTCAGGAGTAATTTTTAATTTTTCTTTCGGGCAAGACATTTACATTATTTTATAATGAAATAATAAAATAACATAAATAGGGGAATTTGATACCGAAATTTAGATTCAAATCGAATGGGCTTGATAAACACACGTTTTAATTTAATTGCCGGATATGAGATTTGCGATAAGTGTTGAGTAATAACATAGGTAGATAATAGAGTAGGAGGTGTTGTAAAGTGAGCAAAATATGAGTAAATAACAGTCGTTAAATTTGTAGGATAAACGCATTATTGGTTTGAAATTAACGAGTCATGACGTCATACCACATAATTTGAAATTCACGGTCAAAATTTAGGTCTTCCAACCTTAAAAGTCGCGCGATATGTTTCATAAAATATAAAGAAAACATTGTTTAATCATAGAAAGGTAACTATATATTCGGAATTAAAAAAAAAGACATGTTTTAATAGAAAGGGACATTTCTAAATTGTGAAAAGGAATGAAATAGTATTTTGGATGCGAGGCTTTCTTTTGATGACGTCATGAAATTTAAAATTGGGAAGAACGTTTTTTCCTAGCGTGGGGACGCCAGGAAGCGTGACCACTCGCCCAGATCGGTAGAGGACTTAGCTGTGTGAGTTGCGGTTGCTCTGCGAGGATATATGTATTGGAAGTCGGCATAACTCCCGAAATGTGTTAAAGAGTTGACAATAAATAGTCTCGAAAGTTATTCTGGGTGATCTATAAAATATACTCGCGCATACCCTGGATTAAATCTCATGTTAGAGCATACTCGGAGCCGAACTACAAGTAACGACAACGGTCGTTAAGCTACCACGAAGTAACACAATTTTAGCTTCACAGGTGTGAGCCTGCCTTTACGTAACTGTTTCCTTGTGATGATGATGATGATGATGATGATGATGATGATGATGATGATGACATATCATTATTAACATTATTGACACTGTCTTTTTCCTCCAGCTGATCTCTGGCTGCACTTTGGACTTCCGCTTGCTCTCTCATCCACGAGAAATCGAGCTGACATGATCTAATGTCCCTTATTCCACTTTCTTGTTCAACCACTATCCTCCTGTCCATCCAAAGCCGTAAATTCCGAAAGAAAGCCTTTTTCCCTTCCATTCTGGCTGTGTTCATTTATTGAATTAATTTCCTTTTCAAAGCACGCGGTTCTACCGATAAATCTCTGTTAATAAAAATGCCTGTTCCTTTTAGTTGTTTTGCCCTGCAGCACTTCGTGTACAAACTGCATAGAAGTGAATCTCACCACTATCATTCTTGTTCCTCTTGATCTTCCCACCCTAAAGGCTTCAGCAATTTCCCATCCCTGTAGTACCATTTCAAGTTTTCCTTCCAGGATCTCTAACTTCTTGTATGGGCCATACTCGCATCCTTTCGTTCACTTCTGCAATGACCAAGTTGAAAACCTCCACTCTTCTCTTCACATGTTGCACCTCTAAACTCATATTTTGTATATCCTTACCTATTTCATTTTTAATTTCAATTAATTCTTTTTCCACTCCATCAGGCTTATTTGCAAGTCTCTCTGACCAGGATTTCCTACATGACACCTTAGGCCACTGGAGGATGGTCATTAAGGGGTTATCCTCCCTATGGGAGGCGCCCTTGACCTAGGACCATTCCGGGATTAGATCCCTTACTGGTTAATGATGGGAGAATATAGAGAAGACGGTGGTTAGATGGTGGAGTTTAAGTTATGAATGAAGAATTAAAAGATGGTATGAAAGTGTATTGTGTTGGGATGATAATTTTTTTTTTAATGGATATGGTATACTGTTGATTATGGGGATGGTGATTTGTCAGAGTCAGTTATTGGTAAGTACCAGTCTGGGTCGCTTGTACGTCTCGCCAGGGTCTAAGTCGTACTCCCCGAGACCTCTTATAAGTTCGTTAAAACTGCCTGATAGTCTGGCGTAGAAGGTGTTGGCAAGGCTCTTGATGTAGTCGATGAGCATTGGGAGGTTGAGGTCTTTATGTATATTCTCGTTGGGGATGTACCAGTCAGCGGCTACTGAAGCTCTTAGGTAGCGGTTCTGCAGTACCTGTAGTGGGTAGAGATTAGTCCTCGCTGCAGCGCCCCAGACTTGAGAAGCGTAGGTTCGAGCTGGTCTTACTACTTGTTTGTAGACTAAGATTTTATTCCTTAGTGACATCACTGATTTTTTATTGTACAAGGGGTACAATAAACCTAAACGTCTGTTGATCTTGCAGACTAGGCTCATGATATGTGGCTTCCATGTCAGTTTCACATCCAATTTAACGCCTAAGTAGGTGGCTTCCGTCGACCAGGGAATGTCAACTCCTGACAGACGTAGGTTGTTCACATCCTGTAGATGACGTCTCGTAAAAGTGACGGCCGTGGATTTGGCGGCATTGATGTTAAGTCGCCACGTGGCAAACCATACAGTTAGCATGTCGGCATAGCGTTGCAATCTTTGCACTGCAATATCATGATGTGATGAGGCTGTGGTTATTGCAGTGTCATCAGCAAAGAGGTATAAGTTGCAGCCCCTATGAGTAGGAAGGGTGTTGATGAATGTCAGAAGTAGTAGAGGCCCCAGAACACTGCCTTGGGGTACCCCTGCGTTGATACCATATGGTTGTGAGCGTACGCTGTCCTTGGTGACAACAAACGTCCGGTTTGTGAGAAAATTGCTAATCATGTGTACCAGATATGACGGGGTGCCGTAGTGAATAAGTCGATGTAGTAGGCCTTGATGCCAGACAGTATTGAAGGCCCGTGATATGTCCAAGAAGAGGGCTGCAACATAGTGCCGATTGTTAAATCCACGTATGACATCATCCACGATACGTAGGAGTTGGTGTGTGGTAGAGTGCTGTCGACGGAAGCCAAATTGTTCTGGACGAAGAATGTTATGGTTGTCCAGGATGTTTTGAAGACGTTTTTGGACCACCTTTTCGAATAGTTTACTGATGGCCGGTAGTAGACTTATGGGTCTGTGGTTTCCTGGATGTGCAGCATTCTTTCCCGGCTTAGGCAGTGTAATAACGTGGGCATGTTTCCATGCGGCCGGGAAATGTGCAAGTCGCAGAAGACTATTGAAAAGGTGCACTAGTAGAGCAGTCCAGTTTGGTGGTAGTGATTTAAAAGCGGCATATGGCAGGTTGTCATTGCCCGCCGCTTTATATGGACGGACAGAGGCCACTATTCCACTAACTTCCTCGATCGTGGTCAGGCACATGACACCTTGATTCCTATTGCGTCCAGGGTTGATTTCGATTCCACCAATTATCAATTGAGAGCCTTTTATACCATATAGTAGAAGAAATATGTTAGTCACCTCTTCTATGACTTGATTTTGTTGAAGGTTCCAACCCTTCCTCTGTATACTTCAATGCCTACTCCAATTGTTCCTTATTCCCTTTTTCCTTCCACTCTAGGAGCTCATTACACACACATCCTCTCTCTTCCAATGCTAGCTTTGCACTCTGAGTAGTGTGATAGAATCAACAGTATATATTTGAAGATCATCTCGTAGTTGTCAGTTGAAGAACTCAAAATAAATAATCTTTTTGCGATATTCAAATAATGGATTGTGTTCTATGATTTGTAAGAGTGTCAGTTGTTGATTCTAATTATTTATCCGTTGACATAAACTACATTATCCAAAACAATATACATATAATTTACAAACAAGGACAACAACCATACGTTAGTAGCACTTTTCCACTCATATGCGGCTTGGTTGATTGGATTGGATTAATGAAGTTTAGGGGCCCGTCGACAACTAGGTCATTTGGGCCCTAAGTCAGAATATAACAAATCTAAAGCTCCCCTAAAAACTGCCTAAAATGTGAGATTTAAAATGGCAACTAAAAACGCACACAGATAAACACACCAACGGCACATGAGTGTGCTAAGTTAAAACTTGGTAAAACCATTCATTAAAATGTGTAAAAGGTCAAAGCTAAAACACATTAAAACTAACCACTTAAAACAGTAAAACGTAAAACACAAAAGCTAAAACGCAAATACGAATGCTAAAAAGCTAAAAAATTTCACACACTAAAAAACACGTTATACTTGCTTTGCGAACCCAATTTGTGCAGCGAACCGCAGCCCCTTACAGGCAGACATCGGGTTGTTACCCAAAATTGAGGCAAGCGTACACCCCACGCCAACCGACTGGCGCTCACGAGCGTATTGCGGACAGTCTATAAGGATATGGGCCACATAAAGTTGGGTGTTACACGTAGGGCAGACAGGCGCCGGGTCCCCACGCAAATGGTACCCATGGGTCGCCCGTGTGTGACCTATCCTCAGGTGGGTGAGGATAACTTCAGCCCGCCTGGAGTCCCTGCAGGATGTCATCCAGGGATCTACGCTGTCCTTAATGGTCCGCAATTGAGAGCCAGAGAATTCCTTCCATGACTGCTGCCAGATCGATAAAAGATGTCGACGGAAACGGCGCTGCACATCGACATAAGGCAGACTGTGTGTGGCAACATTCGGCAAACGGCATGCAGCTTTAGTGGCCGCATCCGCTTCCTCATTGCCGGGAGTACCTACATGGCCTGGGGGCTTGGTTGAAATCAACCAATCATGTGCATGGCATCAACCAATGATAGCCTTCATTCGCGAGAAATTTGTCACATTTCATTATCATCTCCACTGAATTTTAATTATCACATCCACTGCTTTTCTTGTGTTATGATCAGGCTACAGAATGTAGTTCCACTATGTTAAACACGCTTACGTTATTTGACGCAACAGGGCCGCATTTCAAATGTCAAATATGGCTGACTCTTGCTTCGGTGAACCATCTTATGCTGAAGTAGATGAAATAATCCGAAGAGGGAAACCTTAGATTGCAGAGTGCAAAAGGAAATATGCTTTAAATTAGTTTGACAAATGTTGTATTGAACGAAATTATAAATTAACAGCAGATACTCCATTTTCTGACATTATGAGCATCTTAAAAAAATTGGAGCATCAATATAAGAATCTTGTAGGCTGTGCCAATGGACGCGATATATCTATTCATGCTACATTTTTAAGAGGTTAGTAATTACTATACAGCGTTTAGATAACATTTCATAGAGTACATCATTCTTTAATTCGTAAAATAGTCTTAATAAATGCAACCTGTGGTAGTGAAATTCTCTAGATAAATCGACAATCATTCGAAAAGTATATGCGTTTCTGTTAATCATTATATATAAATTCTCAGGCTGGCAACAGGCCCACTTCCTCCTGCTTTAAATTGCTTTGGGAACGGGACAGTTTGTAACTGAAAGAGGTTCTCCACCTCCGAAGTACTGATGGCTGGCCCTGCTACTACTTGGAAGGTGAGCCGTCTTCTCCATTCTACGGCTCACCCCACCTACAAGCTACATACACACAATTCACCGTAGCATGCAACTTTCGACAGGCGCCACAAAACAGGACTTGACAAGAAAGTGAGCAACGTCACTCAACCAAAAGAGTGACGTACATCGAAACATCATCACGGGATCATCGATTGGGCAGGACTGCCGAGAGCTAAAGCATAAAGGCAGGCGGTTTTCCACCTCTGTCCTAAATGCGGTGCGTGCTCACACACACCGCATTCCTACATATGCACCAAACCCGACATCTATCCCTGTCCCACTGAAACGCCTCATTCAAGTAGAGAATGCTGTCAGAAGGCTATGGTAGAGATTCCGTCATCATAGGATAGAAGTAATACACCAGAGGTTCAAATCCCTGGTGAGACGACTCCTAAGAAAACATAGTCAAGTAGCTTGGGAAAACACGCTGCGTCACGTAAACCTCCAGGAGAGGAAACCATGGCGCATCGTTCGAGGCCTGCGGAAAGATAAATCTGTACACCAGCATCCTGTGCATAGCCCTCGGGGAAGATTTGTTTTTGAACCGAGGGAAAAAGAAGAGGCGCTAGCAGACTATCTGGAAAGTCAATTCCAGCCCAGGGAAGATCCACAGAACGATGACCTCACTGACCTCGTGTAACAGGCGGTAGAACACTTCCTAGAAGTCGCGGGACACGAGGAGTTCCACATCCCGATAGTTACCCCTCGCGAGGTAACTAACACCATCAAATCCTTAAAAGCCCGAAAATCCCCTGGACAGGACCGTGTAATAGCGGAAATGCTCCAGCACCTTCCCCTTAGAGCTGTGATTCACTTGACCCGCATTTACAACGCATGCCTTAGCATGCGTCATTTTCCAGCTGTCTGGAAACAGACGCGTGTGGTGTGCGTTCTAAAACAGGGCAAAAATCCGGTTTTTCCATCTAGTTACCGATCCATCAGTCTCCTACCAGGTATCTCGAAAGCATTCGAGAAACTGTTCCTGTCCCGCCTCGGACCTTTATTGGAGGAAAAAGGTCACCTACCGGAACACCAGTTTGGTTTTCGTTCTGACTACTCCACGGCTGAGCAACTACTGCGTGTAGCCGAGAAAGCTTCCCTGGCTTACCAGGAGAGGGCTAAAACGGTGGCAGTGTTGCTTGACGTGGAAAAGGCATTTTTACCACTTGGCACGAGGGGCTTGTCTACAAACTCATACAGCACGAAATCCCCCCTCCATACATTTACTGGTGGCTAGTTTCACC
This sequence comes from Tenodera sinensis, assembly GCA_030765045.1. Taxonomy (NCBI): domain Eukaryota; kingdom Metazoa; phylum Arthropoda; class Insecta; order Mantodea; family Mantidae; genus Tenodera; species Tenodera sinensis. Next base: position 7,321,847 of record JAUKNM010000025.1, on the reverse strand, counting down.
AAGTATACAGGGACGAAGCTTCCGAGTGACGGTGGAGGGATCATTCTCTAGAGAAAGGCCCATTGGCGCAGGAGTCCCCGAGGGCAGTGTACTGTCACCGGCAGTTTTTGCAGCTTACATGGCCGATCTCCCTACGCACCCAAACACACACATGTCAGTATGCGGACGATCTCATAATCTTCGCTACTAACAAGAACGCCCGCTACAGCTACCGTCAAGTACAAGCCCATCTCTGTGCCATCAGTAGATGGTGCGAGAACTGGCGTATGTCTATAAACCCGCAGCAAATCTCTCCGATTCTATTGGCGAACACGTTGGCAAACCGGCTCTCGCGAGACCTCGTGTTTCGGCGCCGTCGGATCCCCTGGGTCACTACGGCGAAGTATCTCGGGGTCAAGCTGGACCGGCGGCTGACGTATAAACATCACGTCAGGGGCAAAGTACTGCAAGGCCACGCTGCTCTCCGGCAGCTATACCCAATACTCAGTTCCCAAACCATGCCCTTACGCCTGAAGCTCCAGCTGTATCGAGCGATTATCCCGCCTCTGATCCTGTAAGGATATGAGATCTGGGGAGTGGTGGCAAAGTCCACCTTCATCAGAGTCCAGACGCTGCAGAACCGGGCATTAAGGATGATCTATGATACTGGCTGGAGATTTCCTGCCCATATCCTACATGAACATTCCGGTATCCCGTACATTGTCGACGTGATTAAAACTCGCGCTCGAACAATGTACAACAAACTCCAGAACCACTCTAACCCTCTGGTGAATACTCTGGGACAATACGACCAGAGACAGCCACGCCTACTACCATCCAAAAGAATAATACATGACATTTTAAGTTCGGCGGTTTAATTTTGAAGATGGGAAAGGCGAAACTACAATCTGTATCCAAAGCAGAGAGAAACACCTGTTTCAGTTCACCTCTCAGTGAGTGACTGACGGCCAGAACCCTGGTGGGGATTAGCGCGTCACCTGACTGGCTGGAAACGACCAATCAGAAGCCGCGCACAGCCCGCTCGACCAATCCCTGCCAACCACCCCTCCCGCCCCTATAAAAACCCCTGATCCTACAATTTGACTCCTAGTATGCAACACATCCCCTAGCGACACAATCGAAACCATCGCGCAGGTTAAGCCGTATGACGGCTAGGTACTGCGGTAAAGACACTCGGGCGGGGGAATCAGCTTCCCTGCTCGACTCGAACTGCCTCTGGAGCCTCTCTGGAACTCCATTTGTAGTCGACAACCAATCTCCGCCGAGCAAAGAAGTCTTAGACCAACCTTCGCTGAGCCGACATGCCACGCAAGAAGAACCTCAAGATCGTGAAATTCAATGTCACAAAGCCTGCAACTCCACCGGCCACACCGCCAGCTTCGCCAAAGACGAACCTCAAGATCGTGAACTTCAATGACACAAAGCCTGCAACTCCGTCAGTCACACCGCCATCCAGACCGCCAGCCACGCCTCCAGCAACACCGCCAGCCTGCCGCCGAGCAAATACGTCTTTGACTACCTGCCGCCGGCCACACAACCAGCCTCGCCGCCAGTCACACCGGCAGCCTCGCACCCTCCACCAGCAGACGATGATTCTGCCCCTGGCTTCATAAGATACCTCTTCGCCGAGCGCACACTAGCAACGCAACCAGAAGCTGAATTCCAGCCGCCGAACCTAACCAGAGTGCAGAGGTATAACGCAGTAATGCGTGGTGTTCATCGAGATGTGCCAGACGCTCTCCTGTTGAACACAGCCCGACACCGCTGGCCATCCCTCATCAAGGCGACACGAATCCACACAACCAAGGGGCCGTCACCACTAGTTCGACTACAATTTTGGGACGAGGGAGACTTCCGTGCTGCCCTGGCTGATGGGTTCCCTGCCCTCAGGCAGGTTCTCCCAGTCGAGGCCAGCCGGAGCTCCCGCCCAGTCCCATGCCGACGCTGCTGTCAATACGGCTACACCGCCGACGCCTGCACACTCGATCCACGATGCCATTACTGTGGCGCAGGAGCATTCACGATGACTTGCACCAGCCACGACCTGACGTGCCGCTCGCTCTATTGCGCCACGTGCAACTGCACTGCGCATTTCACGGGCCAACTGACGTGTCCCATGAACCCACGCCGCCACCAACCGACCGCAGTTCGACCTCAACCAGCGCAGCAACCGGTCTCCAACCCCAAGACCAACTCAACCGCACGCCGACCACACGTAACCCAAAACCGACAACCAGCCGAACCACAAAAGACTACAAGTGACCTACAAACTTCAATCCACCACATCATCGAAGCACTAAGGATACTACATGCCGAGATCCAGACACTCACGAACCAAGTTGCAACCTGGGAAGCAGTCCTCGCCCGTGCGATGAACAACACCGGCAACAGAACACACACAGAAAACGCCAACACACAGACAGACCTATCAACACCACGACGACACAACACACTCCCAGGGCAACTCTACTTCAACCATGAAGGACAAGAATGCCACGACCTCTGCGCATGGCCAATCGTCATGTGCACCAACAAACCTACACTCAATAAAAAGAAATATAGAATGAGCATATACGATCCCATCCCATCCCAGCTGAAGAGAGCGTTTTGCTCTGTAGCAGCCTTAGGACAATAATTGCCCTGGGTGAAATAAACCCAGGGTAAGTCCTTAAATCCCCTTAAAAACTCCATTTATGTTGCGGGGTGTCATGAGGGGTTATCCTCCCTATGGGAGGCGCCCTGGACTCCTACCATTCCGGGATTTTATCCCTTACTGGTATGAGGATGGTTATTAGTAGGAGATGTTGGGTAAGCGGTGGTAAAGAGCGCAGGAGTGGAGTGTGGAGTTTAAGGGGCCCGTCAACAGCTGGGTCATTTGGGCCCAAAAAAAGTGTAGGTAAAGAAATGTTAGGTGCTTCTTTTTTTTTGTATGGTTGTGATAATACTGATGATAATGGCGATGATGATTATCTCAAGTCAGTCATCGTTGTCGGGTCTATCGGTGGCCTAGTAGAAGTCGTGGTTGTTTGTAAGTTTCCCCGGGGTCTATGTCGTATTCTCCGAGGCCGCCGATGAGGTGGTTGAAACTGGCTGGAAGTCCGGCGTAGAAAGTGGTTGAAAGATGTTTGATGTATTCAATGAGAGTTGGAAAGGAGAGGTCCTTGTGAATGTTAGCATTAGGGATGTACCAGTCCACTGCTGTAGAGGTTCTCAGGTACCGGTTCTGCAGTACCTGTAGCGGGTATAGGTTAGTTCTTGCCGCTGCACCCCAGACCTGGCAGGCATATGTTAATGCAGGCCTGATTACCTGTTTGTAGACAAGGAGTTTGTTTCTCAAGGACATGGGGGACTTCGTATTGTACAGGGGGTATAACATGGCCATTCTCCTGCTGACTTTGGAGGCTTGTGATGAGATATGAGCCTTTCACGTTAAGCGCATATCTAGAAGGACTCCCAGATAGGTTGCCTCCGTGGACGATGGTACCGTTTCACCTGCCAGGCGGAGATCGTCGACATCCTGGAGGTGGCGTATAGTAAAGGTAACAACTTTAGACTTCGTGGGATTTATCTTGAGTCGCCACGCAGCAAACCAGGCTGTCATCATGTTGGCGTATCTCTGAAGTCTTTGCACTGCAAAGTCGTGGTGTGATGATGCGGTAGTAATCACTATATAGTCGACAAATAGACACAGATTGCAGCTCCGGAGAGGAGGTAGAGGGTTTATATGGATTAAAATAGCAGGGGCCCCAGGGCACTGCTTTGGGGCACTCCTGCGTTGATGAAAAATGTAGGAGACTGTATGCTGTCCCTTGTCACAACAAAAGTTCTGTTGGTCAAGAAACTGTGTATCAGGTGCACCAGATATGACGGTGTGTCATAATTGATAAGGCGATGAATGAGGCCGTCATGCCATTCAGAATCAAAGACACGGGAGATATCCCAAAAAAGGGCTGTAACATAATGCCGGTTGTTGAGGCCAGTGATCACTTGGTCCACGAGGCGAAGGAGTTGATGAGTGGTAGAATGTTGCCGCCGAAATCCAAACTGTTCGGAGCGTAGGATGTTGTGGCGGTCAAGCGTGCTCTGTAGGCGCTTCTGGATGACTTTCTCTAACAGATTGCTTATCGCTGGTAATAGGCTGATGGGTCTATAGTTGCCTGTGTCTTTAGAATCTTTTCCCGGCTTTGGCAGTGTGATGTGTGCAAGGCAAAGCAAGCTGTTGAAAAATTGGACGACTACAGCCAGCCATGTAGCTGGGAGCGCTTTTAAAGCTGCGTAGGGGAGGGTGTCATTTCCCGCAGCTTTGTATGGCCGGACAGAGGCTATAAGATTCGTGACTTCTTCTACTGTGGTGAGACATATATCGTCATTTCCAAGGGGTGTTGCTAAGAAGTTTTGCACCACCGCCTCGACCACTTCCGCAATCACAGTGTCAAAAGGGTCCGCTGGATGGAAGGTGGAGGCTAGATGTTCAGCCAACATATTGACCTTCTCTACCGTGGACTGAGCAAGTCTTCTGCCATCTGTCAGAAGTGGGTCGGAAGTGGGAACTCTGAGAATGGCCCTGGACATCCTCCAGAGGGAAGAGTCTGCCGTATCCAGAGTGCCCAGGCGACGTTCCCATCTGTCATTGCAGTGATCTCGTAGTTCCATTTTGAGAATGAACTGAAGTCTGTACCACTCGCGTTTGTCCATTGGGTTGCGCGTGAGTTGGAATTTGCGTCGAGCTCTGTTCTTCGCCGAGATGAGTGAGTGAGTGAGTGAGTATTGTTTAAGGGCCCATCGACAACTAGGTCATTAGGGCCCTAAGTTCACAGAATAAAACAAGCCAACAATAAAACCTCACCCTAAAAAGCTAAAAGGTGAAAGTTAAAATAACTTAAAAAAGGTTAAAAAGTCTAAAACCGAGAGCTAAAACAGTTAAAAGTTAAACAACTGGTAAAAACGTAGACTTATAAAACTTAAAACTGATAAAATCTTTAAAAGGTAAAAACCAGAATAACATCCAAAGTAAAAACAACTAAAAGTCAATATCCGCCAATATAAAAGCACCTTACACTTGCTTGCAAAAATCAATCTTGGCAACAAACCGCAGTGCTGTGTTGACAGCTACTGCGTCGTTGCCTAAAACAGAGCACAGTGTAAGGCCCAGGCCTAGGGACTGACGCTCATGACCGTATTGCGGACAATCAAGAAGGACATGTGCGACGGAGAGTGGAACATTGCACGTCGCACAGACAGGCTCCGGATCACCACGCAAAAGATGTCCATGCGTGGCTCGAGTGTGGCCTATCCTCAGGCGGGTTAAAATCACTTCCTCACGCCTGGAATTCCTGCAGCTGGTCTGCCAGGGTTGTACAGTGTCCTTTATTGTCCGTAACTGAGTGCCAGCTAACGCTTCCCAAGATTGCTGCCAGTGGGTAAATAGATGGCGGCGAAAGTATTTCTGCACATCTACATAGGGTAGCGCACGGGTGGAGTATTCCGGGAGGCGGCATGCAGACTTTGCAGCCGCATCCGCCGCCTCGTTGCCCGGATAACCCACATGGCCTGGGATCCACGTAAAAACAAACTGGTATCCGCGAGACAGTAGTTGCGAGATCAACGTCTGAATTTTAATAATCAATGCCGAGGTGCCGATAAACTGTTGCAGGGCCTGGAGGGCGCTAAAAGAGTCGGAACAGATAATAAAACTTCCAGGACCTGAACTGGAGATAAAAAGCAGGAAATAAAATATGGCAAACAGCTCGGCGGTAAATACTGAACTGGCGTCTGGAAGGCGGTACTTGCGAACGTCGCCATGGTATACAAAAGCGGAACCCGTCGCACTACCCATCCGTGAGCCATCAGTAAATACCGGAGTATGAGTCCGGTATCGGCCCAGAACTGCGGTGAAAAGTTGGTGAAACACCGAGTGAGGGGTAGCTAACTTCGCACTGCTCGACAGCTCCAGGTCAAAGCGTGCACGCTGGAGCTGCCATGGAGGGTATCGGCCATGCGAATGCCGCTCTACGGCTGGCAAGCGTAGATCGTGTGCGGTCAGAAGTTCTCGAAACCTGATGCCGCTTGGACGGGAGATAGTTGTATTCCGCGTATAACGGTACACTAGGTCTGGACGCAATACAGGTGGAAACGAAGGATGACCTGGATGAGCGGCCAACCTTGCCACGTAGGAACATAGTAACAACGAGCGTCGGGCAGACAGTGGGGGTTCGCCAGAATCAGCATACAGACAGTCCACTCTACTTGTACGGAAAGCCCCAGTAGCGAGACGGATACCAGTGTGATGTATTGTATCTAAAAGGCGGAGTTTAGAGGCGGATGCGGAGCCATAGATAAAACAGCCGTAGTCTAGTTTGGACCGGACCAGTGAACGATACAACCTCAACATGACCGTGCGATCGCCGCCCCAAGATACCCCAGATAAAACCCGGAGCACCCGAAGCGAACGATCGCAGGAAGCACGCAGATAACGAATATGGTGCTCCCATGTAAGTTTGCTGTCGAGGTGTAAGCCCAAGAATTTCAGGTGCGGAACAAATGGAAGACGCGTGCCACGCAAATAAAGATCAGGGGCCGGGTGTACGCCACGAAGTCGATGGAAGTGGACACATTGTGTTTTCGTAGGGGAGAACTGAAAGCCGGTGCGAAATGCCCACTCGGCGATGGATGTTATAGCTAGCTGCAGTTGACGCTCGATGTGCTCTAAACTATGAGAACGATAGTATATCGCAAAGTCGTCAACATACAGTGACATTGGTATTCCCCTACGAACAACACTGGCAATGCCGTTGATGGCCACGGCGAAAAGTGTTACACTCAGAATCGACCCCTGGGGTACACCATTCTCCTGGATTCGTTCTTGTGAAAGCGTATGGCCAATGCGGACACGAAATCGGCGAAGTTGTAAAAAATTAAGAACAAAGAGAGCTAGATGGCCACGTAAACCGTAGTCGTGTAAACTACGGAGGATACCATAGCGCCATGTAGTGTCGTAGGCCTTCTGCAGGTCGAAGAACACCCCCACGACATGCTGCTTCATGAGAAAGGCATTCTGGATGTAGGCCTCCATGCAAGTAAGGTTATCGACACTCGAGCGATGTCGACGAAAGCCGCACTGAACGTTGCTCAGCAGGTTATTCGTCTCTAGCCACCACACTAAGCGAGTGTTAATCATTCGTTCCATGGTCTTACAAACGACACTCGTCAGGCAGATAGGACGGTAGCTAGAGGGAAGTGTCCGGTCCTTCCCCGGCCGAGGGATAGGGATGACAGTACCCTCGCGCCAGGAAGAAGGGAAAACCTGCTGAAGCCAGATGCGGTTGTACATGTTCAGCAGGAAGGTCAACGCCTCAGGTGGAAGATGAAGCAGCATTTGTCGGTGAATGTCATCAGGCCCAGGAGAAGAGTTCTTCGCGAGAGACAAAGCATGGGCTAGCTCCGCCTCCGTAAAATGAGCGTTGTACGGTTCACTAGAGTCACTTTTAAAATTGAGGACTACCCGCTCCGCAGATTCCTTGACGGGTAAAAAGGTAGTGTGGTAGCTTTGGGTTTGGCTATCAGCAGCGAAAGCGTCTGCGAGGGCGTCGGCGATATCCTGCTCGTGGGTGTAAGAGCGTCCCTGCACGGCAAGACCGGGTATTATCGTCCGGCGACACTTGCCGTACATACGCCGAACCGCAGTCCACACCCTTTGTGTTGAAGTGCGTCGAGAGATGGAAGAGACGTAAGATACCCAGGATGTGCGTTTTGCACTGCGAAGTACAAAACGCGCCCGGGCACGCACTCGCTTAAAGGTAATAAAGTTCTCTTCCGTAGGATGTGCACTGAAAACTCGCAAGGCCCGTTTGCGGGCTTTAACAGCCAAACGACATTCCTCGGACCACCAAGGCACAGGAAGATGACGAGGTGTAGTAGAACCGCGAGGAATGCTGGAATTTGCTGCAAGCAGGACAGAACATGTAAAATACTCCACCATGTTGTCGATGGTGGTAAAACCATCGTCGGTAAGGTGAATGAGGGAACGAAATTTCCCCCAGTCAGCCTTGGAAATAATCCAGTGAGGGTGTCGTGTTGGAATAGTATGGAAACCAGATATGTGAATGTTAATGGGAAAATGATCACTGCCAAAGAGGTCGGAGAGCACCGACCAATCAATGAGTGGTACCAATGACGGGCTACAGAAGCTAACGTCTAAGGCGGAGTACGTACCATAGGCAGATGATAAAAAGGTAGGGGCACCAGTGTTCAACAAAAGGAGGCCGGACATATCGCAAACGTCTCCTACAAGGCATCCGCGAGCATCGTCAGTGTCGGAGCCCCATGAAGAGTGTTTGGCATTCAGATCACCAAGGAAGATAAAGGGTGGCGGAATCTGAGCCAAAAGAGCTCGAAGGTCGTTCTCGTGTACAACACTGACCGGTGGCAGATAGACATTGCAAATTGACAGACTTAAGCCCTGCAACTGGATACGCACAGCCACAGCTTGCAGCGGCGTGTTTAGCGGGATGCTTGTGGCAGAGATGGTATGCGCCACCAAAGTAGCAACTCCTCCGCTTGCTCGTCGATCAGCTGCAGAGTCATGCCTAAAAGCCGAAAAACCACGAAGATGTAATGCGTGATTAGGGTGCAAATGTGTTTCTTGTAGGCAGACGATTGATGGAGAGCGTTGCGCAACGAGATGCTGTATGTCCGGAACACGTGCCCGGAACCCATTAACATTCCACTGGATTATTTCCATGGTAAAGAAGAATTAGTGATTCGTCTTCATCTTTTTCTTCTTCATCTTTACCTTAACCGACTTTGGACGGGGTAGGTTAATTTCGTCATCCCCTAGTGACTCCTCGGATGTACGGGAGTCTGAAGATCCCCTGCGGCTCGCGGAACGGGAGCGGGAGCGGGACTTCATTGATGACGTGTGGCTGCTGGCGCGAACATCAGGCCTAGAGGAATGGCTATCAACAGGCTGGCTACGACTTGTGGACGCCTTGTGAGCTGGTGTCTGCACGGCTGTAGATGTTGTAGCTTTTGCAGGTGTGGCACGAGACAGTGGAACAATACTCGCTGGTAGGTCTGTCTGTGTGGAGGCATCTGATACAGGGACATGCTGTATCGCTACGGTGTTAACAGGAGCGCGTCGGGCAGCCAAGGCATAACCTGTGGTGGTCGCAGGTTGCAGCTGCTCAAAGCGACGACGCGCCTCTGGAAATGTAAGATGTTCTTTCACGCGTAGCTCCTGTATACATTTTTCATCCAGAAACTTCGCACACTGACGCGAGCTAGATGGATGACCGGCTCCACAGTTAACACAATGAGGGTCACGGGTACAAGCCGTGCCCTCATGAGGTGATAGGCCACAACGCTCACAAACGGCAGGATGGTTGCACGCGGTCTTAGTATGTCCGAACTTCTGACACTGAAAACAGCGCATAGGGTTCGGGACATATTGACGTACGGGGGCACGCTCGTACCCGCAGAAGATGTATTCTGGCAACTGTGTGCCCTTAAAAGTGAGGAAAACCGTACGTAAATCAATCACTTTACCATCCTGCTTTCTTGTCAGACGGTACGCTTGACACACACGCTGGTCAGAGAGGCAAGTAACAATCTCCTCGTTTGACAGACCGTCCAGACTGGATGTGGTGACAACTCCTCTGCATGAGTTTAGAGATTTATGTGGGGCTACCCGGATGGGGTAGGAGCCCAACAAAGTGGCTTTCAACAATTTCTGGCACTGGTCTGCGGTGGTCACTTCTACCAAAAGCGTACCGTCTCGTACTCGGGTGGCGTTTTTAACAAGGCCACAGATCCTGTCGAGTTCTTTCTTTATGTAAAAGGGGCTAAGATCCTTCATCGTTTTCCTTTCACTGGCCAAGGTCAAGACTAGAAAACTGTCGAAATGAGAGGGTTTGCGCGGATGCATGTTGAAATCGGACCCCCATCCGGAACCGTCGGCGTCAGCCTGCCATCCGGGGGTCAAAGAAAAGAAAGACACCAAAATCTCCACGGTCTGTGCCGCCATGGAGACCCCTCCATGACTGACCTCAAGGCGTACTTCAGAGGAGCTACCCTCCGATCTCCACTGCTTGTCCGCATGGGTAAACCGTTCACCACGTGACGCCCCGGTTTTATGCCCCCACCACAGGAATAACCGCCTGTGGCTCCCCGCTTTAGCACACGCTGCCTCAACGGAGTCAGCGTGGATTCAGGGGACTTCGGGTTGATTACACCGGGGCTCCGTCAGCGGTAACACGTCCGGCCGGTGATACTAACCCGACGGCACGCGGCCGTCGGGAGATTAACACCGGCCGTGCCCTCAAGGAGCTACGTGGGTGTACATGACGTGTGGACGGGCTCCGCACCTAAGGCTACACATGGGGGCAGTGTGAAGGGTCCGCACAACCTTCGCGCCTGAGACCTCCGAAGAGCACACAAGTCGGGGGCCGCGCTGAAAACCGTGGGACAGGACCACGGAGATAGGAAAGATCCCTGCTGGTGAGACAGGAGTTATAAATCTACGAACTTACAAACTAATAATCAGAATAAACCTAGAAGAGGAAGAGGGTGATATAAAAAGCAACATAAAACGTCACACGTGGCACAGTTAATGAAGGTGGAGGGGGTGAAATGATTGTGCGCAGCTCGGGGCCCCGGGTGCGCCAAACCCGGACCTACCGTGGTAGGTTCCCCTGGGGGAGTTTGATTTCGGAGTCCTCTTCTCCTAGATGAGTTGTCGACCAAGACTAACGAGCCTCATCTACCCGTTGGAATGTTCTTAGCTTCCCCTCACCTCTTGCCTACCAGTGGTCACAAAGACACACTTAGTAGGCCGTCTGGATCGGGTACTGAGCCCCTCCGCCACGACAAGGCGACACTCCTTCGGAGGGGTCGCCGAGATGAGATGACGAAGCTCGCGAGGGAGAGGTTTTTGGTCGGTTGAAAATTTACGCCGAGGAAGGGTAGCTTCTGTCAGGGCTGTAACCATAGTGGATGTGATGGTGGACGCAAGATGGTCTGCATCCATAGTGTTCTGGCACGGTGGGAAGATGGCTGACTGTGCGGCCAATAGTGTAGTGTATTTGCTCCAGTCAGTCCTCCGGGGATTTAGGATTCTTACAGGGGCTGTGTTTGACGGCCGGTCTCTGAAGAGCAGAATGACTGCGCAGTGGTCGGATGATAGTTCTGGGATTGGAGAAGAGTCGTGGATGGTGACGGAGGTTTTGAAGAATGGCGATCTCTAGCTAGTCAGGTGGGCGACGGTCACCATAGCTAATGGTTGGAGATGCTGGAGCAAGCGCAACAAGGCTCATGGTAGCTTTCTAGTACCATTTCTCTATGATTTCTAGTGGTTGAGTTCCATGATGGGATTTTGGCGTTGAAGTCGCCCATCGCTATGGTGGTTGAGCCGGGTAAGAAAACGGCATCTAGGTCACGTGCACTGATGCGTCTATTGGGCGGAATGTAGACGGAATATAGATGAAGTGGGCCTCTAGTGGTGGTCACTTGTATTCCAGTGCCTTCCAAGCCCTCTGTGGGTGGAAAGTGAAGGCGATGGTGCTGGCTATTTCGGCTAACGTATACGGCCGTGCCACCACGGCCAGGGTCACTCCGGTGGCATAGCATGCCAGGTATAGTGGCTTTTTGATTCGGAGGTAGGTAGGTCTCTTGGACCATGACAACAGTTATTTTGTTGACTGCAAGGAAGTTTTTAATCTCTTGCAGTTTGCCACGGATGCTGTTGGCGTTCCAGGAGCAGATCTTTATACCGTGGACGTTGATTAGTGCTTTAGGCCTATCTGCCATACTGGGACATGAAGTTATAGACAGTGTAGACCAGTACAGTTTCTGAGGCCATAAAAGCCGGCCGCTGAGCAAGGGCCTCAGCGAGAACGGTGGCGAATTTCGCTTGCAGGTTTGGTGGAATCTTGGCCATTAAGGTGAGGAACCCTTCATCAGGGATGAGCGCATTGGGCTGAGCAGTTGGCGGTGAAGGCGGGTACGCTAACAGGCGCTTCTGCGCAGGTTCACGTGTTGGTAGTCGCCTGGGTTGACTGGTCACTAATGGCGTTCCGCGGTGGGTCCTGGTAGTAACTGCAGGTAAGGTGGCAGCACTGCATGAGCTGGTAAGAGCAGGCTGTTGAGGAGGAGCAGTTGTAGGAGCTGGCATGGTTGCTGGGTGCATCTGCATTGATAGAGGCACTCCAGGTGTAAATTAAATTAAATTATTTTGTTATTTAACGACGCTGTCAATTGCCAGGATCATATCAGCGTCGCCGGTGTGCCGGAATTTCGTCCCGCAGGAGTTCTTTTACATGCCAGTAAATCTACTGACATGGAGCTGTCGTTTTTAAGCACACTTAAAAACCATCGGTCTGTGCCGAGTTTGAACCCACGGCCTTGGGATCAGTAGGCCAGCGTCTAACCAACTGAGCCACCCAGACCAACACTGCAGGTGTAAGAGTGGGTGTCAGAGAGAGAGCGGATCCTGCCGTGAGAGCTGCGGCATAGTTAGGATGTTTCACTCGTTCAAGAGGTCCGAGCCCTGGGAAACGGGCACCTCTGAAGGTTTCCCTGGGGAGATCCAAGGGGTTCCCACTTCTTGGTGCAGCATCACAACGGGTACGCTGTCCGTTTTTGTTCAAGTGCATTTCTATCCTGGCCTCTTGCCAGACGGGACTTTTGCGTATCTGCAGGAGTGGTCGCCTCCACAGTTGTAGCAAGTTGGCTTGGCGCCTTGTACACCAGGTAGTTGGCAGTCTGTACGTTTGTGGCCTGACTCACCACAAAAGGAGCATACCGTTCGTATGCGACAACCGCCTGCGCTGTGTTGAAATTGTTGGCAATTGGTACATTGTAAAGCTTTAGCTGGCGGGCAATAGGGTTCAACACATACAAGGGCGTTGAACATCTTAGTTTCTTTATAGATGTTTTGGGAGTGTGCCTCCTCTTTGAGAGCCACACGAAAATGAGGTAGGAGCTGCGGAGTTTGACTTCTATTGGAACGGAGTTGTCCTACTCGCTCAACGGGGTATCCCAACTGTTTGAGGTGTGCAGTGACCTCTGTCTCAGTAGTGTACATGGGCAGGTCTTTTAAAGTCACGTACAGTAGTTTCTCATCGGGCACTAAGGTAGTCAGATACTGCACCGATCCGTCGCTCAGCACTATGCGGATTTTGCGATGGTCATCCGGAGTGCTGGGCATTAATGCAACAGTCCCACTCATGTTTCGGACTGTATAGGCCACGTCAGGATGAGAAGTGTTGAGATAAGTCGTTATTTCAGGGGCCTTCGTCGGGTCCCGGAGGAAGATTGGAGTTGCCATCTGTGACCTCCTTGGAGCAGTGGCTAGTGTAGGATTCTCATGTACACCATCTGAAGTTTCCATTTGGGGCTCATTTTCTGCAAGAGCCTGTGGCGTGGTAGCATTTTGGCTGGTAGTGGCCAATGGCTAGAACCTGTTTGTGGATTATATGGGCATTGTTGAAGAGGGGTTCAAGTTCCTCTTCCGTTTTGTGGAAACCGTTTGACACTCCTGGGCATGTGGACTGGCCTTGTTGTGCGACTCCAGGTAGGTGTTGATAGCTTCAACCCTTAGTTTGTGAGTGCACAGGGTCTTGTAGAGGGTGGTTATATCTTCCCTTGAAATGGTGGTGTCTGGTAAGACTTGCAGGATATGATGTTCGGCTTGTGCGATGTAACAAGCTCTGGCCCTTTTCTCATTGGTCAGTACGCTATGTACTTCTGGCGTGAGAGGTAAAAATGGATTAACTACAAGAGCGTTGTCTAAATAGAGCTGAAAGTTGCCACCCTCAAGATAATAGAGAGTAGGGTTTGTAGCGTGCGATGCGCTTGTAGCCCTTGGTTGGTGTTTGGTGATGGTGTGGTTCCGCTTGAGGAACATCAACAGCGCTTGAAGCAATCTCAGCCATGTCAGTATGTCAGGTCAGAAAAGTCGGGTGAGCGCTGGTTTACACAGATAGCAGCGTACTGGACCAAACGGCGCCTTACCAGTCTGTTGACTGATGGCTGTGGCCTTGCTATCCTACTCACCGGTCACGTAAGTACGTGCTTTAAAAGCACAAAAGATAGTCTTGGGAAGCACAATTTGTGCAGAAGTTAAGTGCACCAATCAGGCACACGGATGCAACAGCCAATCGCTTGGCTGCGCGAAGCTCGGAGTTCACAAGATGCTAGTAGCAGTATGAACGACGAAAACAAACTCGGTTCAGAGAGTTGCGTTCCAAACTTCGTGAGAGGTGGACGTAACTTTGTTAGTGCTCTTGCATGCAGATTGCTGGACGAATCAGAGAGAAGCTCTACACTTCATCCTGCAACACGCCGTAGATGTTTCAGCATCCACAGCTGAAGAAACGTCTATCATTTCTTCATCCCGGCGTTGTGATTTGTCGTTATATTACGCCGACCGATTGGTGCAAACATTTCTGTATCAATTGTCCTCTAACCACACGACTTTTGTGCTTTTAAAGCACACTAAACCAATTCCTAAGACCGGTGGGTAGGGTAACAAGACTTAGCCATCAGTTTTATTACTGATAAGGCGCCTTTTGGTCCTGTCCTCTGTTACCCGGCCAAACCGCGCTCACCAAACTTGACGACGACCATGCCTAGTCCCCTGACAAACGAATCTGGAAACATGAGCTTGTATTACCTTGAGGGAGGTAATATTTTAACGTTCCTTGGAGAGGAACTCATCAAGGAGCCATCACTACCCTTGGAGGAACCCATTCGCAACACCATTGTAAGCGAGCGCCAAGCACGGCAAGCTTACATCACACAAGCTGACTCCCAGCTGCTTGAAATGCTGCCTAAAAATGATGTGCCGCGAAGTGATTGCACCCAACTATATCGCTCCATGGCTGCACACAAGGCACGATTAGATGCAATAGATAGTCATCTATTCCATCACGACCAGGCCACAAAATCCCAACAACAGTGGCACACATTACAGCCAAAGAGGAAGAGAAATACACCCTCTCATCCCAGTTTAAACGTGCCAGTATCTACGGCAAATCAGTACCAAGCTCTGGCTTCCACCTCTACTCAAAATAACGTAGCAGAGAGCATGGAAGAGGATGTTGCCACTTCAGCAACTACACCAAATGTAAGCCAGACAGGCAATGTTGCCCAACAGCCGCAACAAAATACAAGAAGGACTACGCCAATCTTTCTGCGTAATCCAGAGGATGCTAGGAAGGTTATCCATCACTTCCGCGAGGTAAGAGAGCCTCTATTTACAGTTAAAAATGCACGACAGATAGTATGCATTCAGACAACTTCCCCTGAAGCCCATAGGCAAGTTCGCCGGTTTTTGGAGTCGCAAAAACTGGAATTTATCGCCACTCCTTTGGCTGAGGAAAAGAGACTGCACGTAACCATAAAAAACGTGCCTCAGTACATCACCACTGAAGAGGTGTCAGACCTCTTAAAGAGCAAGGGCTACCCAGTGGTCAAGGTAGCCCAGCTTCGTGCAGTTCGTGGACCTTACAAAGGCCCCCTGCCCCACTTCCGTGTGGCTTTAGAAAAAACGGAAATCACAGAGGGGATATATCGAGAAACCCAGATGTTTTCCACCATTGTCAAAGTGGAGGCCTACAGACCACCCCTAGACATCAACAGTGCACGAGCTGTCAGCAGTTCACTCACGGAGCTGCAGGGTGCAACCTTTCCCCTGTTTGTGCTTTTTGTGGTGAAAAAGGCCACGAAAGAAACGCCTGTCCCAAGAGGCTGATAGATGGGGCGCAGCCCACCTGTGCAAACTGTGGTGATGCACACTCATGTAGATACGCCAAATGTCCTATTTGGCAAGAAGCAAGATACGAGATGGAGTGCCGCAAGAAAGGAACACCATCTAGAGTTGATGCCGCACCTAGGGTCCCGAACCCTCGCGGTCTTCCAAAGGAGGCCTTTTATGGAACTAGGCACCCTTGCTTACCATCTCGCCAGCCCCTAAGTTTCCCATCTTATGCTGCTGCAGCAAATATTTCCTTAAACCAGGAGTCTCAGAAAACGCCACTTCCACAGAGACAAGCCCAACATCCAAGGCACTCCTCCAACATCCCCTCATTGGCCGTTCAGCGACAACCTAAACCAATGGGAGAAAACCACATGAATATTACTACACTACCAGCCAGGACAGCATATGCAAACCAAGCATCATCTGCCACCTCTCCTGCAGATCACTCAAACTACGAGGAAATGGATTCGGCCTTTTACGAGGTAATCGACCGTATTCCTAGTCACCTCCGCATCCAGTTTGCTGCCGCACTGGCAGAAGCACTTCTGTCGCGCCCACCATCACTTTCGGCGGATACAGTGCTAATCCGCACCGTCTTCACCTTCTGTAGTCGTCATGGCTAGTACGCCCATTACAAAACCAGACTTCTCCAAGCTAACAATATGCTACTGGAACGCAAATGGGCTGCGATCCAAGCGAGAAGAACTAACAGACTTTCTAGGAATGCACAAAGTCCAGGTGCTATTAGTACAGGAAACACACCTGCATCCGCACATAAGGATGAAAATCCCTGGAATGAAGTGTTATATAAAGGACCGTGAAGATGGCTTTGGAGGAACAGCAATATACATAAATGACACCATCTGTCACCATCAACTTGACATCCCAAATACCAGAAACATGGAAGCTACTGGTATCCAGATAAGCACGGCTCGAGGACCCCTAAACCTGTTCTCGGTGTATATTGCACCAACAAGGCCGTTGCTAGACAGGGAACTTGATTTACTGTTCTCCTCTCCAGTACCAACTATAGCTGCAGGCGACTATAACAGTAAACACCAAAACTGGAACTCCACCCGTATATCACACCGAGGCCAAAAGTTAAATGCCTATGTGACCTCTCAGTACAGGTCCCTAACTCACCTACCATACATTACGGTGATCCCACACCTCCAGATTGGCTTGATATTGCACTGGTCAAAAATGTGAGGCCTCACATAATATTATATACAGTGCCAGCTCTATCTTCTGACCACTATCCAGTCCTCATCACTTTTCCATCTAAGCCAACATACAAACTAGCACGGCCAGTTCCCTCGCCTCGAACTACAAACTGGGAAAAGTTCACCAATATATTGAAACAAGTTCAACCACGCCTTGAACCCTGCACAACTTCCCAGGAAGTTGAACTGTTGGTGAAAAATACGACAGAGGCTATAGTGTCTGCGATCAGGAGCGCATCGCCAAAGCCAACACTACACCAATTTAACAGCGAGCCTCTACCTGGGAGGATAAGTGCCCTAATTCAGAATAAAAATAGAGCCAGGTGACGTTATATGTTCTCCAGGTCCCCGGAGGACAAGACATTTTACAGACGTCTACAGGAGAAACTTAAGGTCGAACTCCGCCAACATTCAAACAACAAATGGGAGTCTCACCTTTGTCACTTAAAACCAGAAGATGGCTCTCTTTGGCGGACAACCAACGTACTAATGGGTATTCCACAACAAAACCCACCTCTTCAGCACGGACAGGTGACAGCTCAGTCGGGAAAAGAAAAAGCTGAATTGCAAGCTAGATATCTAGAAACATATTCTATGGCAGCGGATTCAGCTGACCAGGACCACATTACTCAAGTCCAATCGGAAATTACCAACTTTCTCCAGGTTCCTGCTGATTATTCTCACCTTGAGGAAACGTCGGTGCAGGAAATCACAGGATATATACGCAAGCTTGCTCCCTACAAAGCCCCAGGATTTGACGGAATCACAAACGCCGCTCTAAAAGCCCTTCCACCTGATTGGCTGAAACTATTGGCTCACATTTTCAATGCCATACTTAGAACTTCGCACTTTCCACAAACATGGAAGTATGCGAAAGTTATCACCATATGCAAGCCAGGAAAAGATCCGTCATCGCCAGAGAGTTATAGACCCATCAGCTTACTTCACGTTCTGAGCAAACTCTTTGAGAACGTGATAGAGACACGGCTAAGGAGTACCTTAGACAGGCACAACGTAATTAGGCCCGAACAGTTCGGCTTCAGAACATCACACTCAACTGTTCACCAACTTCTCCGGCTGGTGGATGAGATATACATAGCTTTTAACAGACGTCATTACGTCTCAGCCCTATTGTTGGACGTAACTAGGGCTTTCGACAGCGTTTGGCATGAGGGACTTATTGCTCGCCTCCTCACATATCAAGTTCCATCATATCTCATCCATCTACTGCACTCTTATCTTCAAAACAGAGTTTCCGCTGTAGCTTATGAAGATGCTACTTCCACCTCTCATCCTATACGTGCCGGCGTACCCCAAGGCAGTGTACTGGGACCCACACTGTTTCTCCTGTACATAAATACTCTTCCTACACTACCACGGTGCTCACTCTACCTTTTTGCGGATGATACCGCCGTTACCTCAACATCTTCAAAAAATTATATGTCAGCTAGGCGCATTCAACATTATGCTGACCTACTGACCACCTGGTTCAATCGATGGCGGTTACGTATCCACCCTCAGAAAAGCCAAGCTATAACCTTTGGCCGTCGCCCGATGGTTGACGTGGCACCCATCCGCTTGGCAGGGGAAGATGTGCCGTGGTCAAATTGTGTCAAATACCTAGGAGTTACCCTAGACGTCAAACTTACCTGGAAGACACACTTGGAAGACGTCAGCAATAGGGTTAACAAAAGAATGGCAATGCTGTACCCGCTTTACAACAGGAGATCTCACCTGTCCTTGGACAACAAACTGCTATTGTATAAGCAAGTTCTTAGACCAGCCTTTACATGTGCCTGCCAGATCTGGGGAGTAGCAGCTCAAACACACCTGAGACAGCTAGAAGTTCTTCAGTCAAGATATCTAAGAACGGCTACAAACTCTCCATGGTGTATACCAAATGCTACCATTCAGAAGGATCTTCACTTTCCCTCAGTGAAGCAATACATCAACATACTTTCACAACCATTCTTTGACAAGCTCCCTTCCAGTTTCAACCAACTAATACGGGGACTAGGCGAGTATGACTTGGACCCTGGAGAGCGCTATAAACGCCCACGACTTGTCCTTGGCAACGTATTAAAAAAAAAAAAAAAAAAAAAAAAACAATTTATGACATGACTTCCTAACGTGACATAACCTCCTAACTTCCTTTCACATCCTAAAGGATACACAGACATATTTTAATTACATAAAAAAAAACATACACCAACAAACAAACCTTATTACCGCCTATAATGTAAGACATCTTACACGGCCAGTAGAGGGTTGATACCCTGACCTGGCAAGAACCGGAGGGCGGTCTGCAAGATATTCTGCAACCACAACCCTCCAGTGTTTTTCGGAGCGTCGTCGAAAACAAACTCCAGAGATCCAGCCAAATTCTGGAAACTAATTAAAGGTACCAGAAAGAAAACTGCCCCCTATTGCCCTATCAAAAGGATGGTTGTATATATACGACACTCACGAAAAATTAGAAATATTTCCACAACATTACAGCGAGGTATTTCAAGCTCCTCCAAGTCCCGAATTTCCTAAAGGACACTACAATCTAGTCAAAAAATACATCAAACTGAACGAACAGCTCTACATTCCATAGTTGCCCATACACAATCTAGACGCAGAAGATGAAGCAGAAACACCAATTAAACCACAAGAAATAATTAAAATCCTATCACACACACGAAACACCGCTCCATGACCCGACTGAATTACACACCAAATGATAAAAGATCTACCAACATGTTCAATTGAGGAGCTAGCAATCACTTACAATCTTATGCTAAAACATGGAAAAACCGGGAAGCTCAAATCAGACCACACAAACTACAGGCCAACCTCTCTTACGTCTCCCCTCCGAAAGAGTGTCGCCTTGACGTGGCAGAGGGGCTCAGTACCCTAACCAGATGGCCGACTAAGTGTCACTTTTGACTACTGGTAGGCAAGAGTTGAGGGGAAGCAAAGAACATTCCAAACGGGTAGATGAGGCTCGTTAGTCTTGGTCAATGACTCATCTAGGAGTAGAGGACTCCGAAATCAAACTCCCCCAGGGGCTCCTACTACGGTAGGTACGGGTTTGGCGTACCCGGGGCCCCGAGCCATACTCTCGATTGGATTCCCCCAAGAGGTGAGAGGGCACATGCCAAACGCCCAATCAACTTTGGTCCACTTTTGTGTTTGATCTCCCACCTGTTACCTCCCTGTACACAGTCTGATGGATAACCTACGCGTGGGTGTAGGAGGATGGGGTGACGCAAGGGGTGACTGGGTAATCGCGTAAGTCCCATGTAGGATCTGTGTGCGTATCTGCTGATAAAGGTCAGTCCCGGAGAGGGGCCATTGCATGAGCTGATGCACTCCTGAAGGCGATTGGGTCCCTCTGTCTATACATTGGGAGGTGAGACCCTAGGGTGAGCAAGGTCCAGGACAGGACTGTCACCAAGGCCGGGGTGGCGCCCAGGATGTGAGCATGCCATCGGAGACATTTGCAATGGTGGAGGATGACATCGCCACGAGTTCGTCTAAAACTCACAGCAAAAAAACCATTCAGGTTTGCGTAAAGGAAGTAGCAGAGTCGAGTGGTTCTCGCTACTTAGTAATATCTAGAACTGAGGGAGATAAGACATTTTTATCCG
Source organism: Tenodera sinensis (assembly GCA_030765045.1). Taxonomy (NCBI): domain Eukaryota; kingdom Metazoa; phylum Arthropoda; class Insecta; order Mantodea; family Mantidae; genus Tenodera; species Tenodera sinensis. The sequence continues at coordinate 7,301,235 of JAUKNM010000025.1, read as the reverse complement.
TGAGCCCATTTATAATTCAAAAGGGTTTGGATAACATTGCTGGTCCAGTAAAATCATGCACTAGATCTCGCAATGGCACGCTCCTGGTTGAAGCACATTCAGCTACCCACGCAGCTAAGATACAGAAAGCGAACATACTAGCAAGTAATCCTGTACGTGTCGAGATGCACAAAACCTTGAACACAGCGCGCGGGGTGATAAACACCCGCGCATTGGAAGGATTATCCAATGAGGAGATTCAAGAGAATCTGACAGAGCAAGGCGTCATACACATTTACCGGGTTCAACGTTAGGAAGGTGGTGAGTTAAAGCAAACTAATACCCTGTTCCTGACCTTTGATCGGGTAGATCTTCCGCAAAGGATTAAGGCAGGGTATGAATCCATCGAAGTTAGGCCGTTCATTCCGAACCCACTCAGCTGTTTCAAGTGCCAGCGCTTTGGACATACAAGCGAGCTTTGTAAGGGACTAGCTACATGCCCTCAATGTGGAGATGAATTCCACGATGGTGCATGCACTACAGCTCCTTCATGTGTGAACTGCAGAGGTGAACATCCTTCTAGTTCCCGAGACTGCTCCGGCTTTGTAGAGGAAAAAGCGATCCAAGAGATACGGGTTAAAGAGAAGGTGCTCTTCTCAGAAGACCGGAAGCTCTTGCGTCTACGCCAACCCTCTGTTCCCAGATCTGGAACCTATAGCTCTGTTGCTGCTAAAGCGGTACCGAGCAGAGAGATCGCAACGCAGACCAGCGATTTCATTGGGGCAACAATTTCTGAAAACACACTTCATGCCCGTAGCTCTATTCCAAAGCCCTCAACATCAGCGCGCACATCTGTATCAACGTGTACAAAATCTGTTGGTGAAAAAAATTCAACTGTTAGATCACCAACGAAAATGTGAAACTCGAAACAAAAGACTAGCAAACCTGTTATCTACAATGCCTCACCGATTAAGTTTAAGAACTACACAGAGAACGATTTCCTCAAGGAAGATAAGCCTCATCCCAGTACATCAAAGGGATATAAGAGTCCAAGAAGATCTCGAAGATCCTCTTCTGGGAAATCTTCAGGGATAGACTCTGACCGGCGGCTTTCACCTTCGCCCGTCTCCGTGTCAAATCGGTTCGAAGCTCTCGAACCAAAATTCAGTCTCGGAACACAAACGTCCTCGGCAGAGGACATGGAGCTGGAATCTGCCCACACTGGGAGACCCCCAGTGGAAAAGAGGCGCGAAAAAGCGTCAGATGAAAATGTAAGCCCGAGAGAGAAGAAAAGGGCAAAATTAATTCGACAACCGCCTATTCCAAAGTAATCTAGAGTTACCTCAGAATTACCTATCCCATACACAATGTAATATGACTATCCTACAATAGAACTTACGTGGCATAAGAAGCCAACGATCAGAACTCGAGCTTTTGCTCAAAGAAAAAGAACCTCTGGTCGCATGTTTGCAAGACACTAAGCTGCGTCCTCAAGATGCTTTCCATCTAAGGCGATACACCCCAGTACGGTGTGACGTCACACCAGAAGAGGGGCTTCCGGCACATTACGGCGCTATGATACCCGTGACCAGTGACCGAGTTCAGGTCGTACAGGTTCTCCTGTACGGGATGTCGTGTTTGCACAGCACCTAGCCGCTAATGCGACTTTATCTGTGCGGTATTGGAGGTTGTCTTTGTCTTGTCATGCTTTTGTGTCCTTGGCAATGGATTCTTTTTGTATGCCTAGTTTAGGATACAGAAAGGGGCCGGGAATAGGTGTTGGGGTAATGATGTATTAGAAGATGGGAGTGGCATTACCCTTATCCAAGGGTGCCCTTGGGTAGGCGGTAGCTGTTCCTTCTTCGAGGTGCTGTGTGGTCGTATTGACCAAATGCCCGTACCAGCTGATTTGCGTGGGAGTTTAGTGTGGAGTGCATGGTTCGGGATCGCTCCCTTACCAAGTCCATGATGTAGGGAAGTCCTGATTGGTTGTGGAGGATGTAAGATGGGAATCTACGTCCGGTATTGAATATCATTCTTAGCGCCCTGTTCTGCACTGATTGCAGTTTGCGCATGCTAGATGGTGCTGCCGATCCCCAGGCTACGCAGCCGTATAGGATCAATGGCGGAATGATTGCCCTATAAATCCTTAATTTTAGGTGGTTGGGCATGGTAGATCTGAGGATAGGGTAGAGCTGTCTGAGCGCAGCGTGACCAAGTTTGGCCTTTGCTCGGGCGTGTTGGGCGTATGTTAGCCCGCGATCGAGGAGAACGCCTAAATATTTGGCGGAGGTTACCCATGGGATATTTCTCCGCCTAAGCCGAAGAGACCGTTCCGGCCGCCAATGGCGAACCTTACCAAGAAGGAGAGCGGAGATTTTCCCCGGACTAATAGCCATTCTCCACTTCTCACTCCAACGGTCCACGGCGTCGAGTTGTCGTTGAAGGGGAGGGAGGCAATATCTCACATTTTTATTTTGTGCCATGATGAGGACGTCGTCCGCATACTGGCATGTCACAGTATGTTGTTCCGTGGGGAAATCGGACATGTTAGCTGCAAAGAGTAGCGGGGAGAGTACACTGCCCTCTGGGACTCCTGCCGCTATTTGTCTTATTGTAGACAGTTTTCCTTCCACTTTCACTCTGAAAGTGCGGTCCTGAAGGAAACTGCTGATAATAGTGAGATATGCAGGAGAATTATTTGCCTGCTCTAGTTTGTACAGTAGGCCTTGGTGCCAAGTGGTGGCAAAAGCCTTCTCCACGTCCAGCAGCACCGCTATGGTCTTGATGTTTCCCTGGAAATCCAGGGATACCATCTCGGCCACACGCAGCAACTGCATGGTCGTGGAATGACCCCGACGAAAACCAAACTGGTGATCCGCTAGGAGTTGCCTCTCCTCAAAAAGAGGTATTAGGCGGGTAAGGAGCAACCGCTCAAAAACTTTTGAGACGATTGGGAGAATGCTGATGGAACGGTAGTTGTTAGGAAAGACTGGGTTCTTGCTCGGTTTCAATATACATACCACCGTCGCCTCCTTCCAGAAAACCGGAAGGTGACGAAGACGCAGGCATGCATTGAAGATCCGGGTCAAGCGGACCACAGCCTTTTTGGGTAGGTGCTGGAGCATGAGCGCCGTGACGCCGTCATGTCCAGGGATTTGTTGGGATTCAGGCTTTGGATTTCGGAAATCACCGCTTTCGGGGTGATTATGGGAAGTTGGATCACCTCGTGTAGCCGCTGCGATTCCTCATAGAAGTAATCCACGGCTGCATCCACGAGTTCAGTAAAGTCTTCGTCTTGCGGGTTCTCCCGGGGTTCGAACTGTACCTCAAGGTGGTCCCCAAACACAGTGGCTTTCTCGTCTGGCTCAAAAGCGAGCCGCCCACGAGTGCCGTGCAAGGGATGCTGGTATTGGGTCTTGTCCTTCCTCAAGGCACCAATAATCCGCCAGGGTTTCTTTTCTTGAAGGTTTACAGTTTGTAATGTGTTTTCCCAGGCTGATGTTCTATGCGCACGGAGCAGTCGCCTTACCAGGGATTTGAACCTCTGGTAAACTGCTCCTATCCTGGGATGGCGGAAACGCTGCCATAGCTTCCGAACAGTTGCCTTGGCTTTTATCAAATGTCGGAGTTATATAGGTAAGGTTCTAGGATCTGGGGCGTTGGTGGGAATGCGGTGAGTATGTGCGCGTACCGCATTTAGGATCTGGTGGGAAAAGTCCGACGCTGCCTCTTCCAACGCCTCGATATCATCGATGCGAGGTCGAGGGTCGACTGAACGGTTAAGTTCTAGGACTGCTGCATCCCAGTCTGTCTCAAATGTCCAGTCTGAGTTTAACAGAGTTGGCATGGCTGCTGTGGAATCTACCACGACAGGGTCGTGGTCAGAGTCCAGCTCATTTACTGCCGAGAGGTCAAAGTGTAATGGCATGTTCTTGGTGATCATGATGTCTAAGACGTCAGGCCTGCCGCGGGCCGGATGGAATGTAGGACCTCTCGGCCCGTGCGCGACAAGGTTTGGGTCTCCGCTGATGAGGCGGTAGAGACCGCGCCCCCTGTGGTTGCTAGTGCGACTGTACCAGAGCCCATGCTTCGCATTGAGATCTCCAGCGATGCAGACTACTGGGTGTAGGTTGAGGAGAGTGGTGTAATCTGCTTCATAGAAGCGATGATCTGGAGGGTCATAGCCGCAATCAACAATGTGTCCACACCACCAATGGTAAGCCTAATGGCAGTAGCCTCCACATGTTGAAGGGCAGGAAGAGGAAAAGGTGTATGGGTGATGATGCTTTTGATGAAGATAGCTGTACCACCGCCCTGTCGGCCGACCCGATCAGACCGATGGGCGACGTAACTAGGCAGCGAGAAATTTATACCAGCATGCAGGTGTGTTTCGGTCACCAAGAGGATGTCGATCCCGTAGGATTGTACAAATTCCAGAATGCCAGGACGTTGTTCCCTTACGCCGTTGGCATTCCAGAAAGCGGCGCGTAATGGTCTACGCACAACACGGTAGGCCATTACTGGGAGGATCTAGGGAACAGCTGCTCTAGTGTTTGCAGCAGGATCTGGTGTTTTTGTAGGACGTCAACATTGGCGTCCGTTATGGTCTGCATACACCTCCTCAGAATGGGAATTGTCCTTTTAATCATATCCCCGAACCAATTGGACAGGGTCCTAAATTCCTCAAGGTCTGCCGAGGATATAGCAGTTCCGAGTGGCGCGAATGGGGCCAACGGAGTGGTGCGTGCCGGTTGGGCATGTTGGGTTGGGGCCGGGGTGGGTACCTCGGCAGTAATGGTGACTCCATCAGACGCAGTTATTTGCTCAAGTAGAGCTGACCGCTGTCTTTCAGCCTTTCTTTGTTTCCTCTCTCGCTTTTCGCGAGAGGGACGTGGAGGTGGAGCTACACTCTCCTCCACGCTGGTGGCTGGTGCAGTTTGCACATTTTGTGCCTGTACAGGTGTGGTTTGCAAAATATTCTCAGCCTCGTTTAGAGCGGCGGCGAAGCTCACCCCTGCGCGGACTGGTGCCACATTTTTAGGACCGCGGCGGCTCTCAATGATTTTTTTCCGCACTTCACACCCCTTGTATACAATTACATGTGGTTTGTGGCAATTGGCACACTTTTTCTTCTTTGTCGCAATTTGCGACAAGGTGTTCTCCTGCACAGCGTAAGCATGCCAGCTTTCGTTCACATGCTTGGCTGGAGTGGTGAAAATCCATGCATCTGCGGCATTGGGCTGGGCCATCTTGCCCATAAAATCGCTCCACCTTGACCACAGTGTGGAACAAGGTGGGCACAGCGTCTACTGGCTGTATTTGTTGCTCCAGGACTTTGTCCACCACTACCAAATATAGTTGCATGGGTACCTTTTTGGACCCCTCCTCGGTCCAAATGGTCTTTCTCAGCTGCGCTGCAGCTGAGATTCTGATTCCATGCTCTTCTAGGAGAGCCTGTGTGATTTCCTCTGGTGTACACTCAGAGGAGAGTCTCCTGATTATGCGTCTTTTGACGCTAGGACGCTGGAGTGAGTAGGAGTAGAAATGAATCTGCTCCTCTCTTAGGACTTGCTTAGCCCTTTCAAAGTCCTCGGACGTGTAGGTTCGGATATGAACCTTTCTTGGTTTTCTTTGAGCCTCAAAGCCCTTGACCAATTTGGCCGCAAGTAGCTTCATGACCTTGATATGATTTTTGAAAGAATCCGCTTTTATAGGCGGAATCTTAGGCCCCTTCTCGGTTAAGGGTGGTTCTTCGGCCCCTTGTGGGGGATGCAGACTTGTGTTGGAGGATTTTCTCTTCCTCCTGCGCTCAACGACGGTGAAGCCGTCGTCTTGCGCGGTGTCGTCCTCCTTGGACTCAGTCTCAGACAGCGGGAGGTGTCGGTTGCTGGGTTCGGTGGCTATGGTAGGTTGAACTACCCGTTGTGGGGCCAAACCCTTACGTTTGGACCCCTTAAGCCTCTTGGCTGCAGGTTCTGCCACTTTAAGTGGGGATGGTTGCGAGCTAGTCCCAGGTTTTTGGTCCAGTGGTCTTGGTCTGGTATTAAAGTCAGTCGGCACGGTTACCCTCCAGCTGCTTGTAGCGGACCCGACCCCATCCTTAGAGGAGGAGGCGCCTATGCAGGCCATTACGGCTTGAGGTATTGGACCAGAGGTCCTTACCTTTAGCTGCGGCCTTGCAAGCCCGTTGTCTCGTGGTCCGTCAGTCTGTTTGTCTGTCGGGAATAGTTACCTGACTCTTATTAATGCGCGCACCCCTCCGAGTGCAGGATCGATGTATAAGAAGAAGATGAAGAAGAAGAAGAAGCGCTGTTGAGGATTGATGCGACACGCTGCAGTTTGCTTTCCAAACTTCTTGCAGCGTGACCGCGGAAACTTGTGCTGTCGCCTGGCTATGGAATTCTTCTTTGCTCCACCACGTCGCTGCAGTCGTTCTCCTGCTGCTGCCCCCTGGTGAGAAGATCAAGCACTCCCAGCTCCCAGTGGTCCAGTAGAGTCGAGGTGTAGACGATGCGAGCTCCAATCATGGAATGCCCGCGCTATGATACTTGTCAGAGATGACGTATATATGCAAACTCTACTATTGCACTCTGATATCCAATCAGTTGCTGTACGGATTAAACTACCAAACATACATTTGACCATCTGTAATCTATATTAGCCTCCGCCCCATGACTTTTTGCACATTGATTTAGAAGATCTAATTTCCCAGTTACCAACACCGTTTCTGTTGGTCGGAGACTTCAATGCGCACCACCCACTTTGTGGTTCAAGTCGCGCTTGTGCGAGAGGTACGCTCATTGCTGATTTCTTAGATAGTAACAACCTAGCTCTCCTCAACATCGGAGAGCCTACATTCATTTCTGACTCTTACAATAGTTTCTCGCACCTTGATCTTGCAGTTTGTTCACCTCAGTTGGCAGTCTCCTTACAATGGAATGTCATCTCTGATTTACACTCTAGTGACCACTTCCCATGTCTCATTAGTCTCTTGACGCAAGATACATGTTCCACACGTATGCCCAGATGGCGCTTGGACCATGCCAACTGGAACCTTTACACCCAGTTGGCTGTCTTTACGTACAACGAGCACGACTCAGTGGATGATTTGGTGCAGCATCTCGCGGAGACGATTCTCTCTGCTGCTGAACAATCGATTCCGCGGTCGACTTCACACCCCCGTTGATTTCCCGTCCCCTGGTTGACGGAAGAATGTCGGAATGCCATACGTGCTCGAAGGTGTAATCTTAGGGTCTTCCAACGTCACCCTACAATGGATAACCTAATCGAATACAAGAAAATGCGCGCCAGGTCCAGACAAGTCATAAAGGATAGCAAAAAGTCATCGTGAAGCAAATTTGTAGCTTCATTTAACCGACACACACCTTCCTCGGTAGTGTGGGATAGATTTAGGTGTGTTGCAGCTAAAACGACCCAACTACCAATAGCGGGACTAAAAACATCCACAGAAGCTGTTGTTGATCCATTTGTAGTGGCCAATACGTTTGGCAGTGCCTTCGCTCAAGTGTCTAGCTCGGAAAATTACTCCCCTGAGTTCCTTCAAATTAAAACTCAGGTGAAATCTCAAGGCTTCTCATTTCGTTGTAGAAACGTAGAAGATTACAATCGCCTTTTCACCATGGCGGAGCTGGAACATTCCCTGAAATCTTCGCAATTATCAGCACCAGGACCGGACGGTATTCATGTACAACTGTTACAACAGCTCTCTCCTGAAGGCAAGGCATTCCTGCTCGAGGTCTATAATCGTGTTTGGGTTGACAGTATACTCCCAGAAAACTAGCGGGAGGCCACCGTTATTCCCATCTTGAAGGCTGGAAAGGACCGTCATCTTCCCTCCAGCTATCGTCCTATTGCCCTCACCAGTTGCGTTTGCAAGGTGATGGAACGCATGATCAATGGACGATTGGTATGGGGGTTAGAAAGTCGTAACCTACTGACTAACATCCAGTGTGGTTTTCGACGACGCCGTTGAACTGTTGACCATTTTGTGTGAATATCGACACAGATAATGGACGGCTTTATGAAGAACTGTCAAACCGTTGGCATATTTTTCGATCTTGAGAAGGCTTATGATACGTGCTGGCGCGCAGGGATTTTACGTTCCCTGTATACCTGGAACATACGTGGACGCCTACCACTTTTCATTCAGGAGTTTATGAAGGACCGCTTTTTCCGAGTAAGGGTCGGCTCGGTCTTTTCTAATTCTTTTGTTCAGGAGGAGGGAGTACCTCAGGGTTCGGTGCTAGGTGTCACGCTCTTTGCTGTAGCAATTAACTCCATCTGGAAATGTGTTCCACCTGGAGTTTCATCATGCCTATTCGTAAACGACTTCGCTGTCTATTGCACTTCTCAGCGCACGGCGTTCTTACAACGGCGCCTGCGGCAATGTTTGGACAACCTTAGAGAATGGAGTGTGAAAAACGGCTTCCGGTTCTCAACTGAGAAGTCAATCTGTGTTAATTTCTGGCGTCGTAGGAGACGATTACCACCTTCGCTCCGCTTCGGTCCAGATTTACTTCCCTTCGCAGAAGAGACGCGGTTCCTGGGTTTGATCTTGGACAGGAAGCTTAGTTGGTCGTCGCATATAGCACAGCTAAGAGCAAGATGTGACCGTTCCCTATATATCATGCGAGTACTGACTGGCAAATCGTGGGGAGCGGATTGGACAATTTTGTTGCGAATATATCGCGCACTCGTCCGATCCAAGTTAGACTATGGGTGTATTGTTTGTCAGCACAACCAACTGTGCTGAGAAGATTAGGTGTGGTCCATAATAGGGGCATCCGCATTGCAACAGGAGCTTTTCCAACAAGCCCAGGGGTGAGCCTTTACACCGAGTCCGCAGAACCTCCTCTGCAATATCGGCATGAGATTCTCTTGGCAAATTATGGTTGTGCGCTTAGATGTATGCCTAAGCACCCAACGGTTTCTTCTTTTTTCACCACCACGCTAAGAGAACGATATGGGAATAGCACCCTTAGTCCTAAGCCTGCGGGGTTCCGTTTCCAAGACCTTCTAGTGAAGCTTGGAGTGGAACTGCCTAGGATGTTCACCAAGGGCGAGAGGCTTTACCCCCCTCGGCTATCGGGCACGCCCCATGTAGATCTTGGGATGACCGTACACCAGAAGTCCACGATGCCTATTTCAAGTATCCGCACGTCTTTCTTAGAATTTTTGTCAGGTTACACTGACCGTAGATATATTTACACCGATGGGTCAAAGAGCACCAACGGCGTTGGATGTGCTTATGTATATGGAACCGAACCATGTACATTCGGTTTTCCAAATAGCACTTCCATTTTTACTGCAGAGCTTTATGCAATTTATCGAGCCGTTTTGTATGTTCGCCGTCGTAAATTAGGCGACTGCCTGATTTTGAGCGATTCCCTTAGTGCACTGCAGAGCCTTTGTCAGTTGTACAACCCCTACCCTATTGTACAACGTATCCAGGATGCCCTCCATGTTTTACACGGTTCTGGCATTGAGGTAGTGTGTGCATGGATTCCTGGTCACGTAGGTTTGCCGGGGAATGAAATGGCAGGTTTAGCAGCAAGGACGGCAGCTACAGAACCCAGTATTACCATCTCACGTGTTACTTCGGAGGACTTTAGGCTTGAAGTGCGGAGAGCGGTGCTGTCGTCCTGGCACGACGAGTGGTCAGCTCTCCGCGGTAATAAGCTTAGAGAAGTAAAAGAACTTCCGATAAACTGGGTAACTTCCTGTCGCACATCTCGTCGCGAGGAGGTTAGTTTGGCTCGATTAAGAATAGGGCACTGCAATTTTTCGCATGGTTGCCTATTTAAAAGGGACCCTGCCCCTCTATGTCCGCTGTGTGACAACCTTTTGTCGGTTCGCCTCGTGCTGCTGGAGTGTTGCTCTCTAGCGCACCTTCGAGATTCTCTGCAGCTGCCTGCCAGACTTGGGGAGGTCCTGGCGGACGACAAAACAGCGGTTGATGAGTTTTTAAGTTTTTAGCGGATTGTAATATCAATTTGAGGATTAAACGTTTTAGATATTTGTTTATGCCTTTTGACCTATTTATTACATTGTTTTATATCCGGCTATTGCCACTGTTTCTACGTTTATGTGTATTTTTTCTTTGATACTAGTATTTTACTTTTGATTCAAGTTTATATCTGGCTATTGCTATGCATTTTAGAAGGGCACTGATGACCTAGAAGTTGAGCGCCCTTAAACCAAACCAAACCAAATCTCTTACGTCTACCCTATCTAAAGTATTCGAGAGAATCATGGTAGGGAGACTAAGGAGAATATGCCAAAATAAACGCATCCTGCCCAACACACAATCCAGATGTAGAAGTGACATTACCATCCAAGACCAACTTGTACAGGTAATGTCACAATTCCAAGATGGCTACAACAGAGGTTACACTAGCACCACAGCTTTCCTGGACGTTCAGTCAGCGTTCGATAAATACAAACTTTCCAACTGCGAAGAGCACCCCAGTGTAACCAGATGGATTACGAGCTTTCTAACCAACCTGACTGCAAAAATGAAAATACAAAACACCTTATCAGAAGCCATAGAAGTCAAAGCCGGGATACCACAAGGGAGCGCAATGTCAGGCCTGTTAAATAATATACACCGCAGACACCCCACAACCTATACTTCCCAGCATCCAGCTGGCACAATATGCCGATGACACAGCGTACTGGTGTACCAGTCCGAGAATCATAATGGCCACACATCAATTAGAACGACAGCTAAAAAAATTCTCGGACTGGACACGAAAATGGCACATCACCATTAACGCTCCAAAAATTGAGGCCATTGTCATCAGAAAAAAGCCAAAAGATCCACCACCATTAAGTTCGGTAAAACGGAAGTCAAATGCCAAAAAAACTGTAAAATACCTCGCAGTGCACATCCATAACAAATTATCGGTTCAAATACACTACAGAAAACTACTGCAGGAAACCAGACTGGTGCGCTCAACATTAACAGTCCTCGCCCGCCTTGACAATCAAGGACTCAGCACAAAAATTCTGAAAAGACAGTACATAGCACTAACAAGACCACAACCCACCTATGCCGCAGTCGCCCTCATACCCTTAATCACTCCAAAAGCAATATTGAAAATTCAAGCGTTTGAGAGAAGATGTCTGCGAAGTACATTCAAGCTTAAAAAAGATTGTAAGTCCAACCTGCTCCACAGCTACACAAACACAGAACCAATAGAAAACCACATCGCCAACCATATGATTAATTACATTCACAACGTCCACACGAGAATACACAGAAGACCGCACAGCACATGAAAACCCTCCCTCTTGGCCAAGAAGAAACAAATCCGCCCCTAATCACACTAATAAAGATTTATGACAAACACCAGGAGGATGAACAAAACAAAGTACAACATCACACACAAACCTTGAACGCACTACTCAATATAGGATGACCACACCCCGACAGACCAAAAACTAGCCACAGACAAAAGAAATGCGAGGCGAGGTGCAGCAGCAGCAAGTAAAATATTCTACAAGCCAAATCAATGCTCTTCTTGGGAGAAAATGGTAGAGACGGCAGTGAATGGTTGTGGGACCCGATACCATGTTATCCACCTACATCATAGCCTAATGTGTATAAAATAATTTTAAAAAAATATATATAAAAAAAAAAACACACACACAAACACACACACGCACGCGCACGCACACACACACACACACATATATAACACATAAAACACATATACATATAACACATACACATCACCTCGACAATCTGCTCCACCACCCAAGATCTCTGTGCACACAACCAAGAGAAAGCACACTTCTAGGCTGCAGAGGGTTTAATCCTGAACACCCCGGGTATCGTGTACAACCATGCCCAAAATCCTCATTTTAATTTAATCTAATTTTCGTGGATGTGGAAGTGGCAGTTGAAAGGTCAACATGTCACCACGTTCGTCGAAAGGCAGTGACATATTTAGTTACAGTGTAAAATCTAAGAGAGCCGTTGGGGTAATACAAGTGTGAGTTACAGGCAGGCTTGATGAGTTCCTTTTCTTTTCTAAATGCAGGGTTCTTTGTATTTCCTTTAATTTCCACGATTATTTAACAATAATCAAATATACACTCAGAGTTGTGGGGTAAGGGAATTCTATACCAAGCAGTCGAAAGCATTAACTTAATGTAAACCTTTCTCATGTATGACTCAATCTTATAATACTGTTGTAAACTAACGTGATCCTTCAACGATTAAATATTGTATGTTAGCTTTAAAGTTCAATTTATTAGTTGCACCTATCTCGTTCCTAGTACTTTTCCCACCAAATATGCAAACAACCAGCCACAGTAGAATATGGGAGGGATAGAAGGAATAAGGCAAGAAGCGAGAATACCTTACGGTGTAAAGACTGTTTTTTGTTTGTTTGTTGACACTATTATTACTAGTTTATAAATGAAATCAGTGTTAGGGGGGTGTTATCGAAATCATTCAAGAGACCTCCATGGTAATATGTGAGGTTCGCATTCGGGAGGTTCAGGGTTTGATTCCCAACCACGGGTTTCCCCTGATTTTCCCGGTCGGTAGGCGAGTGCTGGGATGCTTCCTCTTCTAACCACTATTTTCTCTCCATGATTTCCTATACTCGTCATTTTCTTCATCATTATTTGCTTCAGAGTTGCAGCTACAGGCGAAGGTTTTCGACGTGTTGGGGCTGGGCAGTGCAGGTGCCGTTTGTGAAGATATCTCGCGGTAGGCTATTTGAGAATTTAAAATTGTTTAATATTGTAAACGTATTACACACAGCAATATTTGTAGTGTTACTTGCGCAACATTTTGTTGATTGGGGTATTCCATATAAGTCTATGTTTTCATGCTTTTAAGCTGTCTTTATAAGTTAGGCACAAAAGTCAACTAGCATCAATTCTCTGCGGTTTTTATGTTTAACATGTCTCTCATAACATTTCTAGTACATTAGTTCAAAAGGTGGAATCAGGACTGAGGAATTCAATGCCATAGCCGGGATTTGAACCACGGATCTTCCACTTATCCAGCGGCTGCTTTATCCACTAAGCTACCATGGCCAACTTGCCAGTACGACATTTAACTCCCCAGCTGATTCGTACTTTTTCCCGGTTAGACCACAAGGGAATCTCACATCAGAGATAAATACCCCAAGGGTGACTTACAATTGTAAGTATGCAATGTATGCGTTACGAGGTGTTACTACCATCTTATGGAGCTGAGAATCTTGAACTGTTGTATACGGATACAGATTCCTTCATCCATCGAGTGACTACAGTCGATATACACCAAGATAAATTACACACGCTTGAACATCTGGATACAGCGGATTACCCTGCTAACCATATATGCTATTCTACACAAAACAAGAAACTGTTGGGAAAGTTTAAAGATGAGGCAAGTGGTAAAATAAGTCGTCGTTTCGCTGGTCTCAGACCTAAAATGTATGTTCTCGATATTGATGGCGCTGTGATAAAAGAGATCAAAGGCATAAAGCATAGCGCCATTACGCAATACATCAGCTTCAATACCTATATGGAGTGTCTTCAAACCTTAAAAATCGTAAGAACCCCTATGAACTTAATTCTCTCCCAACATCACTATGTTTCTACAGTTGAAGCTAATAAAATAGCTCTGTCGCTAGTAGTAGGGAGGTGTATGCTTTGTCTCAAGAAGTGGTATAAGGGACATATGAATAAAATATCTTTTAGGCTATGTATGGTTTGGCCCAAGAAGTGGCATAAGGGACATATGAATAGAAGATTTACTGGCTCATTTTACATAACAATGGAAGGGTAATTAATCATCCACCACCCACAACCCCTCCCCCTAACCACCATATCCTAGTATCTTCAGGTGTTTTCGGAAAGGATGTGGGGCGAGAAACCCAAAATTAATGAGTCCCTTTGAGATCTTGATATATTTATGTGACCGTTGCGATGTCGCCTCTGTATCAGTTGTCAAAAACAGCGTTTCAGCGTGGATGATCCAAAGAACCCCGCATCTGGACTGGTTATCTCAAGCCCAGCCGTTCTCATCATGACTATTGTTTTGTATAGTGAACATGAGAACATCTTGAAATTTTCCACAAAGTCAAAACTAGGGGAACTGCTACAAAACTGACAGGTGACATAGTAGCGGATTCCTTGGTGAAGTTACAATACTGCGGCTTTGAAAAGACTCAAACCTTTGTATTTAAACAATAATTTACTCACCTACATCTTTTGACTTAACATTGTCATTTCTATTCTATTTCTAAGAGATGGATAGCCAGCTTGTTAGACAAAACTAAAGTCTATTAGTTGGTAGTTTGATTATTGTTACACAGTTTTTGATTCGTCACAAACCTTTGGGTTTCAAAGAATTCGGCCAGCCACATCCTTTGACTTCACATTGTTCATTATACTTCAGGGGAGTTGTTTTTATTACAGCTCAACCTTTTGTCAAGACATTAGTACAAGCTTGCGAGGTCATTTAACATTATCCTTTTTTTCATCTTCTTACATGTGCAAGGGAAGGTGAACAATAGACAGATCTTTTAAAGCTTTTAAATTCTGTTCTCATTTCACCCCAGAAGCAAAGAGAAAATAAAATCTATGCCAACAAAGAACATGAGAGAGAGGGAGGGAGGAGAGAGATGGTGTGAGACAGAGAGAAGTGTTAATATTTGATTGAGAAATTCTGTTAAAAATCTCAAAGCAATTTTACAGCTATCCTAAGCTATCCTAACAAAGAAGAGATGTGTGTGTGTGTGTGAGAGAGAGAGAGAGAGAGAGCGAGAGAGAGTGGGTGAGTGAGTGAGTGAGCGAGTTATGTTTAAGGGCCCGTCGACAACTAGGTCATTAGGGCCCGAAGTCCAAGAATAAAAACAAACTACTAAAAGCTCACCCCTTCAAAAATTAAGAAATCGAAGATAAAATACCTAAAAAGTCAATGTTAAAACCACTAAAATGTGAGCTAAAAACGGCTAAAGGTTAAAACAGATAAAGCATGAGTTCCTAAAAAGTTTAGCAAGTAACAGTTAAAAAGATAAAACACCATAATAAAAACGTCTTAGAATTTTAAATCCGCCGAAATAAAAGATTCTTACACCTGCCTGCCAAAATCAATCTTGGCAACAAACCGCAGTACTGCATTTACAGCTACTGGGTTGTTGCCTAAAACAGAGCACAGACTAATGGACTGGCGCTCACGATCGTATTGGGGACAATCAAAAAGGACATGTGCGACGGAGACTGGAACGTTGCACGTCGCACAGATAGGCTCAGGATCACAACGCAAAAGATGTCCATGCGTGGCTCGAGTGTGTGGGTTAAAGCCAGTTCTTCCCACCTGGAAGCCCTGCAGCTGGACTACCAGGGTTGTACAGTGTCCTTTATTGGCCGTAACTGAGTGCCAGGTAGCACTTCCCAAGATTGCTGCCAGTGAGTAAATAGATGGCGACGAAAATATTTCTGCACATCTATATAGAGTAGCGTACGGGTGGAATATTCCGGAAGGCGGCATGCAGACTTTGCAGCCGCATCCACCGCCTCGTTGCCCGGAATACCCACATGGCTTGGGATCCACGTAAAAACAAACTGGTATCCGCGAGACAGTAGTTGCGAGATCAACGTCTGAATTTTAATAATCAATGCCGAGGTGTCGATAAACTGTTGCAGGGCCTGGGGAGCGCTAAAAGAGTCGGAACAGATAATAAAATTTCCTGGACCTGAACTGGAGATAAAAAGAAGGAAATAAAATATGGTAAACAGCTCGGCGGTAAATACTGAACTGGCGTCTGGAAGGCGGTACTTTCGAACATTGCCATGGTATACAAAAGCGGAACCCGTCGCACTACCCATCTGTGAGCCATCAGTAAATATCGGAGTATAAATCCAGTATCGCCTCAGAACTGTGGTGAAACGTTGGTGAAACACCGACTGACGGGTAGCTAACTTCGCTCAGCTCGACAGCTGCAGGTCAAAGCGTGCACGCTGGAGCTGCCAGGGAGGGCATCGGCCAAGTGAATGCCGCTCTACAGCTGGTAGTCGTAGATCGTGTGTGGTCAGCAGTTCTCGAAACCTGATGCCGCTTGGACGGGAGATAGTTGTATTCCGCGTATAACGGTACACTAGGTCTGGACGTAATACAGGTGGAAACGAAGGATGACCTGGATGAGCGGCCAACCTTGTCACGTAGGAACATTATAACAACGAGCGTTGGACAGACAGTGGGGGTTGGCCAGAATCAGAATACAGACAGTCCACCCTATTTATACGGAAAGCCCCAGTAGCGAGACGGATACCAGTGTGATGTATTGCATCTAAAAGCCGGAGTTTAGAGGCGGATGCGGAGCCATAGATAAAACAGCCGTAGGCTAATTTGGACCGGACCAGTGAGCGATACAACCTCAACATGAGCGTGCGATCGCCGCCCCAAGATGCTCCAGATAAAACCCGTAGCACCCGAAGCGAACGATCGCAGGAAGCACGCAGATAACGAATATGGTGCTCCAATGTAAGTTTAGTGTCGAGGTGTAAGCCCAAGAACTTCAGATGTGGAACAAATGGAAGACGCGTGCCACGCAAATAAAGACCAGGAGCCAGGTGTACGCCACAAAGTCGATGGAAGTGGACACACTGTGTTTTCGTAGGGGAGAACTGAAAGTAGGTACGAAATGCCCACTCCGCGATGGATGTTATAGCCAGCTGCCGTTGACGCTCCATGTGCTGTAAACTATGAGAGCGATAGTATATCGCAAAGTCGTCTACATACAGTGACATTGGGATTCCGCTACGAACAACACTGGCAGTGTCGTTGATGGCCACGGCGAAAAGCGTTACTCTGAGAATCGACCCCTGGAGTACACCATTCTCCCGTATTAGTTCTTGTGAGAGCGTATGACCAATGCGGACACGAAATCGGCGAAGTTGTAAAAAATTAAAAACAAAGAGAGCTAGATGGCCGCGTAAACCGCAGTCGTGTAAATTACGGAGGATACCATAGCGCCATGTAGTGTCGTAGACCTTCTGCAGGTCGAAGAAGACCTCCACGACATGCTGCTTCATGAGAAAGGCATTCTGGATGTAAGCCTCCATGCGAGTAAGGTTGTCGACACTCGAGCGATGACGACGAAAACCGCACTGAACATTGCACAGCAGGTTATTCGTCTCTAGCCACCACACTAAACGAGTGTTAATCATTCGTTCCAAGTTCTTACAAACGACATTCGTCAGGCAGATAGGGTGGTGGATAGAGGGAAGTGTCCGGTCCTTCCCCGGCCGAGGGATAGGGATGACAGTACCCTCGCGACAGGAAGAAGGGAAAACCTGCTAAAGCCAGATACGGTTGGAGATGTTCAGCAGGAATGTGAAAGCCTCAGGTGGAAGATGAAGCAGCATTTGTCGGTGAATGTCATCAGGCCCAGGAGAAGAGTCCTTCGCGAGAGACAAAGCATGGGTTAGCTCCTCCTCCTCCTTAAAACGAGCGTTGTATGGTTCACTAGAGTCACTTTTAAAATTGAGGACTACCCGCTCCGGAGATTCCTTGACGGGTAAAAAGGTAGTATGGTAGCTTTAGGTTTGGCTATCAACAGCGAAAGAGTGTGCGAGGGCGTCGGCGATATGCTGCTCGTGGGTGTAAGAGCATCCCTGTACGGCAAGACCGGGTATTATCGTCCGGCGACACTTGCCGTACATACGCCGAACAGCAGTCCACACTTGTGTTGCAGAGCTGCGACGGGAGAGGGAAGAGACGTAAGATTCCCAGGAGCTACGTTTTGCACTACGAAGTACAAAACGTGCCCTCGCACGAGAGCGTTTAAGATATACAACATCATACCGCTAAATTTTAAAATCCATGACAGACCTTTAGGGGAAAATATGCTTGGATACAACAAAGAATGAGTGAAGACCGTGCACAAATACTCATTACAAGGTACGAACCAAATGGAAAAGTTAAGTTTGTAGACAGAATACAAGGCGAACTCCACAGTGTTAATAGAAATGAAAGCATAACAGACCTTTTGTGAGTTAATCCCTGGGGTGGCTGATGACAGCATGCAATTGGTAATAATAACAATGATGACGAGTAGTAATCCAACCAGCGTATATTTTAAACATTTTGTTCGGTGTTATTCGACTTTAATTTTTTATTGAAGCATAACATTTCCTGCTGTTTCTTACTGAGCCTTCAGCATTCAGTTCATTGAATAAGAAAAGAGACTAAAGACATCTTTCAGATATTCATACATTAATTTTTAAATTGCATTAATGCTTGTGTTTGGCACTTTCATTATAAAAACAAGCTATTAAATAATTTCGCAATATCCCATTATTCGAAAGAAAGTCAACCACTTATTCGAGCCAATGGAAACAAAGTTCGGTGGGACGGGCTGTTTCTACTGCGCAGCTGCACAGGCGTGGTGGGGGAAAGCTTTCTATCCCATAAAAAGTGTGCGCCGGCTAGTCATCATTCGCCCATTGGCTTGTGTTTGATGCACACGCGCAGCATGGTGCTTGGTGATTGGTTCCGGATTTTCTCACCAGGAAGCAGCGGAAGGAGTCCCGCGGCGACCCTGGTGGAGCGATACGACGATTTGTGCCGGGCTACAGCACAGTTAACCACGTGTACCCTAAAAGAGGCTTGATAGCGAGTTTTAAGGTACACAAAGGTGCTTTCCTGGATCTTCGACCAACCGATAGTGGTGAAGCAGTGCACATAGGCCCTCTACTAGCCTACCGCTCGGCCTCCAGTGTGCGTGTCGATACCCAGGAGCCAGGTTTTTCATACTCATCTCCTTGTTTCCTGACAATAAGACAAACTGACTGACGGACCACGAGACAGCGGGCTTGCAAGACCGCAGCAAAAGGTGAGGTCAATGGCCCAACACCTCAAGCCGAATTGGCTTGTCCAGGCGCCTCCTCCTCTAAGGATGGGATTCGGTCCTCTGCAAGCAGCCGGAGGGCAACCGTACTGACTGACAATAGTGCAGGACCCAGTACATCTACATCTACCTCTGTTCCCGAGGCGGTACCACCGGCGCGTAAAAAGCGCAAGTGCTCTGTCCCGCGACAGATAGTTGACAGGGAATCACCATCACTGGTTTCCTATCATCCTCTCTCTTCCTCTGACTCAGAAGCGGACATGGAAACAGTCACCGAGGGCTTCACTGTGGTGAAGGAACGCCGGAACAGGCGTACCTTCACGGGCTCTCAGCAGCAGGAGAACCACAGGGTACAACCCAACCCCCAACCAAGGGGCGGGGGGGATAAAATACCGCCAATTGTAGCGGATGCTTTTAAGAAGCATACCAAAACCATGTAGCTTCTACACCCGCGCCTGAAAGAGAGCTTTGAGGCGATTAGAAAGCCCCGAAAGGTAAATATTAAGACCTCCTCACTTGAGGATTTTGAGGCAGCTAAGGCTGTACTGCGCGAGTTAAACATCACGTTCTACAGTTATTCGCCAACACGTCCTCATGTGGAACGGCGAATAATCAGAGGCTTGGCCTTCGACTGCTCTACCGAGGATGCCAGACATCATGCTCACCAAGAACATTCCATTCCATCTAGACCTCGCAGCGGTCAATGACCTGGACTCTGACCATGACCCAGTCTTGGTGAATTCCAACATTGACCTGCCAGCTCTGGTCACTCCAGACTGGACATACGAGGTGGACTGGGATGCAGGCATCCTTGAACTTAACCAGTCTGTGGACCCGCGTCCGCGTGTCGATTCCATCGATGCACTGGAGGCGGCAGCCACGGCATTATCCCAACACATCCGGAATATGGTACGTGCCCGTACGCACCGCATTCCATCCGACATAGCTAACCCTCTAAGCGTCCCCATTGAACTCAGACAGTTGATCAAAGCCAAAGCAACTGTCCGCAGACTCTGGTAGCGTTTCCGCTATTCCAGGATACAGGCAGTCTACCAGCGGTTCAACTCCGTGGCACGACATCTGTTGCGGATACACCGCAAAACAGCCTGGGAAAACACGATGGTAAATGTAGATCTTTCAGAGAAGCAACCATAGTGGATAATCAGGTCCCTTAGAAAGGACAAAAACACATATCAGCATCCTCTACATGGCACTCGCGAGAGACTCTCTTTTGAGCCCCAAGAGAAAGCCACGGCTTTTGTAGACCATCTGGAGTCCCAATTTGAACCCCGGGAAGATATCCAGGACGAAGTTTTTACTGAACTCGTGGAGGCGACGGTGGATTACCTCTATGAGGCACCTCCGCCGCCACACGCAGAGATCCATATCGCGTTAGTCACCCCAAGACAAGTGATTTCTGAAATCAAAAAGTTAAAACCCAATAAATCCCCGGGGCGTGATGGTGTCACGGCGCCCATGCTCCAGCACATTCCCCGAAAGGCCGTAGTTCACCTGACGAGGATTTATAATGCATGTCTGCAGCTTCGCCACTTTCCAACCTGTTGGAAGGAGGCGAGGGTGGTCTGCATTTTAAAGCCCGGCAAGGACCCGGTCTTCCCTTCAAACTACAGTTCCATCAGCCTGCTACCCATCGTTTCAAAAAAATTTGTACGATTAATCTTATCCCGCCTCACTCCTCTCTTTGAGGAAAGGCAACTCATCCCGGATCATCAGCTCCGTTTTCGTCATGGACATTCCACTACACTACAGCTACTGCGACTGATTGAGAAGGTTGCCCTGGGTTTCCAGGAAAACTTCAAAATAGTCGCGGTCCTTTTGGATGTAGAAAAGGCCTTTGCAACCACATGGTACCAGGGGTTATTGAATAAACTCAGAGAGGCAGAAATCCCTCCCCCCTACCTCACCCTGATCGGTAGCTTCCTTCGGGATTGCTCTTTTCTGGTGCGGGTGGAGGGGAAGTTATCCTCGGCCAGACCCATAGCGGCTGGAGTTCCGGAAGGTAGCGTGCTATCTCCGTTGCTCTTCGCTGCCTACATGTCTGACCTACCCGTGGAACCGAATACTGTTACGTGCCAGTATGCAGATGACGTCCTCACACTGGCACTGAACAAACATGTTCGGTACTGCTTCCCTCCACTGCAGCGACAGCTTAACGCCATCGGCAGGTGGAGTGAACAGTGGAGAATGGCCATTAGCCCACAGAAGAGTCAGGCTCTTCTATTGGGCAAAGTTCGAAACTTGCGGCCGGGTGTATCCCTGGCACTGCGGCGGAGAAGAATCCCATGGGTTAACTCCGCAAAATACCTGGGGGTACTTCTTGACCCGAGGCTCGCGTGAATCCCAGGCTATGGCCCGGGCCGATCAACTGATAGCCGAGAACCTGGCATTCTAACAAACATAGCTACCAGTGTGGAATGTTATAATGAAACACATTGAAAGGACCAATCAACACCCAAAAACTGTTGAACTAAAGATGCTATGGGTTTGTGTTAAACCATTCTGGTAACAGTTAAATGCAATGAATGTTAACAAAACATTTACCAAGTTAATCAATAAATTTAGAAAGCTGGCAGTAGCAAGGTCATTTACATTTTCCCCACCTTCATCGAAAAGGGAAAACTATTATACTTGTGTCAAATTTTGTCCCCTGTCCTTACTCACACATGATGGTATTATGTAGGCAATGACACCTAGGTTAATGTGTACCTATATGAACAGGATGACAGAGTCCTGTGTTATCAAAATTTAGCCTGTGTTATCAGAGGTAGCAACCACACCTGCCATCAACAATAATATGCAACCCTAACCTAACTTTATAGCATCATATTTCAACTCTTTCTTCACTTTTACAAATTAACACAGGTATCACAGCTTAGCCTATTGTTGATAATTGCTATTTATGTGCAAATTTACCAAACCAGCATGGTAAATGTTGATAGACTGAGCTTAATTAGTATTTTGCTTCAATTTCTGGGATGGCTATCTAAAGGACAAATCCACTTTTATTTTTTTTGTTGCTTAACGACGCTGTCAATTGCCAGGATCACATCAGCGTCGCCGGTGTGCCGGAATTTTGTCCCGCAGGAGTTCTTTTACATGCCAGTAAATCTACTGACATGGAGCTGTCGTTTTTAACACTTAAAAACGACAGCTCCATGTCAGTAGATTTACTGGCATGTAAAAGAACTCCTGCGGGACAAAATTCCGGCACACCGGCGACGCTAATGTGATCCTGGCAATTGACAGCGTCGTTAAACAACAAAAAATAAAAAAAATAAATACCAAAAACTTCTTGGTATGGTCACCGTATGGGTTTTGTTAAACCCAAAAACTGTAAACTTTGTAAATATTTATAATTGTAGATTAATGTTAATTGTAGCCTGTAAGCCGGGTCCTTTGTACCGGCACCAGGCCAAACTTTTTCTCAATAAACAAACCTGGAACTGGGAAAACTATATATGCCCCGCTGATAATAAGTTAAAATTTATAGATTCCATCATTAATAAATATTATGTAAGGTAAGTGGATACACTGGTAAGTACTTTATACAAGTGATATTGAAAAATAAGTCTTCCAGCTTCTCCGGGGTAGGCAACATATCAATATTACGATTATTTGATATGATATATATGATTGACCAGCTATAATAATATATCGGTGAGTCACAATGGGCCATTAAAAATAAAAATATTGAGGATGGAATATCTCCATTTGCATGTATATATTCAGTTTCAGTGGAATTAAGTTTGGCAATAATCACGTGCCACATGTTTAAAATTTGATAATAACAGCAGCTATTAAGATAGATAGTTAATCTTTATTATGTTGATATGTGATTTATTATTTATGTAACGTATTATAATATTGTGTAGGTATTTTTGTTACGTGTTTTTATTTTTAATAATGAGTGACAATTCAATGCATATCACTTCCTTACGCTGTTCCTCCAAACAGGGAAGTCATATTCACGTTCGGCTTCGCTTCTCTTCAATCAGCTGTTCCAAAAATGACGCAATCGGGTCGTAGCCTGTATTTCGCGCAAGCCTCGTACTTGACCGTGGTCTAACCTTCACTCCACATGTCAGGGCAAAGGTTGGTCTGCGACATGGCGCCCTGAGACAGCTATATCCCATACTCCACTCAACCATGCGTACTCACCTGAAACTACGCTTGTACCGTGCGATCGTCCCGCCCCTGATTCTGTACGGGTGCGAGATCTGGGGTACGGTGGCTCGTTCCACCATCCGTAGGCTGCAGACCGTGCAGAACAGGGCGCTTAGGATGATCTATGATACGGACCGTAGATTTCCATCACACTTCCTTCACACTCATTCCGGCATACCTTATACTGTGGACGTTGTGTGGGACAGGACTAGCACAATGTATACCAAGCTCACACCTCACCCAAACCAGTTGGTCAACACTCTGGGGCAGTATGATCATCACCTACCTAGACGGCGGCAGAGCTACCACTTGCCCAAGGACGCCCTTGGCTGGTAACTACCGCTACCCCTTCAAACACCTAAACCACCAAATGTAATTCACACTTGGCACCACCACACCCTTCACCTATTCCTCTCGGTTTCCTGTCACTGGCACTGGATTGGTCGACGGTTTCACAAGCGGCCGACGAAGTAAGCAGTAGGGCAATGGTCGCTCGGATGGCTAGACATCCAAGATCTGACACATCCCATCGCCAGTGCAAACATAGGAAACTAACCTGCACCATTAAAGACATTACACTAAAGCTTGTAAAATTAGACATAACCGATACTACCTCACGGGTAAATCCGTAATTAAACGGATATGTACCGTGGCCACCTCACCATCCGCCTGGGTTAACCCAGGCGACTCGTACTCACTCCTGGACTCCTGGAGGCGTGTTGACCATCACCTGCCTAGGAGTCAAACTGGACAGAGGTCTAACTTTCAGCATGCACATCAGAGATCTCTCGGCGAGGACGCAGGGGGCTATTGCTTCACTGTACCCTATCCTGTGGTCCAACATGCCAGTCCGCCTAAAGTTACACCTCTTCCGGGCTCTTGTAATCCCCCTCATGCTTTACACCTGTGAAGTGTGGGGTATGGCAGCTGGTAGCTGGCTCCTGTGGCTCCAAAGGGCACAGTACAGAGGACTCCGGTCCATATTCCCTGTCCCCTTACCCTTCCCCGTGCGACTAATTCACGAAACCTCATCTCTTCCATACGTGGAGGATGAAATTAGGCGCCGGGCAGCAAAACTGTACGCCAAATTACCAAACAATCAAAGCGCACTGGTTAGGTCTCTTGGGGACTATGACACCTCAACACACCGCTTTAGGGCGTATAGGGTTCCCAACATGGGTTCCGGGCACGCCTCATAACCGAGACAACCCATCAGCAGCTAAAGCTGTGCTCCAAATAAAATCCCTACAGAGAGTTGATCTACTCCCAAAATTCACCCCGTCAAGATTCAAAATTGAAAACACAAAACCTTAAACATTCAAATTTTAAAACGTTTACTTGCATCCTGCAAGTCAGTTGTCAAGGGGCATAAAGCTTTATTCTAAACAACAGCAATCTTAAACTAAACAACGCCACCCTTAAACACACATTCCTTTAAATTCCTACCTGCGGTTAAGCCCTAACAGGGGTAGGCACGCAGCAAACAAATTCGTCGGGCTGAACGTCAGCCTGCCAGCAGCTCGAAGCGAAGCAAAGTTGTGTTGAGTTTCGCTTCGAGACTTCCAGGGGAGCACATGGGAGCAGCAGCAAGTCACTTGTGACAGAAGAGCTACACTAGCCGTGGAGGCGAGAAGCGTATCTGAGCCGGCGTGAGTAATCAAAGGGGAGAAACCACGGCTGTGTAGCGGTAGGTATATCATATGCAGCTTAGACGAGTAGGTTAGAACGGCCAAAACCACAGTCTCTTTGTCCGAAACCAAGACGCCTTAACGGGTTTGGTCCACTACTAGCCGCGCCGCTGAGCGCTCACTAGCTGTCTCTTTCTCTTCGACAATCCTTAACTTTCCTCTGTTCTAAGTAGGTAGGTCCCCCTGTTAGGCCTTTTATAAAACACTACTTTTTCCCCGTTCTTACATACCCACGGACTCACACCGACACAGACACTGAAATCAAAACTCACCCACACATTCAAACAGAGACAAACTTACACTAAACTCTCACCCACAACCTTAGGGCAAAGGAAAAAAAGTCAAAAAAGAGGGAAGAAGAGAAAGTCTAGGAAAGAGAAGGCAAGAATAGAAAGAGAGAAAGGAAGAAAACAATGGTGGGTCAAACTCAAGGCGGTTTGTACTACTCGAGCGGTACCACGCCACCTCCCCCTGCAATGGAAAAGATAACGGGTACCAAGACAAAAGGTCGAAAGGAAACAGACAAGACACCACCGCCTGAGCAGAGCTCTGACAAAAAGACAATGCCAGGGACGGTACTAAACAGCGACAGACCTCCAGAAACGGTAGCGGGTATAACCATCCTGGGAACAGACACTGGTGGTGGGGGCGATGATGCGCCCTGCTGCTTGGGTTGTGAGGTATGCCAGGTTTAGGTATACTGGGCATCCCCTCTATCTTGCCCCGTGCTCCGAGGAGTTGTAGAGTGTGCATCTCACTGACCTGGTGGCTGCCGGTGCACTGTGAGCATATTTGGGGAGCCGCACAGCCCCTCGTGAGATGTCGGAATCTTAAGCACCTCCCGCATTGCGGGAATCCATTGCGGGAGCGTTAATTTTCTACCTTTATTTTACAGTGGAACAGTTCCGTTAACCTTCAAAGGGCTCTGATGATTCCTAGTTTGGCTGTTCCACGAGGAAGATTGGAATGAATCTCCTTGTTCATTTTGAGAACAGCTTAGTCAATTTTATTGCTCCAGCTCCAGCGACTCAAGTTCTTGTTTGAGTAAGGCTGCGTCTTCACTGGGGTGTAAGCATTTTATCACTGCCTTATATGTTCCATCATTTATGGGTGTCGTGATGTGGAATGGTACTTTTTCTCTTTTGCAGTATCTCACAAAGTTGTTGTAGTCCTGCAAGGTTTGGAACTGAAAGTTGCGGTATCTGTCTCTGAAGGTAGCATGTGGGCCTGTATATCATGTCAAATTCATGAGTGAGCTAGGCTAAGCTTCTAGGGCAATAGTCCGCTACGAAAACCCTCGGGATGTTATGCCTTCCATTTGTTAGGTACCCGTTTCTGGTATTATCAGTTCTATTCTGTGTGCCTGGTCTCGGGGTTGCTTGTGTGGCAGTTGGCCCACTGGCTGTGCTCACTACCGTTTCTGGAGGTGCGGCACTGTCTATTTCCAGGTTGGTTATGATTGTGCTCGCTGCCGTTTCTGGAGGCGCGGCAGTGTCTGTTTCCGGGATGGTTATGGTTGTGCCCACTACCGTATCTGGAGGTGCGGCGCTGTTTAGTTCCGTCCCTGGCATTGTCTTTTCTTCAGAGCTCTGCTCAGGCGGTGGTGTCATGTCTGGTTCTTTCCTGCTTTATGTCTTAGTACCCGTTCTCTTTTCCATTGTAGAGGGAGGTGGCGTGGTGCCGCTCGAGAAGTACGAACCATCTCGAGTTTTACCCACCATTCTTTTTCATTCTTTCCTTCTTTTTCTATTTTTGCCTTCTCTTTCCTAGAAATTCTCTCCCATTTTTGTCTTTTTGGCTTCTTTTTCCTTAAGGGTGTGTGTGAGAGTTTTGTGTAACTTTGTCTCTGTTTGAATGTGTGGGTGAGTTTTGATTTGGGTGTCAGTGTTGGTGAGTCCGTCGGTATGTAAGAACGGGGAAAAAGTAGTGTTTTATAGAAGCTCTATCAGGGCGACCTAACTGGGAGACTTAGAACTGTTTAGAACAAAGGAAAGATAGGGATAATCGAAGAGAAAGAGGCAGATTGTGAGCGCTCAGCGGTGCGGCTAGTAGTGGACCGAACCCCTTAAGGAACCTTGGTTCCAGTCAAAGAGACTGTTGGCTTTGGCCGTACTAACCTATTCGTCTAAGCTGCAATTGTTATACTTACCGCAACAGAGCCGTGGTTTCTCCGCTTTGGTTACCCACGTCGGCTCGGATACGCTTCTCGCCTTCACGGCTAGAGTAGCTCTTGTCACAAGTGACTTACTGCTGCTGCTATGTGCTCCCCTTGAAGTCTAGAAGCGAACTTCAACACGCCTGTTTTTTTGTTTGTAACTATATTAGTTATTCTGTTGTGGCACAATTTATTTTCAACGCCTGCAGTCGGTGCACCCTTTTTATAGAATAGAAAGCTTTGCCTCACCACGCTTGTGCAGCGGTGCAGTAGAATAAGAAGTTGACTTTCTTTCGAATAATGGGATATTGCGAAATATTTATAGCTTGTTTTTATAATGAAAGTACCAAACAAGTATTAATGTAATTTAAAAATTAATGTATGAATATCTGAAATACTCAGTGGCTTGTGGTCCATGTAAGCAGTGCTTACCCTGTACAATGCTAAAAAATTATTTTTATTACATTATCTAGCAGTGTGTTCTGATTCTATGTTAAGAGCTTTGCTACTGCAGTTGACCTGAACTAAGATTTCCGTTTTATGTACAACGATACGCTCTCAATACGTGCAATCATGTGTGCAACAACGTACGGTGTCCGTGAGGATTCGTTTCCGTAGGTTTTCGGGTCAGCTCGGGCCCCATCGCGGCATCGGCTCAAGAGACGCACATGTGTTCAGTGCGGGACTAGGCGAATTACCTTTCAGCATTGTCGCAGTATAATAAGTGTATTTCAATCAAATACACAAGTAACAAGTGCCTTTTTGCAGTGAGTTTAGCTTTATTATTCGATGAGAAGTGCGATATCACTGACATCTTATTAACAGTAGATTTATGATAGATTTTTAGATAGTTTACCACGTGCCGTGCTAGAGCAAGGTAAGCAGTTTCAAACGCTGCGTACAGTAGTGCTTGCAGCTTGGAGAGGGTACGAAACATGGAATCTAAGCTTTCTTTGGAGAGCAGAACTGTAGACGTGGATGGTTGCACTGTGTGCAATATTATCTCGCGAAGTTTTTCTTCTAGAAGTTATGAAGGAAAAATTAAAGTTGTGCAGGAAGGAAGACCAATGTTTAACCTAAACATTACTGCTCCAATGAAAAGCTGTGTAAGAAAATTCAGTTCACAGCTATATATTACTAATGGATGGCTTACTGGTTGTCAGTACAAACGAAGGCTTAATTGTTGGTGTTGTCTCCTGTTTGCTAACAAAAAATGTATGGTCTAGTGGCGTGTTCAGTGACATGGGAAACATCCATAAAGCAATTAAAAAAGCACAGTTTGACTAGCACTCATCTCCAAACCATCATTCTACTGGAAATATTCGGCAAATCCTGATTGACCATTTACTGGATACTCACAAGAAAGTGAGGGAATATCAGCACAACGAACTAGTAAGAAAAAATAGAGAAGTAATGAAACACCTAATTGAGATTGTTTGTTTTTTGGGGAAACAGGAATTAGCATTTAGGGGTCACGATGAACAATCAGAATCCAGCAGCAAGGGGAATTATGTAGAACTTGTAAACCTGCTTTGTCTGTATGACAAGTTAAGAACTTTCATGGAGCAGAGGACAGTGTTTACTGGGCTATCAAATCTGATCTAGAACGACTTAATTGAGTCAATAAGTAATGTTATAATAATGGAAATAGAGAAATCAAAGAGACCGGTTTTGTTGCCATTAGTTTGGATGAAAGTACAGATGTTGCAAATTTATCCCAACTTTCTGCAGTAATGAGATTCGTTGGACCTGACGGTGACGTTCAAGAAAGGTTTCTCCGCTTTATAAATATTTCAGATGATCGGTCAGCTGATACATTATACACAATTGTAAAGGAACTCATGGATGAATTTGACTCTGGGGAAAAGGTACTTGCTCAGACAAATGATGGTGCGGCTGTTTTGGCCTTCAAGCAAAAGTACGAGGATCATTTCCCCAAGCTCTATTTGTGCACTGTTTCGCCCATAGATTAAATCTAGTTCTGTCACAGGCGGTTTCACACATTCGAGAATGCAGGATATTCTTCATGACTGTTAATGGAATAGTAGCATTCTTGGAAAAGTCTTCTAAGAGAACTGAGGTCCTGGATAATGAGATGCACAGAAGATAGCCGCGTGTTTCGCAAACGCGCTGGAGCTACAGCTCTCGTTTGGTGGAAAGAATGTATGAATTCAGAATTTTTCCACTGTTTGAAACTATTGCAAATGCAGATAAGAACTGTAATCAAGATACTTATACTGCTGCACGTGGTTTCATAACCACAATGGAGGATTTCACTTTCAAATTTGTTAGAGATGTTTGCTATAATAGGTGTTCCCCATCACGGACACTCTGTATGATATTCTCCAAGCAAAGTCATCTGATACTGGATATTGCTTATTGAAAGTTACGGAATTTCAGAGGGCCTTAGAAGAGAAGTGCAATTCCGTCGATGAAGTATGGGACAAAGTTGAAGACGCCATTGGTGATCCACGTCATACCAGCAGTGATGGTTTGAATAGGAAAATGCACTACAAACGTTTGTATTGTGAGGTTCTGGATACGCTTCTCCATCTCAGAAAAAGATTTGGTAATATTGAGTCTCTGTGTTTTCTGGAATTGTTAAATTTTAAGAACTTCAACAAATATAAATCGTCTTTTCCAGTATTGTCTTTTCAATCACTAAAAGAGTCCTATGGGACAGTCTTTGAACTCTCTATCACTTACTTGTCTCTAGACATGTATCATAAATCTAGCCTTCATTAAAAAAAATAATGAACTGAACTGTATAGTGAAGTGGCAACACTGTGATACTATTGTTTTTAATTGCATGCTTATTTGCGTTAACCATTTACAATGAGATTGCTTACCCTGGCCAATAAATTCACCACACGCCACTGGAAATACTTCTTTAGTCTTTTTTTCTTATTCAATGAACTGAATGCTGAAGGCTCAGTAAGAAACAGCAGGAAATGTTATGCTTCAATAAAAAATTAAAGTCGAATAACGCCGAACGAAATGTTTAAAATATACGCTGTTTGGATTCCTACTCATCATCATTGTTGTTTTTACCAATTCCATGCTGTCATCAACCACCCCAGGGATTAAGTCACAAAAGGTTTGTTACGCTTTCATTTCTTTTAACACTGTGGAGCTTATCTTGATTTCTGTCTGCAAACCTCACCTTTCCGTTCGGTTTCTGTAGCTTGTAATGAGTCTTCACTCATTCTTTGTGTTGTTTCCAAGCATATTTTTTCCGCTAAAAGTCTCTCATGAATTTTAAAATTTAGCGGTACGATTTTTTATACGACCCTGCTATAAACTGATAATTTATTAAAGCAACTTACATCTAGTGAAAATGTTCCTGCTGAGATTTGATTAAAAACTTTGAATTATTACTACGTGAGAAAAAATAAATACTTTCAGGGTAGCATGTTATATCATCAGGGTATCATCTTTCACTATCTTTATTCAATAGTACGATTAAGATGAATGAAAATTTCCATTATTCTTCCCTTCAGATTTTTATTCAATTGATATTAAAGAATAATTTCATCACATATGGATGAAATTAACGCTGTGTATTTTTGATGCACGGGCGTCACTATATTTATTTTACAATGATAGTGTTTATGTAGAAATGAAGTCTTAAGAATTTACTGTTTCACTAAAGGGACTATCCTATGTGTAAACAATGTGTTATTTCCGGTAATACATTGAGTCGAAACTCTCAAAATTTGTCAATAAAAAAACTAGTAATATTGGGGGATATTACTTAATGTCTATAATTTATCCGTGACTTTGAAAAGGCGCCCTTATGTCAGACAAGGAAATATTCGTGGGAATGTTTTTCAGAGGAATGTGAGTAGATTTTCATCTGAAAAGTATCCTTAAGTCAGAAAACGAAATTTATTATTTCTGCTAAGAGCATTGTTAAAATTGTCACTTTGTCACGACTAGATTAAAAGATTCCTGTCACAAGAAAAATGTTGTGGTGAACGGCTTTCAGTGGTCAATGTCTTATCTGGACTTGGTATTCTTGATGTAATGGCAAAGCAAATAGGCATTTGAGGTACAAATGTCCTTTTTGTCAGGAAAGAAGACAAAGAAAGAAACTAAAATTTGATTTTTATGTGGTACTAGCTGAAATATACTGCGCTGTCCATGGTTTTGACAATTTATACATAAAGTTAGATTTACATTGATTACTATAAAGATTCCAAAAGCAATAAGATAATTTGTACAAATGCTTATATCAACTAACACGAAGATGTTAGTGGAAATAAGATTTGTCGTAGGAATTGCACCGTAAGATATTCTCGCTTCTTCCCTTACTTCCTTCTAACCCTCCCATATTCTACTGTGGTTGCATATTTTGGTGGGAAGCCTACTAGGAACGGGATAGGTGCAACTAATAAATTGAACTTTAAAGTTAAATACAATATTTAATCGTTGAAGGATCGCATTAGTTTACAACAGTATTCTCAGATTGAGTCATACGTGAGAAAGGTTTACATTAAGTTGCTGCATTCGACTGCTTGGTATAAATTTCCCTACCCCACATATCTGAGTGTATATTTAATTATTGTTAAATAATCGCGGAAATTAAAGGAAATACAAAGAACCCTGAATTTAGAAAAGAAAAGGAACTCACCAGGGCTGCCTGTAACTCACACTTGTATTACCCCAACGGCTATCTTACATTTTACACTGTAACTAAGTACGTCGGTGCGTTCCGACGAACGTGGTGACACGTTGACCTTTTAACTGCCGTCTCCGTCTACGAAGCAAGTGCCTGGCTTTATCCTTCAGCTCTCGGCATTCCTGCCCAATCGAACGATCCAGTGATGACGGTTCGCTGTTGCGTCACTCTTTTGGTTGAGTGACGTCGCTGATTGCCTTGTTAAGTCCTGTTTTGTGGCGCCTGTGGAAAGTTGTATCCTACGGTGAATTGCGCGTATGTAGTTTGTAGTTGGGGTGAGCCGAGGAATGGTGAAAACGGCTCAAAGAGTAGAGAAAGTCATGTGAATGTAAAAAGTCGCAAGAGGTAGACCGAATCTTACAACATGAACATTTAGATTATATTGATGGCTATAAAGAATCCAAAATAAACAAAATATATATATATGAACCAAAAAAAAAAAAAAAAAATTATCGTGCAGGAACAAAAGCGTGTAGAGAAAGCCTTGTGAATGTAAAGCATAAGAAATAGCGGTTGTGATGAATGTCCGTGTCACCAGAGGGAACCATATCCTTGACGAGTAAACAGACAATACATGCACCCGATCTAAAGAAGGGGAGAAAGTTTTTTTCACCGTCTCTATCCTCCTAACCACACCCACTAGCTTGAGTGTCTGCAAGCTGAATGGAGTCAGTTGCCAGTTTCTCTACTAACCCTGGTTGCCAGTCGGATAAGCAATGTGAAGCACGTATATAATGTCGGTCAGAGCGATAGTTATATTTATATTTACGCATGCGTTCGAAGGCGTATATTAATAACAATAAAGGAAGCCTAAATGTTTCTCCAACATAAGACCTCGCTCTCTCTTTCATTCAATGTATAATAGACTACTGCTGTCTGTATAGCAAGCACTTCTCACTTTTTTATTTATACTTTGTTATAATTTAATTGAAAGTATTTGACATAAAAACTTTTACCTCTCCTGAAAATACATATTTTTAGGACCTCATGGTTTTTGAAATCTATTAAAGTAACTATAGCTTGCCGCTCTCCATCTCCTCTCTCTCATCTGTTATTTGTTAGGGTCGATTTTTATTTCGCTGTACAATTGCTTTGATATTTTTTAACAGAATTCTCTCTCTCTCTCTCTCTCTCTCTCTCTCTCTCTCTCTCTCTCTCTCTGATGGTCTTTGTTGGGATAGGTTTTATTTTCTCTTTGCTTCTGTGGTGAAATGAGAACAGAATTTAAAAGCTTTAAAATATCTGTCTATCGTCGCTCGCCTTCCATGTAAGAAGATGAACAAAAGGATAATGTTAAAGGATCTAGCGAGCTTGTACTAATGTCTTGACAAAAGGTTGAGCTGTAACAAAGGCAACTCCTCTGAAGTATAATGGACAATGCGAAGTCAAAAGATATGGGTGGTCGAATTCTTGAAAATCCAAAGGTTTGTGACGTTCCAAAGATTGTGCAACAATAATGAACTGCCAACTAATAGACTTTAGTTTTGTCTAACAAGTCATATCTTAGAAATGTATAACGTTTCTGACAATGTGAAGTCAAAAAATGTGGGTGAGCGAATTATTTTTAAAATACAAAGGTTTGAGTCTTTTCAAAGCCACGTTATAGTAACTTCACAGATGAATCCGCTGCTATGTCACCTTTGACTTTGTAGCAGTTCCCCTAGTTTCAACTGTGTGGAAACTTTCAAGATGTTCTCAGGCTCACTATGCGAAACAAGAGTTATGATGCGAACGGCTGGACTTGGGAAAACAAGTTCAGAGGTGGGATTCTATGGATCACCCATGCTGAAACCATCTGTTTTTTGACAACTGACACAGAGGCGACATAGCAACAGTCACATAAATATATTAAGATCTCAAAGGGACCCATTAATTTTGGATTTCTCACCCCACATCCTTTTCGAAAACACCTGCAGACACTAGAATATAGGGATCAGGGTAGGAGGAGGTGTGGGTGGGTGATTGATTACCCTTCTATTGTTATGTAAAACGAGCCAGAAAATCTTCTATTCATATGTCCCTTATGCCACTTCTTGAGCCCAAGCAGTCAGCTCCCTACTACTTCGCCTCATGATGACAAGAGAGTAAATGCAGAGGATGGAATATCAACATATGCGTACAGGCATTACAGCGTTGCAACGCATGCGTAAGAGAATGCAACTTAGGTCGTAAGTCGTAAGATAATTATTTTCTCCTGTGGAATATAACAATTTACTCAACTGGCTCCCACACGCCCTCCAATGATGTCTGACGAAGAATGAAGGAAAATAAAAGGTTTACTCACCTGGTCTCTCCACGCTTTCCATTGAAGCTTGTCGAAGAAACAATAAAGGGAGGCGCTAACTGCCTCTAGACTTTAGTTCTAGTGCTGGTCTCCAGCCCAGATAAAAGAGGAGAGGTGTCTACATCTACAGCTTTAAAGTGAGTGTATTACGATTAATGTTATATAAAAGAAAAGCTTGTGAGAAAATAATATCAAGGATATGATACATGCCTTATAAATACTGAGCTGTAAGTACTTCAACATCATCAGTTGGAACATATTTTAGTGCCAGTTTAAGGCCCTATAAGGTGTTAGAAAAACAAGAATGATGAATAAAGCTGTAAAAGAATACTTCAAAAGAAACAGGTAGATCATGTTAGGTGAGGGTAGCCTTAGAAAAACTACAAGGCGTGTTCAAGATGTTACCGCTAGAACATGTAGAACTAGCGAAAGGATCATAAAACTTTATACTATTCTGTGATAGAGGGCAAAATACGTATAATAAGTAATTCAACATTAATGGTTAGGACATCTTCTAGTGGACGTTTAAAGCTCTATAAAGGGGAAGGATGGGAAAAACAAAGCTGAATAAAGCTGTAAACAATACTCCAAAACAAACGTAGGTGCAACTCACGTTAGGTATGGAAAAAATCTGATGTGTTGCACTCACATGACTTTCTCTACTCCGGTACTAACCATTCTTACAAACTCTTATTCCTATATATTCTTCGTGTTAGTTAAGATAAACATTTGTACAAATTATCTTATTGCTATTTCCTTATAAGTGCAAGTGAATGTAGAATACAATAGGCTTTGTGCGATAGTCAAATGTTTTAAAGCTTTGAGATTCCGTTGTATTTACTCACTTAACATATAAAAAATGAACAACGAT
The DNA here is from genome assembly GCA_030765045.1 of Tenodera sinensis. Classification (NCBI taxonomy): domain Eukaryota; kingdom Metazoa; phylum Arthropoda; class Insecta; order Mantodea; family Mantidae; genus Tenodera; species Tenodera sinensis. The sequence continues at coordinate 7,266,508 of JAUKNM010000025.1, read as the reverse complement.
GATCCATTTCAAGAAAGTTATGTTTTCTGAACGTCTCACACATAACAAGGAATATCTCTGAAAAGGTTCACCTTACAAGAAAATTTATTCAGACATAAATTGTGTATTTTAGCAAGATCTACATATTTTGTAGAGTATGATTGGATCCATCTCTAACTTTTTTTTAGTTAACGTCCTCCAACATTGTGTCATATCGGACGAATGAATGAAATGAAATGGGTGAAATGATGCTCAAATGAGCCCGAGGGCAATGGAGCTTTAAGTTAGCCGACATTCGTCTTCTCAGGGTAGGGAAAACCTCGGAAAAAACTTGAAAACAACCTTGCCCGGATATCTCTAAAGGTTTACCAGTTATGCAAAAGTCGTCCACGATAAATACGTCTACAGGGGCTATAGCCAGAAAATTCAAGATATACATTTCATTTTTCATAAAAATATCTCAAACATGTGACATTTTAATCAAAATTGTTAGGCTATTTTCTTCAAAATCTTTGTGTCGCATCCTCGAAAGACATTAAACTTAAACACCAACTTGGTTTTTAACCGACTTTTCGTTTTTTAGTTATGCTGTCCACAGACATACCGACACACACATACACACACAGACCTCTTTCTAAAAATGCCTTCTTTTTTTATTCAGGGTGTCTCAAAACATATTTCCGGTGAAATCTCGACATCGAATTTTTGGGTGGAATACAATACTTCACCCACTTACCAGTAGAGAAAGTAAAAATGAACGATGATCCATTTCACGAAAGTATAAGTTTTCCGAAACTCATACACATAACAAGGAATATCTCTGAAACGGTGCACCGTACAAGAAAATTTATTCAGACACAAATTGTGTATTTTGTCAAGATCTACATCTTTTGTAGCGTATGATTTGGTCCATCTCTAACGGTTATTATTATATATATTATATGACATTTTAATGAAAATCGTTAGAGCCATTTTCAAGAAGATCAAAATTTTCTAAAAATGTTCGATGTAAAGGGTAGTTTAGCGTGGGGACATTGACTTTAAAATCTTCGTGCCGCATCCTTGAAAGACATTAAACCTAAATACCAACTTTGGTTTTTAACCAACTTTTCGTTTTTGAGTTATGCTATCCACAGGAACACAGACACACACACACACACACACACACACACACACACACACACACACACACACACACACACACACACACCTTTTCTAAAAATGCTCCTTTTTGGATTCAGGGGACCTCAAATCATATATTTCCGTTGAAATCTCGACATCGAAGTTTTGGTTGGAATATAATACGATACAATATTTCCCCTACTTACCAGTAGAGAAAGCAAAAATGTCGAACATACAATAACTGCAGAATATGGTGGTGCAGGATATGGTGGCGTCAGTAATGGTGGCGATGCAGGTAATGGCGGCGCTGGTGATGGTGGAGGTGGTGATGCTGGCGATGATTGTGGTGATGCAGGTAATGGTGGCGCTGGTGATGATAGTTGTTTAGGTTAGGTTAGGATAGTCTTAGAAGGTATGTAAGCAACGCTTGACATGTTACTATTAGTACATACTGAACTATGCAAAAGAATCGTTAAAATGAATTTAGCATGTATAGCATACTGGAGCAGTGCACAAAATCGTCGACAATAGCTAGTTGAACAGCAGGGTTACAACGTCTTCTGTTATTAGTTTAAGAAAGAGTGGGAGGGAGGAGAAAAAGGATGTAAGTATCAAATAATAATGAAGAAATATCTCTAATGAGCCTTGTGTTTAATTTAAGTTAGTCTTAGAAAGCAATGCTCCAGACAAGAACATCATACATTTACAAAAGAATGAAATTTGATCGTTAAAATATAACAAATCGCTAAAAAGGGTCTACATGCTCATTGAAAGTATTAAAATTAATACACTAAAGACGTCAAAACACCGAAAAACCAAGACAAGCCTTAAAACATTCGTAAAAACCTCCAGAATTCCACAAAGGTGGCTAAAATACTCACCAAACTCTTAATATGGCAGTAGTATACCGTGAAATCTTTAGAAAATGCTTAGGGTTCGCTCCTGAGGAGGTCTAATAGCTTCAAGGTATCTAAAGTTGCTGAAAAATATCTGCAAAAGAAAGCGAAATGTCTAAGCCTGAAACGGCATAGTGCGAAGGTTAGAATAGATTATATTAGAATAGAATGCTCTAGCAAAATGGGATGAGATAGCTTAGGTTAAGTTAGTTTTAAATATGTTAATAAATAGGAAGGTTTATGCTTCCTTAGGTTAAGTAACGTTAGGTTAGATTAAAACGAGTAGAAGTATGAGGCTTAGGTTATGTTAAATTATGAAAGACCAGAGTAAAAAGAGCAGGAGCTAGGTTAGGCTAAATAAAGTTAAATTATGAAACAAGTAAAAAAAAAGTAAAAAGTAAAAACCGTGGGAGCTAGCTTAGGTTAGGTTAGACGAGTGGAAGTATGGCGCTCAGGTTAGGTTAAATAATGAAAGACCGAGCAGAAAGAGTAGGGGTTAGGTTGAGCAATAAGGATAAATAATAATTCATTAGAAGAGGTGTTAGGTTAGGTTAGCGAGGCGATGTTGGACCTGGTGTCATTGTGTTAGGGTAATATATTGAATCAAGTTAGAAAGCTCTTGCGTTAGGCGGCATACATCGAGTGAGTGAGTGAGTGAGTGGGGTTTAAGGGCCCGTCGACAGCTAGGTCATTTGGGCCCTAGGTTAAAGTTTAAAATTTAAAAACACTCATTAACTTTTCTGGCTAAAAGTTGAACCTTAAAATAACAACTAAAAACTGTGAACAGCTAAAAACCTCAGCCTACAAAGTAACACGATAAAATAAAGCCCTGAAGAGCAACGTACTAAAAAGAGGTGAAGTTGAAAGCTAAAAAAGAACTAAAATACAAAATTGTTAAAACATTGAAAGGTAAAATGTATCCCAGTTAAAAACAGGGTTAAAACCTCAAAAAGGAATTAAAAAAAAAAGTGTTACACTTGCGTAGCAAATCCAATCTGGGTAATGAACCGCAGAGTTTTGGCCACAGACACTGGGTTGTCACCCAAAATTGAAGCTACTGTAGATCCCAGACCAACTGACTGGCGCGCACGAGCGTGTCTTGGACAATCCAAGAGCACGTGTGGGACGGTGAGGCGAACATCGCATGTCGGACAGACAGGTACCGGGTCACCACGCAGAAGATGGCCGTGAGTGGCTCGTGTGTTAGGTCAGGCGGGTAAGGATAACTTCAGCCCGCCTGGAATCCCTGTAGGAGGTCAGCCAGGGCTCCACGCTGTCTTTAATTATCCGCAGCTGTGTGCCAGTCAACGCTTCCCAAGACTGCTGCCAAACCGATAGAAGCTGGCGACGGAAGTACCGCTGAGCATCCCTATAGGGTATAGTGTCGGTAGAAGACTGCGGCAGACGGCATGCAGACTTAGCTGCCGCATCCGCAGCTTCATTACCCGCAATGCCCGTATGGCCTGGGATCCATGTAACCACTAACTGGTATCCGCGTGAGAGCAATTGAGATATGAGTGTCTGAATTTTAAAAACGAGTGTAGACGTACCGAGGAACTGCTGCAGGGTCTCCACTGCACTCAGAGAGTCGGAGCAAATTATAAAATCTCCAGGGACTAAGTTGGAAATAAAAAGTAAGCAGTAAAATATAGCACGCAGTTCGGCCGTATAAACAGAACTGTAGTCCGGGAGGCGGTATTGATGTGGCTCACCGTTATAGACAAAACTACATCCCGTAGCACCACCCAACTGGGAACCATCGGTGAATACCGGAGTGTAAGTCCAGTAACGTCCCAGTAGTTCGGTGAAAAGTTGACGAAACACCGACTGGGGGGTGGCCACCTTAGCGCAGCCTGAAAGCGCAAGGTCAAACCGGGCTCGATGAAGTTGCCAAGGGGGAGACGGGGAGAAGGAAAAACGCTCTACAGCAGGCATTCGGAGCTCATGAGTGGCGAGTAGTTCGCGAAATCGAATGCCGCTTGGACGGGATATAGTCGTATTCCGAAGATAACGGTGGGCGAGTTCGGGGCGCAATACAGATCTAAAGGAAGGGTGACCAGGGTGAGCTGCCAACCTGGCCACGTAGGAACTTAATAAAATCGAGCGCCGAATAGACAGTGGAGGTTCCCCGGAATCAACATACAGACACTCAACACGACTAGTACGGAAGGCTCTAGTAGCTAGACGGATACCAGAATGGTGGACAGTGTCTAAAAGGCGGAGTTTAGTGGCGGACGCCGCGTAGATAAAACTGCCGTAGTCCAGTTTGGACCGCACCAGCGAGCGATAAAGCCTCAACATAACAGTGCGATCGCCACCCCAAGAGGCCCCAGATAAAACCCTGAGTACCCGAACTGAAGGATCGCAGGAAGCCCGAAGCTGACGAATATGGAACTCCCAAGTTAGCTTGCTGTCGAGGTGAAGGCCCAGAAACTTAACGTGCGGAACAAACGGCAGACGTGTACCATGCAAATAAAGATCAGGTGGAGGGTGTACACCACGGAGTCGATGGAAGTGGATACATTGCGTTTTCGTAGCGGAGAACTGAAACCCGCTGCGAAGGGCCCAGTCAGCGATGGAGGTTATGTTCAGCTGCAGTTGACGCTCGAGGTGCTCAAGATTATATGATCGGTAATATATCGCGAAGTCGTCAACATACAGTGACATCGGGATTCCGCTACGAACAACTCTGGTAATCCCGTTAATGGCCACGGCGAAAAGCGTTACGCTGAGAATCGAACCCTGGGGTACACCATTCTCCTGGATCTTTTCTTCTGAGAGGGTATGGCCAATGCGTACACGAAAACGGCGAAGTTTTAAAAAGTTAAAAACGAAGCCCGCTAGATGACCGCGTAAACCGTAGTCGTACAGATTACGGAGGATACCATAGCGCCATGTAGTGTCGTAGGCCTTCTGTAGGTCGAAGAAGATCCCCACGACGTGCTGCTTCATGAGAAAGGCATTCTGAACATAAGCCTCCATGCGTGTCAGGTTGTCGACACTGGAGCGATGGCGACGAAAACCGCACTGAACATTGCTCAGCAGGTTATTCGTCTCCAGCCACCACACTAAACGGTGTGAGGGTGATATAAAAGCAACATAAAACGCTGCACGTGGCACAGTTAATGAAGGTGGAGGGGGTGAAGTGATAGTGAGCAGCTCGGGGCCCCGGGTGCGCCAAACCCGGACCTACCGTGGTAGGTTCCCCTGGGGGAGTTTGATTTCGGAGTCCTCTTCTCCTAGATGAGTCGTCGACCAAGACTAACGAGCCTCATCTACCCGTTGGAATGTTCTTAGCTTCCCCTCACCTCTTGCCTACCAGTGGTCACGAAGACTCACTTAGTAGGCCGTCTGGATCGGGTACTGAGCCCCTCCGCCACGGCAAGGCGACACTCCTTCGGAGGGGGCATACATCGATATAGTGAACGACATACTCAAGTACCATGAACGCGCGCTAACATATACATACACACACTGCTATAGGCCTTAAAAGTTATGCCTAGAGACCGCTTCAAACACCTAAAACATCCTGCTTCCCCTACCATCTTACCTAGTAATCCTTAGACCACGCATGGCGGCCATCTTGTCCATAAAACTTGCTCTAGCTTCCCTTCAACTACCCTACACTTAAAGCCTACTGTATTGCCATATTCTCCTTGTACCTACAAGAAGACAAACAATAAGATACTTTCTGCCAATGTTTATCTCAACTAACACGAAGATAAAGGAATAAGAGTTTCTAAGAATGGTTAGTACAAGAATAGAGAAAGTCATTTGAGTGCAACGCATCAGATGTTACTTTCTGTACTACTAAAGGAGAGGAAGTGCCTATTGCATTCCACCCGAAAATTCGATGACGAGATTTTACCAGAAACATTTGTTTTGAGACTCCCTGAACCCAAAAAAGACATTATACTTTCTCTACCGGTAAGTAGAAGTATTGTTTAAATATACACACCTGAAGCTATTAACAGTGAAGTAAATTGATTCACATATAATAGAAGTAATTAGAGACTCACACTTCACTATAATAAATTGAGTTACACTCAATATTTTCCACAACGTACCTTTCGACATCCAATACGAGTCATCATCAGGTGACTTCACCTTATGCAATAGCTACAGAGAAGCCGTTACAAGTTCGCGATGACGTCATAGTGACGTCACGTATACGTCACCCGCCATGACATCCTATGTGCACCATAGGGGCGTAGGTACAATCGTGAGAGGGGGGGGGGGAAAGGAATTGAAGAGAAGAGACCATTAAAGATTTCAAAAACTATAACATAACATTTATGGATCAATAAATTATATATTTGTTAACAGGAATGATTAATCGGCATAGCAAACCTTTAAACAGAAATGGAAGCCGAAACACACAATAGAAATACAGGTGAAAATAAAACCAATTTATATAACCCCATTCAACTCCCCTCAAAGCAAGGAGTTGGGCAGTCTTCGGGCCTATCTGAAAGCACCTAAGTGATTCGCGTGGATATCCTACGGGTTACAAGAATTACTTGTTACAAGGTTACATTTAATTCATCCGCGTTAGAAGCACCTCCCAGGCAAGTAACGGTCAGAAAGCCAATTTGTAATACACGGCCTGAGCCCTAGTTAAAACAAGCAAACGGGACCACTTACCCTTCACGCCAAGAAAGGAGAACACCGACTGACTGTCCCTACAGTGGTGAGACCGAGAGGAAACCCCCCCCCCCCAGAAAAAAAACACTAGCGCATCCCAGCGGGAAAAACAAGAGTCGCGAAACAAAAGGAGGTGCTTCAATAAATCAAAGGAAGTGCGATCAGCACAATACTCCCGCCCCATCTGACAACATGCGCTCGCCATCCTGGAAAGGAACAGACTGATATTGTATAAGAAGTATCATATTAGGAAGGAGACACCTTACACCGCCAGGTCATTGTACAGGTCACTGTGAAAGCATTGCCATCAAACACTGTCACCACAAACCACTGGCCACTTTCACATCAGAGAGCACGATTCTGTTTTTCCGGGACGGGAGAGACGATGCACAGCTTCTTGGACATACTGATCCCTCGTTGTTCCAGAGAAGTTAACCAATCCTGGGTTTGAGCATGGGGATGCCCTCTCGTTGCAATCAGGCTTTAAGAAAGTTCAAAACCCAAAACGTGGGCCACACATAAGCCCCTTCATATTCCATCGTCACCTCCCTGGCCTCCAGAAATCTCCATTGTGGACTTTACCGCTGCCGTAACACTCCATATAGATGGTAACAGCCAGGCTTAACATTATACAATGCCAAGCTGCGGTGGTTAGGTGCTTTCCGGACAGGCAATGAACAGGAGCTGGCGAGGCTGTAACACGGGACAAACCCAACAGAAAGGGAACAAAACGCAGGCTTCAAATAGCCTGCTGCCCAAAATAACATCTCGGTGTAAATTAAACTGAATGAAGGCTTTTAGCTTTTTACAAAATTGTAGATGACATCAGACAAATACATAAATAGTAGTAAATTTAAAAATTTAAATCAATTTATAATCAACAAGCGTGATAACATATCATAAACTGTTTAATGAACATAACAATATAAGAGCAATTTAAACGAACTTGAATATCATTAAATATAATTTATCCCAAATAACAATTTAAAACCAGCTAAACAATATATATATACAAGTTAAACAAAATAAACAAGGCCTTGTATAAATAAATGCGCATAAAACAAAATCCCTACTGGCCAGACAACACAAGAGCACAAACACGAAATACACAACATTACTAAACAAGACACACACCGCAAGCACGCAGCAAACAAATACTCCTCAAACATACCACACCAAACACCTTGTCGTAGTATAAATAACGTACACAAACAGCTAGGTCTCCATACTTAAACTCTCTTTACTTTTTACAAAAACAAAGCAAGAACAAAAACGCATCTGGTGGCGTCAACAACAACTATTTGGTTATAATCACTGACGGTAGATGTCCTCAGCTACTCTGTGTCCTCAACATCCTCCCCACCCTGGTCGATTTCCAGTGGAATCACCAGTTGTACCGGTCGACTGATCCTCGTACCATCGGGTAGACGCAGGATGGCTGTCCTCACTCGGCCATCTCTCCCTTGTAGTACTTCGTCGACTCGGGCTCTCTTCCACATGTGTCTGGGCAGGACGTCTTCTTGCAGGAGGGCGACGTCTCCAACTCGCAGTTTCGGATGTTTGCCGGCTGAACACTTAACCTCCTGGTAACTCCGCAGTTGCAGGAGGTATTCCTTTTTCCACCTTCGCCAGAAGTCTTCGGAGATTTTCATCTTCTTTCGGAATTCCTTCGTAAGATCTTTTCTTCCGTCAGGCTCAGGTCCGTTCGGAATGGTCGTGAGTTTCTCTCCGTTGAGGAAATGGGAAGGTATAAGAGCTTCAAGGTTGCTCCCGTCTTGTACAATGGGACGTGAATTTAGGGTGGCTTCGATGCTGATCAGAACAGTGTTGAGTCCCTCTTCATCGACCTGTGATCGACCAAGTACCTTTCTGAGACAGCGTTTGGTGGAACCGATCATCCTTTCCCACCATCCTCCCCACCAAGCCGCCCGTGGAGCTATGAACTTCCAGGTCACGTTGTGATGCGCTAGATATTCATGCGTCTTCGGATCGGTTAGAACTTTTGACAGTTGAAGCTCTCTATTTGCTGCTTGCAAAGTTTGAGCGTTGTCAGATTATATGATTCGTGGTACTCCTCGGCGTCCCACAAATCGCTGGAATGCCATTAAAAATTTGTCAGTAGATAGGTCCGTAGCCAGTTCTAAGTGTATAGCTCGTACCGTTGCACATGTAAACAGAACGATGTAAGCTTTCTTCATCTCGTTCCCCGATTTGATATAGAGTGGGCCGGCAAAGTCGATGCCAGTCACGGCAAATGGTCGAGTAGAACGAACACGATCCAATGGCAATGGGGCTTCGATCTCTTCACACCTCTTCTTGTGGGATATTTTGCATGGTAGACATTCATGCAAGACCTTTTTGATCACCTGTCGAGCTCGCAAAATACAAATTTCCGAGCGAAGCTCTTCTAGTATTACACGAACACCCATGTGATGAAGCCTGATGTGAGTCTGTCTGATAAGAAGGTATGTGAATGCATGTGATCCGTCTAAAAGCACTGGATGTCTTTCATCATTTGTCAGATCTGCGAATTGTAGACGTCCCCCAAGGCGAATAATATCATCACGCAGGAAGGGATTAAATCGAAAAATCTTGGAAGATTTCGGCAGTGGTTTACTTTTCTTCAAGGATGCTAGTTCAGTACCGAAGCATTCCCGTTGCACCTGACGTATCCAATACATCCTTGCTGTCTCTATTTCTTCTGCAGATAAATAGTTGACACAACCCTTTCTTTTCTCTTTTATGCATCTTACAAAGCGAAGAATCCACGCTGTGACATGTAATATTTTCCAGCATGAACTGTAGCGTGACGCTCTGAACAGTGTTTCTGGGGCTGTAACAACAAGGACTTGAGAGATCTTCTTTTCTTCTGGTAGAGCCGTGTCCGGCACAGTGATATCACGAGGCCACGGGTTAGGATGTTGGACAAGCCAAGAAGGCCCCTTCCACCATGAATCCTTCAAAGACAGCTCTTTTGCTTGTAGTCCTCTTGAGAGGTAGTCTGCAGGACTCTCGATGCCGGGACAGTGTCTCCATTGCCTAGACAAAGTATACGTATGAATTTCGTTCACACGGTTGCAAACGAAGGTTTTCCATCGATTTGGATTGTTGCGAATCCAGCCCAAAGTGACGGCCGAGTCGCTCCATAAGGTGGCACAAGAGGAATCAATTCCAGTTTCCTTGCAGAAGTAGCGAAGAAGACGTGATCCAACCAAGGCTGCAAGTAATTCCAGTCTGGGAAGTGTTACTCTCTTCACAGGTGATAACCTATTTTTGCTGAAGACAAGTTTGACATTGCAAGTGTTGTCAGTGGTTGACCGAACGTATAGTACAGCGCCATATGCTCTTTCTGAAGCATCACAAAACACATGGACAGACAGATTATCGCTTAATGTGGATACACCAATCCATCTTGGAACCTGAATAGAAGACAAGTACGACAGATTTGAATTCCAGGGTTGCCATCTCTGGCCAAGATCAACTGCTAAGATACTATCCCATTTTAATCCCTTACACCAGGTGTCCTAAAAGAGAATCTTGCCGATGATCAGTACTGGCGAAAACAAACCAAGTGGGTCATAAAATCTGGCTGTAACACGTAGAAGCAGGCGTTTAGTTGCTGGTTTGTCTACTAGTTCGTGAGTAATGTCCTCTGGAGTGGCAAAGAGTAAGTCCGACTGTGCATTCCAGTTAACACCGAGAACCCGTGTTTCTGATTTCACCTCTTGACCTTCTGCTCTCCATATTTCTCTGAGTGGTAGGGAATTCGTAAACCATTTCGACAATGGGAGTTTGATGTGTAGAAGTAGAGCTATAAGTTCATAATAAACGGTAACTGCTAAGTTATCATTATCTACGCTGGCTGCAAAATCGTCCATAAAGGTACAGCTGTCTAGAAGTTGTGCTGCAGTTGGGTACTTCTCATGATACATGGCTGCAAGTTCTCGCAAGGTTGCCGAAAGGAGGAACGGGCTACTGGTAAGTCCAAACGGCAATCGTCTGAAGCGATACGGTACAATGTCCGTGCTCGCCTGCGTAATTCCATCAACATGAGGTTCTACTCGGTACCATAGAAATCTTGTTAGATCCCTATCGTTCTCATGTAGAGTTAGCTGTAAGAATGCTTGACTGCCATCGCAGACAAGGGCAGTTGGATACACTCTGAATCTGAGTAACGTCGCTACGATTTCGGGTAGGAGATTAGGTCCCATTTCTAGTGCGTCGTTCAACGCCGGTTGGCCTCGCTCATGAGAAGAGGCATCGAACACGATCCTCCATTTAGTGCCATCTTTCTTTTGCTTCTTGACTGCGTGATGTGGTAGATAGAAGACGTTTCCGGGAGTCTCGTTCGTTGGAGCTATTTCGACTTGTTCCTTTACGATGTAGTCCAACATGTGTGCGTGGTACATTGCCTTGAAAACCGAATCGTGTTGCATTCGGTGCTCAAGAGTCTGGAATCTTCTCTCAGCTATTGTCAGGTTATTTGACAAAATTACGCTCTTTTTACGTGGAAGTGATACAACTCTTCTACCGTCTTGGATACAGTATGTTTTGTGGAATTCATGTAGGATAGTTGCATCCTTCCCGGACATTTGTCTGCCATGTGTCTCTCGAATACCACCAGATCCCAGAACTGTCTCATGGATTCATCGGATATTTCGCAATCAGTGGTTGAGATGTGGTAGGTCGTAACGTGATTAACTGAAGCTCCGGACCGGTTACGTGTCAGAACCCAGCCGAAGACTGTAGGAAGCAGTACAAGTGAAGGCGTTATTGGCATTGACTGTTCCATTTTTACTATCTTCCAGTAATGGTCAGCACCTATTAATATCTCAATAGGAAGTTCTTCGTTGTTAGTTCCCGGATCAGCAAGCGTTAGATTACTGAAGTCCTGGGTGACACTTGGATGCGATGAATAAGTGTTGTCACTTTCAAAGGCCGTGAGAGTGACGGTTTTCCTTGTTGAAAATCCGATAATGTCAAACTGAACAAGCCGTCGTAGTTGGGAACCAGTGGACGTTGCTTCAAATGATTTCACCGATAGGTCTCGCTTGTCAGTTACGTTTAGTTTGATAGTATCTACTAGAACCTGTGCAATGAAGCTGGATTGACTTCCAGCATCCAGGATACATCGTGTGAGTTTAGCAATTCCCGTGGGCCCTTTGATCCACACACGAGCAGTTTGGAGAAATGATAAATGTGATGTTGCCACTTGAATTTTGCTGTAAGTAGTGTGTGGCGTGTTATTGGCGTTACAGACGGATATGTGATGAAGTTGCTTGCAATTTGAGCAAGAAACTTTTCCTTTCTGGTTGCACTGGTGGACAGTGTGTCCTCTGTTAAGGCAAAGAAAGCATCGCGTGGAAAGTCTGAGCTTTTGTATTCTGTCTTCCAGGTTGGTTATTTCTTTACATTCTTGGGCCCAGTGGCCTTTATTTTCACAAAAGACGCAGAATGGATTTATGGTTTTCTTCCATATCGGTTTTGATTTTTCCCTTTTTGCACACATTTGAAGAGTGGCCGCTGTCGGAGTATAGAAGGATGGAGCGGACGTGGTGGTTTCTCCTCTGATCTTCTCAGTTGTTAGCGATCCCTCTACCTCTTCATTGAGAAACGCCATTAATGACATCATGTGACCTTCTGTAATGTTTTCTCGCTTTGCGTGTATTAGCCAGCGTCTGCAAATTTCAGCTGGAAAAGCTCGTAGGATTTTTGGAGCCAATATACGTCCGTATAGGTTTACATCTTCCCCTAGGGCTATGAGGGCTTGTACTCTGCGATGACACTCCACGTACGTCGAGTTCAACTCTTGAGGACTTTCTGACAAAGCAGGTCTTAAATTTTCCAGGAAGTCAAGCTGGGCCTGGATTATTCTATCCTTGTCTCCGTATCGTGCTACAAGTATCTTTTTCGTCTGTTCATATGTATCTGCGCTCACTGCTGTGCCATCTATGAGTCGCTTTGGCTCTCCTTCTAGGTATCCTCTTAGAAACACGTGCTTATTTATGTCAGATATTTTGGGGTTCTTGTCAACTAAGGACTGCAACTGTTCCCAGAACCTGCACCAAGTTTCTATATCACCGGAAAAGGGTTCGAGCCGTATTGTGGGTATACCGTCAGAATAGTTATTAGTAGTAGAAAGCACACCAGGCTTGTCTTTCTTCTTTGTAAGGAGGGTTTTGGCGTGCTGAAGTGCGCACTTCGATCTGTCTAAATATTCTTCGCAAGTCTGTGCGTCTGCATCGTATTCTTCGTCTGTTAACATGTCATGAATATAATCATCTAAGGTGAGTAACATGTTTAAAGTATCCTGAAGACGATCGCTGATGTGTTCAATTTCAGCTGGATCTGTAGAGTCATTACTGCCATTTAAAGATGTTGCAAACCGTGTACAATTATTGCGCTGAGTGGTACGTTTTCGTTTAAGTTTCTTAAGTTCTTGTTCTTTGTCCGTCATTATGTGAATAAGAATAGGTCTGTTAGCTAAGTGGATTTGTCTTGATTTATGGCTGGAGAGATGGGGCGAGCTTGAAAGAACAGCTGTGCTCTGTGCTATTCCAAGAGGCAACCAGATGGCGTTGGCAATGGCAAAAAAAAAAATGGCTACTCGAAACTGATGAGGTTATCAAGCATACATAATACACAATTCTACCAAATCAATGAAAGTAATGTAGCAAGTGTTATTGCAAACATGCTGCTGCGTTATGCAAATCAACCCGTATACAATGGAATGTTGTACTTATCCGTTGTGTTGAAATGGTGTCGTCGTGTGGCGTTGTGAGGTTCCGTGTCTTATTTCAAGTAATCTGCACTTCACTGCCACTTTAACTTAGTATTTTCTGCTTGAAATCTTCAAGATGTTTCGTTTCGTGAAGTAGTGATCCGTGACTCGAACAGTAATTAAGTTTCGGCACCAGTATGTCGTAGTATAAATAACGTACACAAACAGCTAGGTCTCCATACTTAAACTCTCTTTATTTTTTACAAAAACAAAGCAAGAACAAAAACGCATCTGGTGGCGTCAACAACAACTATTTGGTTATAATCACTGACGGTAGATGTCCTCAGCTACTCTGTGTCCTCAACACACCTCACACCGCTTCCATACAAAAGACACATGAAAACAAAATCTACACTTTCGCGCACAATATAGACTCCACACGGCAGGCAGGAACTAACTACAGGAGCGCCGTAGAGGTATACAGCCCGGTGCACACATGGCACGCTCCAACATAAACAAACACCCACATTCAAAACAAAACACTTTATTCACAACATAAACATACAGGAGTAAACAAAGGAAACCCATACACACACGGAAAACAGATACCAAACTACTGGAAGGGTTTCAATTGTGAGACGTGAGCGCTCCTTTCTTGACCCGCACAATCGTGAGAGGGGGGTGGGGGGGGGGGGAGGAATCGAAGAGAAGAGACCATTAAAGACTTCAAGAACTATAACATTTATGGATCAATAAATTATGCATTTGTTAACAGGAATGATTAATCGGTATAGCAAACCTTTAAACAGAAATGGAAGCCGAAACACACAATAGAAATACAGGTGAAAACAAAACTAATTTACATAACCCCATTCAACTCCCCCTCAAAGCGAGGAGTTGGGCAGGCTTTGGGCCTATCTGAAAGCGCCTAAATGATTCGCGTGGATATGCTACGGGTTACAAGAACTACTTGTTACAAGGTTACATTTAATTCACCCACGTTAGAAGTACCTCCCAGGCAAGTAACGGTCAGAAAGCCAATCTGTAATACACGGCCTGAGCCTTAGTTAAAACAAGCAAACGGGACCACTTACCCTTCACGCCAAGAAAGGAGAACACCGACTGACTGTCCCTGCAGCGGTGAGACCGAGAGGAAACTCCCCCCCCCCCCCAAAAAAAACACTAGCGCATCCCAGTGGGAAAAACAAGAGTCGCGAAACAAAAGGAGATGCTTCAATAAAACAAAGGAAGTGCGATCAGCACATATGATGACGTCATTCCTCCCCTTCTCCCAAAACGAATTTTGTAACATCAGTAAAACGTATTTCACAATTCATAACCCGGTCCCTATTTTACAAAATAAATATTCTTTTCCAAACCAGCAATTCGATGGGTCCGCTTAATTACTTTAATAATTTAACCTCAGGGCTTAGTTCATGATTAAGTGACCAAAAATGATCTGCTACCGCTGACTTTTGTAACTGTTTGTATTTGATGTTTCTAAAATGTTTCTTCTTTCTAGTTTCCAAATGTCGTTTTGTCTTACCAATGTAAACCTTATTGCAGTCTCGGCAGTCAAATTGATAAATGCCAGACTTCTTACACTTTGGAATTTTGTCCTTTTTAGAAAAATTGAGCATATTTTTTGTATTATATTTATTTTGATGAGCCAAAATTATGCCATGTTCTTTAAAATGTTTCTTAAATCTTTTATTAGCCCAAGGGTGGTAAGTACACTTTTTAAATTTGCCGATATCTTTTAGTTTTTTAAAAGTGGAAGCTTCATTTACGGCCTATTGATATTTAAATTTTTCTATCTTTTTATGTATAAATTTTGTACTAAAACCATTAACGAACGTCGTGTTAATGTGTTCATACTCTCTATTAAATTCTTCCTTATTAAGGGGTATATTTACCAACCTATAAATTAAACTGTTAAAAACGGCGAATTTATGTGCAGGAAGCTTAAAGCTTTTGTTTTTTATATAACTGTCCGTGTGTGTTAATTTTCTATGAATGCCAAATTTCAATTCATTATTCTTTCTCACGATCTTCAAATCCAGGGATGGAAGACAGCCTTTGTTTTCAATTTCTAACGTGAATTTTATGGCCTTTTCTTGTGAATTCAAAAACTTTAATGCATCACTGATCGAATCCTCAGGCACAATAGCAAAAATGTCATCTACATATCTGTACCAAGTTTTGAAAACTAAGAGGAATGCTTTAGTAACTTGTACCTCGAAGAAACTCACGAAAAGATTGGCAAGAAAAGGTGATAAGGGACTACCCATAGTTAAGCCAGAAGTTTGTTGAAAGAAATTGTATTTAAACCTAAAAAACTTTTGATCTAAACAAAGAGTTGTAAGCTCCACAGGATCCGTTATTAATTCTTTGTTAGGTTCAACGGAACGTAACCATTCCCTCAAAATTGACAAAAGTTTTTCTCTAGGGATGCTAAGGAGTAAAGCATTTACATCAAAGGAAACAAGTTTATCCTTAGCTGACACAACTAAGTTCTGGATCTTTTTGACTAATTCAATGGAATATTTTATATTTAAGCTTTCGAATTGTTCAAAAGTGCATAATTTCTTATTTAACCATTTTGCTAAGTTATAAGTGGGTGAATTTACGCAATTTATAATGAGCCTCATATTCTTCCCTGGTTTATGAATTTTTGGGAGAGCATACATTCTGGGTAAAACTGGATTACTGACTTTTAACATATGTTTATCTTTATCGGATAAAATTTTCACTTCCTTAAGAACTTAATAAAAGATGTAATGCAAGACTTTAACGGATCCTTATTAATTTTAATGTAATCGTCCCCTTGAAGCAAAAGTTCTACTCTGTTAATATAGTCAGCTTCATCGACTTTATCGGCTTTAATGTATTGTATTCCACCCAAAAATTTGATATCGAGATTTCACCGATAATATATGTTTTGAGACCTCCTGAATATACGAGGGTGGGTCAATAAGTAATGCCTCCTATTTGTTTTTCTCTTTTAATTGCCAAGAAAATTGAATCCAATTTACATAGCTTGAAAACTACAACATTGACGATTAATTAGTCACTTTTCAACATAATTTCCGTCCTTTTCCACAGTTTTGATCCACCTTTTAACTAGGGCATGTATTCCAGTGTGGTAAAACACAGGGTCTGGCTTCCTAAGCCATTGACGCACGGACGTTTTCACAGCCTCCTCATCTTCAAAATGAATCCCACAATGAGCTTCCTTTAGTGGCCCGAACAGATGGAAGTCTGATGATGCCAGGTCAGGGCTGTATGGGGGGGGGGGGGGGGTGAGGTAAGACTTGCCATCACAATTTCTCAATTTCTGCAGTGGTGTAACGGCTGGTGTGTGGTTTTGCATTCTCATGCAAAAGAACAACATCCGCCATAGCTTTTGTTGGGCGAACTCGGCGAAGGCGTGCTTTCAGCTTTTTGAGAGTTATGACAATTTGCCTGTTGTTATCCGGCGATCACCACGAATGATCTCATCGACTCGCTGAATGTTGCATGCAGTCACTGCAGTCTCCGGCCTGCCGCTTCGCGTTTCATCTGCCAATGGTGTTTGCCCTTCAGCTTCGTTACAGCGATGAACCCATCGTCTAACAGTGCTGACATCCACCATTGCATCACCATACACATTTTTAGCGTTTTGTGAATGCGAATTGGCGTTTCACCTTCCGCAGTCAAAAATTCAATCACAGAACGCTGACTAATACGAATGTCGATGTCAGCCATTTTGCAAGAGGATGCAGTGCTGCCACCTGTTGACTTAGGAAGTTACTACTGCAGGGTATTGGAGAAGAAGGTTTGAGGAATTGCGCCAAATTCAAATTGTTCACATAACTTATTTAAGGGGGAAAAAATAGGAGGCATTACTTATTGGCCCACCCTCATATATACATAAAAAGCATTTTTAAAAAAAAGGTGCTTGTGTGTGTCTGCGTGTCGGTCTGTCTGTCTCTGGACAGCATAACTGCAAAACGAAAAGTAGGTTAAAAACCAAAGTTGGCATTTAAGTTTAATGTCATTCAAGTATGAGCCACGAAGATTTTAAAGAAAATAGCCGTACCCTAAACTACCCTTTACATGGAAAATTTTTCTAAAATTTTGATTTTCTTGAAAATGGCTCTAACGATTTTGATTAAAATGCCATATGTTTAAGACATTTGTATGACAAATGAAAGGTATATTTTGAATTATCTGGCTACAGCCCCTGTGGTCCTGTTTACTCCGGATGACTTTTGAATATCTCGTAAATCGTAAGAGATTCACAAAATATTACCATACAAAAGATATAGACTTTGTTAAAACACACAATTTATGTCTCGCTAAAGCTTTTTGTAGAGTGAATCAGTTTGGAGATATTCCTTGTTCTTTGTGTCAGTTTCGGAAAACTTAAAACTTTCGTGAAATGGAACATCGTTGTTCATTTTTACTTTCTCTACTGGTAAGCAGAGGAAGTATTGTATTCCACCCAAAAATTTGATGTCGAGATTTCACCGGAAATATTTGTTTTGAGAACCCCTGAATCCAAGAAAAGCATTTTTAGAAATAGGTCCGTGTGTGTCTGTGTATGTGTGTACGTGTGCGTGTGTGTGTGTGTGTGTGTGAGTGTGTGTGTGTCAGTCTGTGGACAGCGTAAATCAAAAACGAAAACTCGCTTAAAAACCGAAGTTGGTATTAGAGTTTAATATCTTTCAAGGATGCGACACGAAGATTTTGAAGAAAATTGCTCCACCCTAAACTACACTTTGCATGGAAAAAAATTCGAAAGTTTTGATTTTCTCGAAAATGGCTCTAACCATGTTGATTAAAATGCCGCATTTTTAAGATATTTGTAAGGCAAATTAAATGTATGTTATGAATTTTCTGGCTATAGCCTATGTAGTTTTATTACTCTTGACAACATTGTACGCTTTACCAACCATCAGATGAAAGGCGAAATCTACAAATTCAATTAAGTGTGCAATTTTTATTTGTGATTTTAATGGAATTTAAACTTATAGTAGCTGTAGCGTCAACTTATCGTGATAAAATACGTATGTAAATGCGTATCGAAATTTCCATTGCACTTTGTCTAGAGGTTCAAATTTAAATGGGACCTCAGGCTCTTCAGAGAAAAGTGTAACACATCCTATGTAGCGAGTGTGACATAAGTCACTATGTAACTTTGATCAGATAATATGCGGCTACTTTTGTTATTGGGACATGACATCGTGTCTAATGCCAGAGGAAATCCGTAAGAATCATGAGATCGTTTCCACACAAGGCATAGTTCTCTAGGGTAAGAAAGTAAGAATGCTAGGATTACATGCTGGACATGGTCTGCATGATTTGAATGCAATCTGTTAACTAATGCTTCACACTGAAATTGTCAATGCCGTCCTGTGACCTTTGTCGGTTTATATGGTTTGGATGATATTGATGTTTATTGTATATAAATTAATAGTAGCATATAACAGTCCTTAAAGTTCATTCTAAGTGAAAGAGGCAGAAGAACCTTTAAATAGATCCCCTGCCTATTCGTAGACGACTTCGCTGTCTATTGCACTTCTCAGCGCACGGCGTTCTTACAACGACGCCTGCAGCAATGTTTGGACAACCTTACAGAATGGAGCGTGAAAAACGGCTTCTGTTTCTCAACTGAGAAGTCAATCTGCGTTAATTTCTAGTGCCGTAGGAGACGATTACCACCTTTGCTCCGTTTCGGCCCAGATTTACTTCCCTTCGCAGAAGAGACGCGCTTCCTGGGTTTGATCTTGGACAGGAATCTTAGTTGGTCATCGCATATTGCACGATGTGACCGTTCCCTAAATATCACGCGAGTACTAAATAGCAAATCGTGGGGAGCAGATCGGACAATTTTGTTGCGAATATATCGCGCATTGATCCGATCCAAACTAGACTATGGAGGTATTGCTTATTCGTCAGCACGACCATCTATGCTGAGAAGATTAGACGCAGTACACAATAGGGGCATCCGTATTGAAATAAGAGCTTTTCCAACAAGTCCAGTGGTGACCCTTTACGCCGAGTCCGCAGAACCTCCTTTGCAATATCGGCGTGAGATTCTCTTGGCAAATTATGGTTGTGCGCTTAGATGTATGCCTAAGCACCCAACGTTTGCTTCTTTTTTCACTACCACGCTAAGAGAACGATATAGGAATAGCACCCTTAATCCTAAGCCTGCGGGGTTTCGTTTCCAAGATCTTCCAATGAAGCTTGGAGTGGAACTGCCTAGGATGTTTGCCAAGGGCGAGAGGCTTTACCCCCCTTGGCTGTCTGGCACGCCTCATGTAGATCTTGGAATGACCGTACACCAGAAGTCCACGATGCCTATTTCAAGTATCCGCACGTGTTTTTTAGAATTTTTGTCAGGCTACACTGACCATCCAGGTATTTACACCGATGGGTCAAAGAGCACCAACGGTGTTGGATGTGCTTATGTTTATGGAACCGAACCACATAGATTCGGCTTTCCAAATGGCACTTCCATTTTTACTGCAGAGCTTTATGCAATTTACCGAGTCGTTTTGTATGCTCGCCGCCGTAAATTAGGTGACTGCCTGATTTTGAGCGGTTCCCTTAGTGCACTTCAGAGCGTTCGTGAGCTGTAGAACCCCCAGCCTATTGTACAACGTATCCAGGATGCCCTCCATGTTTTACACGCTTCTGGCGTTAACGTGGTGTGTGCATGGATTCCTGGTCACGTAGGTTTGCCGGGGAATGAAGTGGTGGATTTGGCAGCAAAGACGGCAACAGAGGCGGCTCGTCACATTTAAAAGTGGTAGAGCACACAAAAATCGACATACAGTAGCATATAAGGAAAATAAAGCAATAAATTAAGATGTAAGGCTTTCTTGTTATTTTTTGTATATCAGATCAATTCTCCTATTTTTGGTTGTAGGAAATTCCTCAATCACACGTCTGTTGAAGTCTGGAATGGTGTTTATCATCTTCTCTATTGATAGCATCGCCAGCGCGTTCAGTCTCTCGTTCCCCATGGAATTTCGTAAGAATGTCTTTATTCTGTTGAGGGTAGAGAATGATCGTTCGGTCTCTGCAGTCGTCATTGGAAGGGTAACGATTACTTTTAAAACCACCACACACTCAAAGAAGGTCCGTGTCATGTTGTTTTCACATAAAAACTGCAGAAGTGGCGTTGCACCGGACGCTCTACGCAAATCTTCACGACTATGCAGCACCTCTAATTCATTTCGAAATTTCGAACCATTGATTGTGGAATATAATTTCAAGGTTTTCTGAAAGATACTTTCGGGAAATACATTGCGGTAGTGGGGAAATCTGTCAAGCAAAAATAGCTTGGAAACATTCAAATGACCTGAGAACTGAAACCTATCGTTGATATTGCTTGTAATCATGTCACAAACTTCTAGAACTGCCACCCTATTACTCCTACTATTGCTGTGTTCAACACATTGCCTCTTACTTGGTGGTTCGTAAACAGACACTTCTTCGTGCTCATACATTTTCCTAACTTTCAATAGGTATAGCATTAACTAAGTGCTTGACAAACTCAATAACTTTAACAGCAGCAATGTCTTTTCTGAATACTGTCAAAGAATACTGCTACATGAGGCATAATTTTGTGATAGAATTCAAGCCAAAAAGTGAAGTCAGAGTCGCTCAATGTTCGTACAAATCCTGTTGGTTCGCTAGACACCTTTTTTATCATTAAATTCGTTGTCTCTTATATGTTCAACATTTTAGTAGATTGTCTTTCTGCTCCAAAACGCTATTAACAATGCGATACTGAAAATATCACCTTGTCGGTGAGACACTGTCAAGTTTTTTCTGAACAAATTCAGTTAGATAATCCATCCTTTTTGGATGGCCTCGAAAAGAAAGAATGTCCCTATCCCCTGTAAGTCTTGCAAACATATTCTTCTGTGAGGTGAGGCTGACGTTGCACTCTGGAGAATAAGATTTCCTTGATGTGCGTAGCAGTGATGTAGTTTGCATTAGGATACCTTTCTTTTATCAAACATTGCACCTTACCCTTCTTTTCACTCATAACAGAAGCTCCAGGTGGCATATAAGTTTCCCTGGACTTTTCTCTACTCCCATTTCACGTAACTGTTCTACAATAATTACTGCTCAACCAGTGGCACTCCTGTCAGTCACTTCGAAATATCCCCAAAATCTCTCAAATATTTTCCCTTCAATTTGATATCTTACAATTAAGAACAGTAAAGTTTTACATGAATTACCTGTTATTTCATCAGCCTGAAGGGATAGAAACTCTACATCACCTAGCTCAGATAAGATATAATTTCTGCAAACTGATAAAATTGCGTCTAAAATGTCATTCTGAACTATTTTTATGTACGTTTAAAGACAGTGCAATTTTCTAAACGATCTCTCAAAACATTGTCAAGGGCCGCGGTATAGTTTATTGGACCTTTAAAACACCTGGGTTAACGGAATCGCTGTTTCATCGTGGCCACGCAGGGCTAGTTCATATTCTCTAAAACACTTATTAGCATCAATAATGCGTGACAAAATGTACCTATGTTTATCAACAAGTTCATTGTGTTTGCGAAGACACCCTGTAGCTGGCATCAAGGTGTATTCTAACATCAGTTTTGCCTAGAACAGCAAGTTCATTTCATTGTGTAAATGAGTCTTTGATAAACTGTTTCTTGCTTTTTTCCGGCAAATGTTTGAAGTCTTTTACGCCGGTTTTAGTTCCCGTGTCCTCCCCACCAAATAACACACAAGGAAAGCAAAACAGTGCATTTTCTACAGAACACCCGACATCCATTCCCATTTTTCATACACAGCTTTATTAAAATGTCTGTTGTATGTTCTGCTTTTATATTTAAAAATCTGGTTTATGCAATGATCTGGCCTAGGAGGTTCTAATTTCTTTGCTAGCAATCGGTCCTCGAAACTTAAGGTTTTAATTTGTAAGAACTTCACCTGATTCATTTTAATAGCTTCGCTCACTATACATTAGTGATGTTAAATTATATAAGCTTAGCAGTTGAATAAGAAAACTGTTATAGTACACAATTTTATTCACAGTTAAAACTGAAAAATATATTGTCTGCACTGCACTACAGCGGCAAACTGAACAATGACGCTTGTAGCGTTTTAAACGAAACAAGCTGGTGAAGGAAGGAAAACATTGATTCACAAGTTTTAGTGACAGCGCCACATAGTGTCAGGTCTCATCACTATTGTGACCATATGCAAGCCAATTCCTCATAACCCCCCTGTTACTTCACGCAGCTAAGAGCGAGGGGATGACGTTAAATACAAGAAGTTGGAAGTCCGCACGGAGACTGTGACCGCGCAGGGTTGCCAAGTTTCGTAAAGCTTACAAACGTGAATATCAAACAAAAATCAATGCAAATAACACATTTAAAGAAAAAATAAAACATATTACAGTTCTGTCTAGAGCACCAGCACATAATTGGAGGGGCACGTGACCTTGTGACCTAAGGGTAAAACCGCCCCTGGACGGCAACTACAGAACCCAGTATTACCATTTCACATGTTACTTCGGAACATAGGCTTGAAGTGCAAAGAGCGGTGCTGTCGTCCTGGCACGAAGAGTGGTCAGCTCTCCGCGGTAATAAGCTTAGAGAAGTGAAAGAACTTCCGATAAACTGGGTAACTTCTGTCGCACATCTCGCCGCGAGGAGGTTAGTTTAGCTCGTTTAAGAATAGGGTACTGCAATTTTTCGCAAGGTTACCTATTTAAAAGGGACCCTGCCCCTCTATGTCCGCTGTGTGACAACCTTTTGTCAGTCCGTCACGTGCTGCTAGAGTGTTGCTCTCTAGCGCACCTTCGGGATTCTCTGCAGCTGCCTGCCAGACTTGCAGGGGTCTTAGCGGACGAAAAAACAGCGGTTGATAGAGTTTTTAAGTTTTTAGCAGAGTGTAGCATTAATTTGAGGATTTAAAATTTTATATATCTCTTTTTATGCTTTTTGACATTTATCACCTTGTTTCACACCTGGCTATTGCCGTTGTTTTTTACGTTTATGTATATGTTTTCTTTGTTACTAGTGATTTTATTTTTGATTCAAAATTATATCTCGCTATTGCCATGAATGTTTTAAGGGCGCTGGTGACCTAGAAGTTGAGAGCCCTTAGACCAAACCTAAACCTAAACTTTGAATATATCCTATTTGATGAAATCGAGAAATTAAGTAATGTTTTCCTATGAATTCAACATTCGATAACAAAGTGAGAGAGGTTCACAGTGAGCAGAATCTGAGTGTGGAAGAGTATAATATTCCATGTTTCAATATCCTCTACTGGCTTTAAAACGTCAATTCCAGTTAAACTATACCACATTAGCTAGAAGTGTGTTTTATAATTCACTTCCGGTTATAGTATACCATATTAATATTGTATTTTATAACTCTGTTCCTAGTTAAAATATCATATATTATATTTTAAATTGTGCTCTACTCCCACCCCTTCCGCAGCTTTTATTGCGTCTTTTGCTTATAAATACTCTATGTTTCAGAAGCCTATTTAAGGTATTAAATGTAGTTATATGATTCCTGTTTCAAACCAGACCTTCCCTTGGCGGGGCCAGTGAGCACTGGAGTAGGCTCCATGTGCTTTGTAAGCTGATTGCCAGATGGCAGCAATTGCTTCATCTCGGCAGCCATTTCCGTAAGTTTACGCAGCGCAGTGAACGAACTTGAACTTCCTTCTAATCAATTCTTGCCTGCTACTAGTTTTTTAATGCTAGTTTCCGCTTTGGTGCTTGTAAGCGAAAATGAATCACGGTTCAAAAGTCCTGTTTGTTGAAACGAATCATTTCTGAGTGAGTCATAAGCCAACTTCGACATACGCACATCAGTTATCTGTGAGTACAGTCAGTCGACACTAGCGTAGAATTTTCTGTGACACACCATACTGATAACAGTTTAAGCTCCGCATACTCCACAACGTAAAATAATACCTTGTTAGACATAGCGTTTAAAGCGAAAATCTGGCGAAGGCGTTTTGATTCAGCATTTTACCTGATGTTTAAGCATAAACCTAAAAACAAATAAGACAACTGGAAAGTGCGAAATGAATCTGTATCAAAAAGATTTCCTCCGATATAAGTGTAATTCACGTTAGGCAAGTAACAGCTAACATTAACTGAAGTACTTTCAACCGCGCTTATTAGGCGGAAAAATATTTCAAAAATAAATCAATAAACGTATGCAAAGTAGTGCTTTTAATAAAAATGGTTATATACCGGAAAATCAATATCTGTGTTCAGTTTTACAAGCCTTATCTAAGGAGCGAAAAAAGAATAATCGTGTTTGACTTTTACTTACCCCCTTTATGGCACTTTGAAGTTACTTTCATGTTACTTGGAAGTTCGACGAAAATGCTTGTTTGAAAAGTCAACATGTAGAGATTTTTGGTTATCAAGAAAAACGAAAATGACGAGTTTCGATGTTCAATGAACCTGAGCATGGATTACTTGATCTTTTTTTATACTATATTGAAGTTCTTTTGGGGTGACAATTTATTTGAACAGGGGTGGTGTGGTGTCCGGTACCGCCGAAGCAAACAGGAAGATTGGCTTGGGCAGCGGATGCCCTGACACTGACTTGCAATTTGGGGTAAACATGTGTGGAACTGCGGGAGGAAGGGGAAGTCTGGGTCATAATATCCTGAAGCTGGTTGAGTCGTCTCCAGTGCTGTTGTGTGTCCTTGTATACCTTGTTCCACTCTTAGATGACAGTATGGAGTTAAATGGGATATATCTGTCTCTATCTAGCGCATACAAGTTGCCATTAGCCTCGTCTTTTTCTACCTTCGCGCTGTTGCCAGGTTCCTAATAGCATGGTATAAATATTCAGTTGTTATAAATTTCAGGTTTGAACATATTATCCTACGCAGAATTTTTTTTCTCTATTAGTTTATATCCTTTTTAGAGTCATTATACATTTCTATAGGCCCATATTTCTTCAAAAACAATTTTTTTCAATAGAAGTCCGATATGTGCTGTTTCTATACTCATCACTATAGCAGCGACATCGGGGCCGGAACGTGCGGATATCGTATAGAATAGGAAGGGTCAGGTTGTAGCGATAAGGGTTGGCGGACACTGACGCGGCATGGTAGTGTCCAAATGACTATACAGGGAGAATTACGCATGTCTTATGCATATGTACTTTATTTCTGCAGTACTGTTTATAGCATTTCTGCTAACTTAAATAACTGAAACGTCTTTATTAAATAGTTAACACAAACGTTAATTCACAATTTGCATATTGATTAATTGCAATGTCTATTTGTTGCAATGAATTACAACCCACATCTTCAGGTTTTCGAACGAAAATGACTGTCTCCTATCCGACAACACTGACTTATAGGCAGAAAAGCTGCGTTCCACATCTGCTGAAACCACAGGTGCATATGTAAAATATGTTACACATCTTCTGTCTAATTTCTGGGCATTTTGAAGCACTGCTTTCGTCTTTAATTACGTTGGCAATTTTACGCAGTTTATGGTATCCTTTGTTTTTCTGTAAAAGAGTTTGCAGTTTCGCAGCTATTCTTTTTCCCACGCTATCCTCCATAGAATTCAGCTTGTCGGTAACTTCTTTCATGACGGTTATTTGTTTTACCAGTTCTTCTCCAGACCTTTCTAAAGATTGAATTGCAGAGGTAAGAAATCCAAAATTCGAGGTAATGTATGACAACTGACGTTTAATATCAGGGTCACGTAAAAGGATTTGAGCTGTTTTTATTGCGGTTGCAGCGTTAATGTCAAACTCCTGCACCACGTGTTTAACGGCATCGAAATTCGTAGAATAGTACTCGCATGCTTCCAGCCATGTTCCCCATCGTGTTAGAACTGGTGCGGGAGGAAGAGCAACTCCTGGATAAAGATTTCGAAATATTGCCACACGTGAAGGCGATTTTACAAATACCTTCTTGACATTCCCTATAAGCTTATCAGCGGCAGGAAATTGAGATCGTACCTCTTCTGCTAGTCTGTGGCAGGCGTGAGCAAGGCACGTGACATGTATTACGTTTTTGTAAGTGACTTGCAAATGGGTTCCTGCCTTTACCATATAGGTAGCTGCATCGGTAACAAATAGTCGTGCTCTATCGTGTTGCACACCTGATGGCCATAGTATTTTCATGGCATTGTCAAACACTGCACTTATAGTAGAATAATTTGCAACACTGACAACGTCACTTGTTAGAAGATACGGTCCAATGGGGACTTCTGCGTCCAGTGCTCCAACAACTACATTGACCACAAATCGCCCAACTGCATCCGTTGTTTCATCCATTGAAACCCATATGTTGTGGTTATTTAGGTTCATTCTTATACAATCAATGCACTTATCATAACATTTTCGTACATAGTACTTACGTAAGGTCGTAGGATGCGGAATTGGTTTGCCAGTGTACTTTTCTAAAAACGCACGCAACTTCGGATCCTGTAGTTTATGTAGAGGAATATCGGCAGAAATAAATGCCGCGCATAGCTCTTCGTTAAATGTTTTATTTGATGGAAGTACGTCTTGTTGTAGCGATGGATCCTCACATTTTGCAACACAAAGCTTATGTGTTGCTGTACTGACATGTCGTAGCACATTACTCGGTTTACTATGAGTAATTGTTTTATTGCAAGGTTTACAATAAAGTTTTTCTTGAACAACAGAGAAAACATGTTCCCCATACTCAACTATATACTTTTGTAAACCTGTGGACGTTCGTAACCTTTCCTTTGGCATTGGGTCTGCGTGAACTCTGTGTGGCGAATACTGTGACTCAACGTAAGGTGTACTCAACCCTCTCCTTGAAACCGAATCACTACCGGGCGCCTCTCAACAAACGCAACCGCTCCAACGTCGCTGCCCTACTCATCACGCACTAACTAACAAACTAACTGCTAGAATTCGTCTATATTTTGTTCTTAGGTGGAGTAAACTATAGTGCTACTACCTGCCCACTTTGAATTCTCTATGTTTACTCAGTTAAGTGTTACAATTTTTTAAATTAAATGTTTTCGGAGAATTTTATACCTGTGCACTGTAAAAGTTACGCAGTGTGAAACTTTTTTGTTATTGAGTTTACATCAGGGAACCAGCGAGAACAAATGTTGACGAGGGTTGGAGAAAGTTTTTAAAATAAACCAAAAGGCTGTAACTTCTTTCTTTCATCGAGTAGGGCAAACAAAAGGTATTCATCTGTTCAGCGTATTCTCACGCCAGGCCTGACCCAGAAGATAGTATGAGCAGCACTAGTTCGGAAGAAGTCGGTGTGTAACTGTGTGGAATCTATGAGCTGTTATTGCGTTATTTATTTAATAGTTTCGTAAATATTTGTAGTTATGGAAAGGGAAGCTAGGAAGAGACGATATATTGGTAAATTAAGAAGTAAGGAACGCCAAATAATTATTTACTTTTCAAGTAAAATGCGTGTAAGTAAGGCAGTAAAAGAAATAGCTAAGGCTATCGGGTGTTCAGAAGCAGTAGTGTATAGAATTAAAAAGGAAGTAATGAAAGGACTTCTAAGAACGCCATCGAAAAAGAAAGCAAAAAGGGCGGGGGAAAAAAAAAAAAGAAGTTTACAGTGAATAGTGCAATGTGGAGTGCGGCGAATTGTTCATTCATTACTGTTTGCAAATATTCAACCCACGCTGAATATAATTTTGTCACGGTTCAACAGTGATGACACTACCAAATTTCTCAAGGGCCACTCTTAGTCGGTTCTTACATGATATGGGGTCCGAATATGAAAGAAGGGGTAACAAGTGCATATCAATAGAAAGAGACGATATCGATATCATCAGATGGCGACATAAATATCTAAAAGACGTAAAGCCCGCCTCGGTAGCGTGATGGTTAGCGTGTCTGCCTCACGTTCAAGAGGTCGTGAGTTCGAATCTCGCTTAGGGTAAGTTATCCGGGTAAGGTTTTTTCCCGAGGTTTTCCCTACCCTGAGAAGACGAATGTCGGGTAACTTAAAGCTCCATGGACCTCGGGCTCATTTGAGCATCATTTCACCCATTTCATTTCATTCATTCGTCCGATATGACACAATGTTGGAGGACGTTAATAAAAATAAAAAAAAAAAATAAAAAAAAAAAGACGTAAAAAGGTTTAGGGACCAGGGGAAATCAATTGTTTATACAGACGAGTCATTTGTAAATTTAGGTCATACAGTGACAAAGGCGTGGAGGGATACCAAAGTTAAAAGTGTCCGTCAAGCAGCAATTGAAGGACTAAGTACAGGGCTCGGCCACCTCGGGATCGCGCGCGGAGAAAGATTCGCAACTAGTACATGTTGCAACACTGCTGTCCATTTAACGTGTACTGTCATCTAAGGGTGGAACGCGCTCTAGTATCTCTTGTAACGTCTTATGTGCCTTGTGTTTGCGTGAGTCACTTATGTAGGCGACCACTTTCTCCAGCTGCTGGTTGAAGTGGTCACGGAGACTATTGTTGTCTTAATGAACTGTTGCTCGTAACGTAGTTTTCAGGTTATGGGTGGTGTCCTGGACGTCCTCGAGAGCACGAGTCAGGGCTACCTCCCATTCTGCAACACGGTCGGTGAGAGTCTGGAGTGCTTCCTGTAGTTTCTGCAGTGCGGTGGTGTTATGGAGTATGGCGGTGTAAAGTCGGTTGTCTACGTGCGTCTTGTTGGTCGGCGGTTTGAGGATTGGTGTTGATGTGCGGTTCGTGTGTGACGGTGATGGTCTGGGAGTCGGAGACTGGTTGTTGTGAG
Organism: Tenodera sinensis; assembly: GCA_030765045.1. Taxonomy (NCBI): domain Eukaryota; kingdom Metazoa; phylum Arthropoda; class Insecta; order Mantodea; family Mantidae; genus Tenodera; species Tenodera sinensis. The sequence continues at coordinate 7,237,399 of JAUKNM010000025.1, read as the reverse complement.
GACCGCTTGTGAGCTGCAGGCGGCTGACGGCGTGGATTCCTGGGGCACGCTGCCTGGCCCGTGAAGTGGCCGATGCAATTGCACGTGGTACAATACACGGGGCGACGTGTCAGGTCGTGGCTGGTGCAGAGTGTGGTGATGGTGCCAGCACCAGAGTAGTGGCAGCGAGGGGCGTAGGTTCAGGTGTCGGCGGTGTGACCGTACTGGCAACACCGTCGGCAGGGAGTAGGGCGGACACCTCGGTTAGCCTCAACTGGGAGCACCTGCCCAAGGGCAGGGAGCACGGTAATCCGCCCCATCCCAGAACTCCAGGCGTACCAGTGGTGACGGCTTTCTGGCTGTGACGATGCGCGTCGTTTTCATAAGAGAAGTACAACGACATCGGGCTGCGCTAAGGAGGACAGAATCCGGAAGCTGCCGATGCACTCCGCACACAACTGCGCTGTAGCTCGGCAGCCTCGTGAGCTTAGGATGACTCTGTGTGGGCGTCCGGTATTCAACCTCTGGTAGTGTCGTCTGTGTGCGATAGGTGGTTGGTTTCGGCGTGGTGTCGCAAGCTGAGATACCGCGCTCTGACGGCGTAGACGGAGATGGAGTTGGCGAGGAGGCTGGCTGTGAGGCAGGGGCGGCGCTGGCGTTTTCAGTTTTCTCCGAAGGCACTTCGGAGGGCCCTTAAACTGCTGCGGTGACTGTCTTCCTCCTTCTTCCTGCCATGTTTTCTCTGCGGTGACTGTGACTGACCTTATGCCTACTTGATCGTGTTTCAGCGAATGATATACATGTATATATTGCGTGTCCCAAAAAACACCGACAACGCTTAGGATGTTGTGAGGGATGAAACTGATAAATTTTCAAATACGAATCCCTGTCCGGAAATGCACGGTTTGGGCGCTGTAGAGTATTGAAGTTTGAGAACGAACGGTTGTGACAATTCGTTAACATTCGTTTTGGTATCTTAATATGAAAGATATGCAACGCTTTTGCCATCTGTGCATTGTGGGCACCCTACTGCTCTACTTGTGTGGCTTCCAGTAAAGTGTTCTAATAGCAGTACATGTACCAGTGCACAGCTGCTGAAATGAGCTGCAGCACACTTTGGTGTAAATGTTACCGTCATGGTAATAAAATGGACTGTATCCTTTTTGATCATTTTTATTCTACAACGTTGTTTACATAGTACATAGTTACCTCTCTTGGCAACCATCAAAACAGGCTAGCCAACCTTTCGACCGCAATTCAAATCAGTCACTGAACATACCGGCCGCCAAGAAATAAGTCTTATTTCTTCATCAACACAATTGTAAGAACAAAATACAATGAATTAATGATAAAACAATATCAGTGCATGTAGTAAATTATGTCTGTCTCTTGAGGAAGAGGACACAGTTTAACAATAGGTCTCTTAAATACCCCAGTTGCTGTGCGAATTGTTGCAACTCGCACTAACCCATCTGCTCCTGGATGTAGTCCCTCAACCACTGCCAGCTTCCAGCAGAGTGGAGGAAGGTTGTCTTCTTTCACTATGACGACTGCACCCTGCTTGACATTTGCATGTGGACTGTTCCACTTAGATCGCTGCTGAAGATGATGCAAATATTCATGTGACCATCTGGACCAGAATTCCTGAAGTTGTTGCTGTAATTTCTCCCACCTAGTTAGCAAGCTAAGTTTAGCACTACCGAGATCTGGCTGGGGTAAACTGGTTAAAGCTGTACCAATTAAGAAATGACCAGGAGTCAGAACTTTAAGATCATTAGGATTAGATGAGAGAGGAACTAAGGGTCTGGAATTCAGACAAGCTTCTATCTGACAGGTTAGGGTATGGAATTCTTCAAGTAGGACATGATGCGCCCATAACACGTCTAAGGTGGTATTTAAAAGATTTTACACCTGCTTCCCACAGGCCGCCAAAATGTGGTGCTCTAGGTGGTATGAAGTGCCAAATTATACCTTCATAATTTGAAAATCTCTGTATTTCTTCCTTAGTCTGCTGAGAGTTAAGGAGTTCTTGTAATTCTTTCAACTCCCTTCTTGCACCTTTAAAATTTGTGCCATTGTCACAATAAATATTCTGGCATATGCCACGTCGAGATACAAATCTCTTTAATGCTGCAATAAATGCTTCTGTAGACAAGTTACTCACAACTTCTAAGTGCACTGCTCTGGTAGTAAAACAAACAAATAAAGACACATAACACTTTACCTTTGTCGTTGTTCTGCGAGTGCTAGACTTTATGTAAAATGGCCCTGCATAATCAATGCCACAATTCAAGAATGGTTTAGCTGCTTCCACTCGTGCACGCGGTAGTTGTTCCATTAACTGTTTTGCTGTTTCTGCCTTTAGCTTATAACATATTATGCAATTATGAATCAAATGTCTAACAGTGTTTCTGCCATTTAATATCCAATATATTTCCCTAAGAGAAGCCAATAAAAGTTGACAACCTGCATGCAACAATCGTTTGTGTTCATGCTGTATAATCAGATTGGTTAAATGATGACGTGGCAAAATTAGAGGATGCTTTTGATCATACGTTAGGTTAGAGTGTTCTAACCGTCCACCAACTCCAAGTAATCCTCTACTGTCGAGAAAAGGATTTAAACATCTCAAGCGACTGTTAATATTAACTGCCTGTTTCATTGCTAGTTGCTGCACTTCTACGCTAAATCCTGATTGCTGTGCAATTTGAATGCATTTACTCAATGAATCTTGAATCTCTGTAAGTGTGAGAGATCCAGTTATTCTTTCTACCTTTGGCTTAACACAATTCTTACAAAATCTATATACATATGCTACAATGTATTGCAATTTGGATAGGCTGGAGAATCGTGTGATTATTCCATCGTCCCTAATAGTTGCAACACGACAAGTTGTTTTGAATCTTAACTCTGGAGCTTCCTGAGGGTTTGAAATGCTACCCAATACCTTTGGTTCTTCATGTAACCAAGTTGGTCCTTCCCACCATAATTTGTCATTTATAAGATTCTCGGGAAACACACCCCTTGATATCAAATCTGCTGGGTTGTGTTGTGAAGGAACATGTCTCCATACTGCATTTTCAGAAATATCTTGAATCTCAGAAACTCTATTAGCTACAAAAGTTTTCCATTGTGTTGAAGGTGCTGACAACCATGACAATACCACAGTAGAATCTGTCCACAAGTATACGTGCTTAAATGATAAGTTCAGTGCCTTTTTGACTTTTTCCAATAGACGAGCAAGAAGCAATGCACCACATAATTCTAAACGTGGAAGTGATAATTTCTTTAGTGGTACAACTCGAGACTTGGCACAGAGAAGTTTTACACATGTAACTCCTTTCTTATTTGATGAATGGACATATATGCATCCGCTATATGCCTTTTCTGAAGCATCGCAAAAACCATGTAACTCTATATTGCCTACAGAATCATAACCAACTACTTTGCGATCTATGTGAATGTTATCAATCAAATGAAGTTGGTTGTGGAGCTTCTTCCAATCTGTAGCCAATTCCTCTGATATGGGTTGGTCCCACATTAATTTCTCTTGCCATAACCTCTGTAGAAACATCTTGCATATAATAACAATAGGGCTTATGAGGCCTAAGGGATCAAATATATCCGAAACTATTGACAATACTACTCTTTTTGTAAATGCTTGTGCGTAGCAGTTAATTTTAAGACTTCTTGCAATCTGAAACTTGTCCTCAGTAGAATGCCATAGTAGTCCAAGTGTTTTCACTCCATTTTTGTCAAACTGTAATGGTAAACTAGTTTCTCTTTGGTCTGGTGTAATGTTAGTTAAAAACTCAGAATAATTGCTGGACCACTTACGCAACAAAAATCCACCCTTTGATAACATGGTTACCTATTCCTTCTGAAGTTTTTGTGCCTCAGGTAAGGTTGCACATCCTGAAATACAATCATCAACATAAAAATCATTCAATGCAATTGCAGCAGCCTTTGGAACCTTATGTGCTTCATCATGAGCCAATTGCTGCAGGCAACGAATAGCTAGAAATGGAGAACAAGCCATACCATACGTTACAGTCTTCAGCTGATACTCTTGTACTGGAGCTGTAGGGTCGCTTCTCCACAGTATTCTTTGATATACTTGATCATCTGGATGTAACCAAATTTGTCTATACATTTTGGCAACATCAGCAGTAAATGCTACTTCATGTGTCCTAAATCTTAGGATGATAGAACAAATGTCCTGTTGAATAGTAGGACCAACATACAATAAATCATTCACTGAAATTCCATTCTTGGAAGCTGCAGAACAGTCAAAAACTACTCTTGTCTTCGTAGTTGAGCTGTCTGTCTTAAGTACTGCATGATGAGGCATATAATAACAAAGTCTTGTAGTGGGTCTTGCCACTTGCATGTGACCCAGTGCTTCATATTCTTGTAAAAATGCACATAATCTTCCTTCAATGTTTGGTTCTTGATTAGTTTTCTTTCTAACTGATATAATCTTCTTGCGGCCATCATCTTAGACTCATCTAACTTCTTAGGATCTTCTTTAAATGGAAGTCGAACCACAAATCTTCCTGACGAATCTCTTGTTGTATTCTGAGTGAAATGAGCCTCGCATGCTTTATCATCCATTGTTTTTTGAGTGTGATTCAATTCCTCAATCTCCCAGAATCTCTCTATGTATTCTGAGTGAAATGAGCCTCGCATGCTTTATCATCCATTGTTTTTTGAGTGTGATTCAATTCCTCAATCTCCCAGAATTTCTGCAATTGGTGCTGTATACTGACTTCAGTCTTAGCGAAACATGATACTACCGGCCGCCGTGGAATATTACAGGATCTTCCATAGTCTGAATATTTTCTTGCAAGTATCCAACCAAACTCTGTTTCCATTAAAACAGGATGATTATTATCACGATGTAATTTACCTTGGCGCTGAATGTATGAACAGACTTCTGCTCCCAACAGAATATCTATCTTTCCAGGCTCATGAAATTTAGGATCAGCAAATGAAATATTCCTAGGTAATTTCCAATTACTGCAGTCAATTTTCTCTGCAGGCAGATTTTCTGTCACCTTGGGTAAAATTAAGCAATCTACTGACATAACATGTTTGGTTTCTGAAACTGTATTGCCAATTCCTTGAACAGGTTTAGGATCATGATGTCGTTTAAGTCTTAACCTCTGAGCGCAGGCCTCTGATATGAAACATGACTGAGAACCGGTATCTAGCAAAGCTCTACACGTCTGCCAAATACCCTTGTGATTTTTAACCTTAAGCAATGCTGTAGACAACAAAATGTGTTTACGAGGTTCAAATTTCAATGCACAGTAGCTATTTACACCATTATCTGTGTGCAAGAGATCAAGACTTGAATAACCTTCATTGTTACTGAAACTGTATTGCTGTTTGGAAGCATCAAGATGTACTAAAGTGTGGTGCCTTTTACCACAGGTGCGACAATTCGATGATTTACAATTTCTGACTGTATGACCAGATCGTAAGCAGTTAAAACACAGGTTGGCATCCTTAACGAAAGCTCTGCGTTCTAATACAGGAGCCTGAACAAATGCCTTACATTTTGATAAGGCATGTGAAGAATTACAATATGCACAGCTTAAGGCTATAACAGCATAAGCCTATTGAAAACTGGATTTGTGTTTGCGATTTACAACTTTCTGTGTGTTAACATTTGACATGCTTGAGCAAGTTGTATTCCATTTTGGATTGATTATTTCTAGCGATTTACATTTTCTTTCTAGAAATGTAATAAGATCCTTAAATGCAGGAAAATTATTTGAATCTAATGTGTCTTCAAATTTTTTCTTTATAGTTACATCCAACTTATCTAACACTAGTTGAGATAATATTAATTCTTCCAATGGAATTTCTATGTTTAACACCTTCATTGCATTGAAATTGCTCATGGTTTGATTTATTAAGGCCCTAAGTTCCTTTGCAGATGATTTGTGAGCAGCGGGTAAACTCAACAAACGTGCAAGATGAGCTGAAGCAATAAGTCTTAAATTGTCATAACGATTGCTAATAGTTTCCAATGGAACCTTGAAATTACAACTTGTGAGAGGAATGTTAGGTATTAAATTATGTGCTTCCCCTGTTAGTGAAGAGAGAAGGTAGTGAAACCTCTGAATACCATCTAAAGTTTCATTGTTAACAACTAGGCTCTCAAAGGTATCAATAAAATGCTTAAAGTTGGTTATATCACCATTGAATGAAGGTATTTTAAGAGTTGGAAGTTTTATTGCCTTCATAGCGCTCCTTGTATGTGACAAGGGAGGGCTAACAGAACTGTTGCTAACATTTCCATCTGCACTTTGAGCTAATAATTTAGCCATCGTTGCTTCTAAGCTAAAGTACATCAATTCAAAACTTTCTCTGTCAGCAGAATGACTCTCAACATTTCCAAACAATTCTAATTGAGATTGTGCCTCTTCAAATTTATCCCTAATTTTAGGCAATTCCTTGACTCTTACCTCAATTGAATAAATTTCTGAGCCAGTTTGAAATTCATTAACAAATTTGGCAAGGCGAGTAAGACTTGCTTTCGCCACGGCCCGTTTTGTAATTAATAGCTTCTTATTTTGCTCTTCCATAATATTAGTCGCACAGCAATAAATATGATCCAGTTTGTTCCACCAAAGTGTTATAATAAAATATCGAGTGAAGGACAGCAATGAAAAGTGAACAAAGTAATGGTATGGAACTAATTATAGAAGATATAATGCAATGAGTCAATGCTACTAATACAGAAAGCCAGTCAAGGTAGGCTAAATAGCTAGTAACTAGATAATGGCTAACCTCTTATAGAATCACTCTTGCCTGGTGCTGATGTTGCATTAGTAATTACTCCGGCCCCTTCGATTTCCCTCTTGATGCCGGCGTGAAGAAAATAAGATGATGCGTATCAACATTTCCAATTACTGTACGGTTTGCTGGCAATCTATAGCAATATCCGGCCCGGAGGACCAAATGTTACCGTCATGGTAATAAAATGGACTGTATCATTTGTGATCATTTTTATTCTACAACGTTGTTTACATAGTACATAGGTACCTCTCTTGGCAACCATCAAAACAGGCTATCGAACCTTTCCACCGCAATTCAAATCAGTCACTGAACAGTAAATATGCGGAGTCATCTCAACGTCGCATATCCAAATCAGTGGATAGGAAGAGTTGGACCACCTCCTTGTCCAGCAAGGTCGCTAGATCTGACATGGTGTATGGCACTCCTGCAACGTCAGTGGAGGCCATTAAAGCTCGAATCCACGGAGCGACTGAAGTTCTTCAAAGACAACAGCATCCCGGCCACTATTGTTTACTTTCTATGTATTTGTGTGGCGTTTGCACCATGCTTATCTCGTAGTCAGTGACCCCCGGCCACTGTTGTTTACGTTCTGTGTATTTGTGTGACGTTTGCACCATGGTTATCTCCTAGTCAGCGAACCCCGGCCACTGTTGTTTACGTTCTGTGTATTTCTGTGGCGTTTGCACCATGGTTATCTCCTAGTCAGCGAACCCCGGCCACTGTTGTGTACGTTCTTTCTATTTGTGTGGCGTTTGCACCATGGTTACGTCCTAGTCAGTGAACCCCGGCCACTGTTGTTTACGTTCTTTGTATTTGTGTGGCGTTTGCACCATGGTTATCTCCTAGTGAGTGAACCCCGGCCACTGTTGTTTACGTTCTTTGTATTTGTGTGGCGTTTGCACCATGCTTATCTCCTAGTCAGCGACCCCCTGCCACTGTTGTTTACGTTCTTTGTATTTGATTGGCGTTTGCACCATGCTTATCTCGTAGTCAGTGACCCCCGGCCACTGTTGTTTACTTTCTTTGTATTTGTGTGGCGTTTGCACCATGCTTATCTCGTAGTCAGTGACCCCCGGCCACTTTTCTTTACGTTCTCTGTATTTATGTGGCGTTTGCACCTAGGTTATGTCCTAGTCAGTGACCCCCGACCACTGTTGTTTACGCTCTTTGCATTTGTGTGGCATTTGCACCATGGTTATCTCTTAGTCAGTGACCCCCGGCCACTGTTGTTTACGTTTTTGAATTTGTGTGGCGTTTGCAACATGGCTATCTCCTAGTCAGTGAACCCCGGCCACTGTTGTTTACTTCCTTTGTATTTGTGTGGCGTTTGCACCATGGTTATCTGCTAGTCAGTGACCCCCGGCCACTGTTGTTTACTTACTTTGTATTTGTGTGGCGTTTGCACCATGCTTATCTCCTAGTCAGTGACCCCCTGCCACTGTTGTTTACGTTCTTTGTATTTGATTGGCGTTTGCACCATGCTTATCTCGTAGTCAGTGACCCCCGGCCACTGTTGTTTACTTTCTTTGTATTTGTGTGGCGTTTGCACCATGCTTATCTCGCAGTCAGTGAGCCCCGGCCACTTTTGTTTACGTTCTCTGTATTTGTGTGGCGTTTGCACCTAGGTTATGTCCTAGTCACTGACCCCGGACCACTGTTGTTTACGCTCTTTGTATTTGTGTGGCGTTTGCACCATGGTTATCTCTTAGTCAGTGACCCCCGGCCACTGTTGTTTACGTTTTTGAATTTGTGTGGCGCTGCACCATGGCTATCTCCTAGTCAGTGATCCCCGGCCACTGTTGTTTACTTCCTTTGTATTTATGTGGCGTTTGCACCATGGATATCTGCTAGTCAGTGACCCCCGGCCACTGTTGTTTACTTTCTTTGTATTTGTGTGGCGTTTGCACCATGATTATCTCGTAGTCAGTGACGCCCGGCCACTGTTGATTACGTTCTTAGTATTTGTGTGGCGTTTGCATCATGGTTATCTCCTAGTCAGTGACGGCCGGCCACTGTTGGTTACGTTCTTTGTATCTGTGTGGCCTTTGCACCACGGTTATCTCCTAGTCAGTGACCCCCGGCCAGTGTTATTTGCGTTATTTGTATTTCTGTGGCGTTTGCATCATGGTTATCTCCTAGTCAGTGAACCCCGGCCACTGTTGTTTACGTTCTTTGTATTTGTGTGACGTTTGCACCATGGTTATCTCCTAGTCAGTAACCCCCGGCCACTGGTGTTTACGTTCTTTGTATTTGTGTGGCGTTTGCACCATGGACATCTCCTAATTAGTGAACCCCGAACTCTGTTGTTTACTTTCTTTGTATTTGTGTGGCGTTTGCACCATGCCTATCCCCTAGTCGGTGACCCCCTGCCACTGTTGTTTGCGTTCTTTGTATTTGTGTGGCGCTTGCATCATGCTTATCTCGTACTCAGTTACCCCCGGACACTGTTCTTTACTTTCTGTGTATTTGTGTGGCGTTTGCACCATGCTTATCTCCTAGTCAGTGACCCCCGGCCACTGTTGTTTACTTCCTTTGTATTTGTGTGGCGTTTGGACCATTGTTATCTCGTAGTCTGTGACCCCCGGCCACTGTTGTTTACGTGCTTTGTATTTGTGTGGCGTTTGTACCATGCTTATCTCGTAATCAGTGATCCCCGGCCACTGTTGTTTATGCTGTTTGTATTTGTGTGGCGTTTGTAACATGATTATCTCTCAGGCAGGTACCCTCGGCCACTGTTGTTTACGTTCTTTGTATTTGTGTGGCCTTTGCAACATGGTTATCTCCTAGTCAGTGACCCCCGGCTACTGTTGTTTACGTTCTTTGTATTTGTGTGGCGTTTGCACCATGGTTATCTCCTAGTCAGTGACCCCCGGCCACTGTTGTTTACTTTGTTTGTATTTGTGTGGTGTTTACACCATCGTTATCTCCTAGTCAGTGAACCCCGGCCAGTGTTGTTTACTTTCTTGGTATTTGTGTGGCGTTTGCACTATGCTTATCTCGTAGTTAGTGACCCCCGGCCACTTATCTTTACGTTCTTTGTATTTGTGTGGCGTTTGTAAAATGGTTATCTCTCAGGCAGTGACCCTCGTCCACTGTTGTTTACGTTCTTTGTATTTGTGCGGCGTTTGCAACATGGTTATCTCCTAGTCAGTGACCCCCGGCTACTGTTGTTTACGTTCTTTGTCTTTGTGTGGCGTTTGCAACATGGTTATCTCCTAGCCAGTGAACCCCGGCCACTGTTGTTTACGTTCTTTGTGTTTGTGTGTCGTTGTCACCATGGTTATCTCTTAGTCAGTGACTCCCGGCCACTGGTGTTTACGTTCTTTGTATTTGTGTGGCGACTGTACCATGCTTATCTTCTAGTCAGTCACCCCCGGCGTTGTTTTCGTTCTTTCTATTTGTGTGGCGTTTGCTCCATGGTTATCTCCCAGTCAGTGACCCCCGGCCACTGTTGTTTACGTTCTTTGTATTAGTGTGGCGTTTGCACCATCGTTATCTCCTAGTCAGTGACCCCCGGCCACTGTTGCTTACGTTCTTTGTATTTGTGTGGCGTTTGCACCATGCTTATCTCGTAGTCAGTGACCCCCGGTCACTGTTGTTTACGTTGTTTGTATTTGTGTGGCGTTTACACCATGCTTATCTCGTAGTCAGTGACCCCCGGCCATTGTTATTTACGTTCTTTGTATTTGATTGGCGTTTGCACCATGGTTATCTTGTAGTCAGTGACCCCCGGCCACTGCTGTTTACGTGCTTTGTATGTGTGTGACGTGTGTACCATGGTTATCTGCTAGTCACTGACCCTCGGCCGCTGTTGTTTACGTTCTTTGTACTTGTGTGGCGTTTGTACCATGCTTATCTCGTAGTCAGTGATCCCCGGCCACTGTTCATTACGTTATTTGTATTTGTGTGGCGTTTGCACCATGGTTATCTCTCAGGCAGTGACCTTCGGCCACTGTTGTTTACGTTCTTTGTATTTGTGTGGCGTTTGCACCATGGTTATCTCCTAGTCAGTCACCCCCGGCCACTGTTGTTTACGTTCTTTGTATTTGTTTGTCGTTTTCACAATGATTTTCTCCTAGTCAGTGACTCCCGGCCACTGTTGTTAACGTTCTTTGTGTTTGTGTGGCGATTGTACCATGCTTATCTCCTAGTCAGTGACCTCCGGCCACTGATGTTTACGTTCTTTGTATTTGTGTGTCGTTTTCAGCATGGTTATCTCCTAGTCAGTGACTCCCGGCCACTGTTGTATACGTTCTTTGTATTAGTGTGGCGTTTGCACTATGGTTATCTCTTAGTCAGTGACCCCCGGCCACTGGTGTTTACGTTCTTTGTATTTGTGTGTCGTTTTCACCATGGTTGTCTCCTAGTCAGTGACTCCCGGCCACTGTTGTTTACGTTCTTTGTATTTGTGTGGCGATTGTACCATGCTTATCTCCTAGTCAGTCACCCCCGGGGTTGTTTTCGTTCTTTCTATTAGTGTGGCGTTTGCTCCATGGATATCTGCTAGTCAGTGAACCCCGGGCACTGTTGTTTACGTTCTTTGTATTAGTGTGGCGTTTGCACCATCGTTATCTCCTAGTCAGTCACCCCCGGCCACTGTTCTTTACGTTCTTTGTATTTGTGTGGCGTTTACACCATGCTTATCTCGTAGTCAGTGACCCCCGGCCATTGTTGTTTACGTTCTATGTATTTGATTGGCGTTTGCACCATGGTTATCTCGTAGTCAGTGACCCCCGGCCACTGTTGTTTACGTGCTTTGTATGGGTGTGACGTGTGTACCATGGTTATCTCCTAGTCACTGACCCCCGGCCGCTGTTGTTTACGTTCTTTGTAGTTTTGTGGCGTTTACACCATGCTTATCTCGTAGTCAGTGACCCCCGGCCATTGTTGTTTACGTTCTTTGTATTTGATTGGCGTTTGCACCATGGTTATCTCGTAGTCAGTGACCCCCGGCCACTGTTGTTTACGTGCTTTGTATGGGTGTGACGTGTGTACCATGGTTATCTCCTAGTCACTGACCCCCGGCCGCTGTTGTTTACGTTCTTTGTAGTTTTGTGTCGTTTACACCATGCTTATCTCGTACTCAGCGACCCCCGGCCATTGTTGTTTACGTTCTTTGTATTTGATTGGCGTTTGCACCATGGTTATCTCGTAGTCAGTGACCCCCGGCCACTGTTGTTTACGTGCTTTGTATGGGTGTGACGTGTGTACCATGGTTATCTCCTAGTCACTGACCCCCGGCCGCTGTTGTTTACGTTCTTTGTAGTTTTGTGGCGTTTGCACCATGGTTCTTTCGTAGTCAGTGACCCCCGGCCACTGTTCTTTAGGTACTTTGTATTTGTGTGGCGTTTGCACCATGGTTATCTCCTAGGCAGTGACCCCCGGTCACTGTTGTTTACGCTCCTTGTATTTGTGTGGCGTTTGCAACATGGTTATCTCCTAGTCAGTGACCCCCGGCCACTGTTGTTTACGTTCTATGTATTTGTGTGGCGTTTGCACCATGGTTATCTCCTAGTCAGTGACCCCCGGCCACTGTTGTTAACTTTCTTTGTATTTGTGTGTCGTTTTCACCATGGTTATCTCCTAGTCAGTGACTCCCGGCCACTGTTGTTTACGTTCATTGTATTTGTGTGGCGATTGTACGATGCTTATCTCCTAGTCAGTCACCCCCGGCGTTGTTTTCGTACTTTCTATTTGTGTGGCGTTTGCTCCATGGTTATCTCCTAATCAGTAATCCCCGGCCACTGTTGTTTATGCTGTTTGCATTTGTGTGGCGTTTGTACCATGGTTATCTCGTAGTCTGTGACCCCCGGCCACTGTTGTTTACGTGCTTTGTATTTGTGTGGCGTTTGCACCATGGTTATCTCTTAGTCAGTGAGCCCCGGCCACTGTTGTTTACGTTCTTTGTATTTGTGTGGCGTTTGCACCTTGGTTATCTCTTAGTCTGTGACCCCCGGCCACTGTTGTATACGTTCTTTGTATTTGTGTGGCGTTTGCACCTTGGTTATCTCTTAGTCAGTGAGCCCCGGCCACTGTTGTTTACGTTCTTTGTATTTGTGTGGCGTTTGCACCATGGTTATCTCTTAGTCAGTGAGCCCCGGCCACTGTTGTTTACGTTCTTTGTATTTGTGTGGCGTTTGCACCATGGTTATCTCTTAGTCTGTGACCCCCGGCCACTGTTGTTTACGTTCTTTGTATTTGTGTGGCGTTTGCACCTTGGTTATCTCTTAGTCAGTGAGCCCCGGCCACTGTTGTTTACGTTCTTTGTGTTTGTGTGTCGTTGTCACCATGGTTATCTCTTAGTCAGTGACTCCCGGCCACTGGTGTTTACGTTCTTTGTATTTGTGTGGCGACTGTACCATGCTTATCTTCTAGTCAGTCACCCCCGGCGTTGTTTTCGTTCTTTCTATTTGTGTGGCGTTTGCTCCATGGTTATCTCCCAGTCAGTGACCCCCGGCCACTGTTGTTTACGTTCTTTGTATTAGTGTGGCGTTTGCACCATCGTTATCTCCTAGTCAGTGACCCCCGGCCACTGTTGCTTACGTTCTTTGTATTTGTGTGGCGTTTGCACCATGCTTATCTCGTAGTCAGTGACCCCCGGTCACTGTTGTTTACGTTGTTTGTATTTGTGTGGCGTTTACACCATGCTTATCTCGTAGTCAGTGACCCCCGGCCATTGTTATTTACGTTCTTTGTATTTGATTGGCGTTTGCACCATGGTTATCTTGTAGTCAGTGACCCCCGGCCACTGCTGTTTACGTGCTTTGTATGTGTGTGACGTGTGTACCATGGTTATCTCCTAGTCAGTAACCCCCGGCCGCTGTTGTTTACGTTCTTTGTAGTTGTGTGGCGTTTGCACCATGCTTATCTCGTAGTCAGTGACCCCCGGCCACTGTTCTTTAGGTTATTTGTATTTGTGTGGCGTTTGCACCATGGTTATCTCCTAGTCAGTGACCCCGGCCACTGTTGTTTACTTTCTTTGTGTTTGTGTGACGTGTGTACCATGGTTATCTGCTAGTCACTGACCCTCGGCCGCTGTTGTTTACGTTCTTTGTAGTTGTGTGGCGTTTGCACCATGCTTATCTCGTAGTCAGTGACCCCCGGCCACTGTTCTTTACGTTCTTTGTATTTGTGTGGCGTTTGTACCATGCTTATCTGGTAATCAGTGATCCACGGCCACTGTTGTTTATGCTGTTTGTATTTGTGTGGCGTTTGTACCATGGTTATCTCTCAGGCAGTGACCCTCGGCCACTGATGTTTACGTTCTTTGTATTTGTGTGTCGTTTTCAGCATGGTTATCTCCTGGTCAGTAACCCGCGGCTATTGTTGTTTACGTTCTTTGTATTAGTGTGGCGTTTGCACCATGGTTATCTCTCAGGCAGTGACCCTCGGCCACTGTTGTTTACGTTCTTTGTATTTGTGTGGCGTTTGCACTATGCTTATCTCGTAGCTAGTGACCCCCGGCCACTGTTCTTTACGTTCTTTGTATTTCTGTGGCGTTTGTACTATGCTTATCTCGTAGTCAGTGATCCCCGGCCACTGTTCATTACGTTGTTTGTATTTGTGTGGCGTTTGCACTATGCTTATCTCGTAGTTAGTGACCCCCGGCCACTGTTCTTTACGTTCTTTGTATTTGTGTGGCGTTTGTACCATGCTTATCTCGTAATCAGTGATCCCCGGCCACTGTTGTTTACGTTGTTTGTATTTGTGTGGCGTTTGCACCATGGTTATCTCTCAGGCAGTGACCCTGGCCACTGTTGTTTACGTTCTTTGAATTTGTGTGGCGTTTTCACCATGGTTATCTCCTAGTTAGTGACTCCCGGCCACTGTTGTGAGACGGTAATTTTACCGTGCCCGAGATAAAATTAAATTAACGTTATAGCAGATGATAAGTTCCATTATTCTTTTATTTTAGAGCCACTCACAGGGCAAGTGTTAGGATTAATATAAATTATTGTATAAACGTGTACATGTAAATAATAAAATGTTAGTGTATATATTTAAAATAATAAGAAATAACGCACGTAGAATGCAGTTTATGGGTAAAAGTTGAAAATATTTCGCTTCAGAGACACTACATGAAGTCTTAGACCCGAATTAGTTCTGCTTGAAAGAGCGACAAACTGACGCCAGCCAAATTGTAAGCTCCATTGTGAGGCAGGGTTATTCCTTTGTCAGGTAAAATCGTAAAACTGTCTATCAAGCTTGTTCGAAACGCTACCGCAAGGGGGCAGGATATGGCATTTCAGCGGCAAAGTTCCGTCTTGTCCAACGACATGGGCCAATCAGAAAATTTAGAACTACACACATTTGAAACAATCAGCAGAACCCACTCCAATGAGTGAAACTCAGAAATGTTATGTGGAGGGGAACCGAATGTGTCTTTCGTATTCCCGTATGGAACAAAAGGTCGCCATCCAACACACGAACCGGAGAGTCGCCATCCAACACACGAACAGAAAAGTCGTCATCCAACACACGGACCGAGGTGTCGTCAACCAACAACACGAACAGAAAAGTCGTCATCCAACACACGGACCGGAAGGTCGTCATCCAACACACGAACCGGAGAGTCGCCATCCAACACACGAACGGAACAGTCGTCAAATATTACACCGAGACATTACTTAGAACACGCGCGAAATAAGTAAGTACACTTCAAATTGATAGGCTAAATTCACATCAAGAATTATTTGGCAACATTGCGTAGAATAGGAAAATTTTACTTCAAGAAATTATTTGGGCTCATCATAGAGTAGGCTAAATTAACCTCAAGATCATTTCGGCTCTCATCCTAGTGACTTAAACTTTTGGCTTATGCGCGGCGACTCATACATAAATTAAAAATCTCGGTAAAGCTATAAACTGCAATCATCGTCAAATTATGTGTGTGTTGTAATTGTAATATTTTAAATTCCTTTGTGCCTCGTATACAATAAAGTAACATAATTACTTCCTACTCAAACTTGTTCTAATTAGTAGCTTAAACACCATTTGTAAGTGATTCCACGCCCTTTCTAGCAGTCTCTGGCCAGGCAAAGCTACTGAACAAGTAATGACGACTTAGCAATTGAACGAGAAGAAGAGGGTTTTACATGCTAAGTTAACTATAAGTGTCAGGAGGATTGAGTGGCGCCTCTTCAAACAAATTTTCTCAATCTCTCCAAATAATTCTGCAATAACTTGCAGTGGCACTTCCGTAATTAAATAAGTATATCAATTACTTATTTAATTACATAACATCACGTTTTTACAAGTGGCTTTCAATTGTTGAGGCAACAACCCAACCAATAGCCAAAAGTAAACTAAGAACGCTGAAGTTGTTTACGGTCTTTGTATTTGTGTGGCGTTTGCACCATGGTTATCTCCTAGTCAGTGACTCCCGGCCACTGTTCTTTACGTTCTTTGTATTTGTGTGGCGTTTGTACCATGCTTATCTCCTAGTCAGTGACTCCCGGCCACTGTTGTTTACGGTCTTTGTATTTGTGTGGCGTTTTCACCATGGTTATCTCCTAGTCAGTGACTCCCGGCCACTGTTGTTTACGTTCTTTGTATTTGTGTGGCGTTTGCACCATGGTTATCTCATAGTCAGTAACCCCCGGCCACTGTTGTTTAGGTTTTTTGTATTTGTGTGGCGTTTTCACCATGGTTATCTCCTAGTCAGTGACTCCCGGCCACTGTTGTTTACGTTCTTTGTATTTGTGTGGCGTTTGCACCATGCTCATCTCCTAGTCAATATCCCCCGGCCACTGTTGTTTACGTTCTTTGTATTGCCATATGTTCTGGGGTATAAGTAACTTGACTGCAACTGTATAAGAATTCCTGTGCGCGAGAGAAACTTACTAAATTAGAAAGAAATACACAAAAGAAAGTAGATTAGGCAAAATAATCAACCAAAAGCAACCGGCTTGCCGACCATAGAAATTCTTCTTCTTCTTTCTTCCTCTTCTTCTTCACCTGGTTACCCTCTTCTTATGTAGGACTTACACCTCCTAGGACTTACAAGCCAGTGCCTAGGGTCAGAAGTCTGTCGGGGAGCAGAGAAACCTATGGACCGGTCAGAATGAAGGCCTGGAAGTGGGTGGTCAGCCAAGCTCCAGGTATGATAGCGAAGAAGGGTATAATATGGAATGCAGACGAAATCGATGAATGGAAAGGTGATAAAGGAGCAATTGGTGGAATGAGTGGCGGGGGAAACCGGAGATCCCGGAGAAAACCCTCCCAGACACTGGTTCGTCCACCTTGAATACCACATGCGAGTCCCTGGGATCGAAGCCGGTCTAACCCAATGCTGTCCAACTTGCTTATGTCTTCGGCCACATTCATCTCACGCCTAAAGAGGCGCGGACGCCATCATAACCACCGTTACGGCAAGTACCCTTCTTTTGAAAGGAAAAAGGGAAAGCTCTGGTTACGGAAGTAATGAATACGTCTTAGGTGTACAAAAACATGCTTCATGGGTGTGCACTGGGAGGGCATTCGGAAAGAAATAGTTTTATCTTCAAATTTCAATTAATATTAGAAACCCTGGGGGTAAAAATTTGATTATGACGGGCGCTGCACAGCGCTGGTCTAACCGCTCGCCTAACCATAGAAATTAAATTATTAAATAATTAATTTTAATCAATACTGTATCCACAGTGTGCTCAAGTTTCGCAGAAAAGGGAAATGAAGAGTTTTGTTGTAATAGTAGCAAGTGCTCTCAATTATTGTGAAACAAAAATGAAAGTGTGTAGCTTACCTGGAGAATCTCCTGGTTTTTACTCTGGTTTCTCAATACATATTGCAAATTTCCCTAAGGTAACGCACATAGGCTTCCCTTTCAGATAAACCTGATGTATTACATTCACATGACTTTCTATACCTAGTAAGTTTTATTTGCATGTAGCTTCTACAAACTACCCTTACGAAAGCTTGGTTTTTATCTAACAAAAACGAAACTACCTCCACGGCACAACGGATTAATTTCGGGCCTAGGCCTACAGTCCTACCGCTGTGTCTCACCCTTCTGCCCACAACGGGGGTCATGAGTGGTGGGGTACAGTACGGCAGGGTGGGACTTGGTTAGCATCCAGAATTCTTCCCGGCCGGCGATTGCGATCTTCCCCATCTGGAGCCGCTACTTTTCTTCAAGTTGCTCCTCAATTGGTCATTAAGGACCTCACGAGGCTGAGTGCGCCCCAGGCAGGTGTCTCAGCGAGCCTGGGCTTCCAGCTTGGTAAGGCATCATTCTAAGGAGACGACCTTGGTTTTCTATCTACTTCATGTTAATCCAGACTAACTTTTGTAGAATGATACCGAAATTTAGATTTCAAATCGAATGGACTTGATAAAGACACGTTTTAGTTTAATTGCCAGATGTGAGATTTGCGATAAGTGTTGAGTAATAACATAGGTAGATAATACAGTAGGAGGTGTTGTAAGGTGAGCAAAATATGAGTAAATAATAGTCGTTAAATTTGTAGGATAAACGCATTATTGGTTTGAAATTAACGAGTCATGACGTCATACCACATAATTCGAGGCTCGCGCGAAATACAGCCTACGGCCCGATTGCGTCATCTTTGAAACAGCTGATCGAAGGGAACCGACCGAAGCCGAACCTGAATATGACTTCTCCGTTTGGAGGAACAGCGTAAGGAAGTCATATCCATTGAATTGTCACTCATTATTGAAAATAAAAACACGTAACAAAAATACCTGCACAATATTATAATACGTTACATAAATAATAAATCACATATCAATATAATAAAGATTAACTATCTATCTCAATAGCTGCTGTTATTATCATCAAATTTTAAACATGAGGCACGTGGTTATTGCCAAACTTAATTCTATTGAAACTGAATATATACATGTAAATGGAAATATTCCATCCTCAATATTTTGATTTTTAATGGCCCATTGTGAGTAACCGATATATTATTATAACTAGTCAATCATATCAAAATAATGGTATTATTGATATGTTGCCTACCCCGGAGAAACTGGAAGACTTATTTTTCAATATCACTTGTATAAAGTACTTACCAATGTATCCACTTACCTTACATAATATTTATTAATGATGGAATCTAAAAATATTAACTTATTATCAGCGGGGCATATATAGTTTTCTCAGTTTCAGTTTTGTTTATTGAGAGAAAGTTTGGCCTGGTGCCGGTACAAAGGACCCGGCTTATAGGCTACAATTAACTTAAAATTATAAATATTTACAAAGTTTACTGTTTTTGGATTTAACAAAACCCATACGGTGACCATACCAAGAAGCTTTTGGGTTTGGATTTGTCCTTTAGATAGGCATCCCAGAAATTGAAGCAAAATACTAATTAAACTCAGTCTATCAACATTTACCATGCTGGTTTGGTAAATTTGCACATAAATAGCAATTATCAACAATAGGCTAAGCTGTGATACCTGTGTGAATTTGTAAAAGTGGAGAAAGAGTTGAGATATGTTATAAAGTTAGGTTAGGGTTGCATATTATTATTGATGGCAGGTGTGGATGCTGCCTCTGATAACACAGGCTAAATTTTGATAACACAGGACTCTGTCATCCTGTTCATATAGGTACACATTAACCTAGGTGTCGTTGCCTACATAATTCCATCATGTGTGAATAAAGACAGGGGACAAAATTTGACCCAAGTATAATAGTTTTCCCTTTTTGATGAAGGTGGGAAAAATGTAAATGACCTAGCTACTTCCTGTTTTCTAAATTTATTGATTAACTTGGTAAATGTTTTGTTAACATTCATTGCATTTAACTGTTGCCAGAATGGTTTAACAAAAACCAACCCATACCATCTTTAGTTCAACAGTTTTTGGGTGTAGATTTGTCCTTTCAATGTGTTTCATTATATATAAACTGTCCTAACTAGTTTTACATCGATACACACTACAACCTCGACCCATATTGTTCAATTCTACATCTAAAACAAAAGTAGAATTACATACCTTTCAGTACCGGTATCACCATGTTACAATATAGGTTATGGATTCTTGAATAATTTAACTGAAGAATTAACCATTTCTTAAATCACTTAAAATTACACACTGTAAATGAAAATAATCATTTTAGTTTAATAGTTCAACTATAACAAGTAGAACTTATGAAAACCAGGCGAAAAACCGTTCAGTTGCTCAAAAGAAACCGTTAAAAATTGCAGCGAAAAAAATCTGTTATAATTCTCGTACTACAACAAGAAAACTACTGAAAAATTAATTTTGATTAATTTGCAATATTTACAAATAAACACAATCACTGAAACAGCATTTACCGCCACTAATTCACTTTCAATTAAACAAAACTAACACGTGTTGCCCCATAACACTCCACACTGGTAGCCATGTTTGTTAGCATGCCCGGTTCCCGGCTATCAGCTGATCGGCCCGGGCCAGAGCCTGAGATTCACGCGAGCCTCGACATAATTTGAAATTCACGGTCAAAATTCAGGTCTGCCAACCTTAAAAGTCGCGCGATATGTTTAATAAAATATAAAGAAAACATTGTTTAATCATAGAAAGGTAACTATATATTCGGAATTCAAAAGAGGACATGTTTTAATAGAAAGGGACATTTCTAAATTGTGAAAAGGAATGAAATAGCATTTTGGATGCGAGGCTTTCTTTTGATGACGTCATGAAATTTAAAAATCGGGAGAAACGTTTTTTTTTAGCGTGGGGACGCCAGGAAGCGTGACCACTCGCCCCAGATCGGTAGCGGACTTAGAGGTGTACACATGTGATTTGCTGTTGCTCTGCGAGGATATATGTATTGGAAGTCGGCATAACTCCCGAAATGTGGCAAAGAGTGGAAAATAAATAGTCTCCAAAAGTTATTCTGGGTGATCTATAAAATATACTCACGCATACCCTGGATTATAGAAATCTCATGTTGAGCTAGTCGGAGCCGAAATACAATTATCGACAACGGTCGTTAAGCTACAGCGAAGCATCACACATCATCATTCAGCTTCAAATGACGATCTAACGTGGAGCAACCAACATCATTTCGCATCAAATGGCGATCCAACGTGTGGCGTCGAGAGAAAAATAAAATATAGACCAACCCCAAGAATGAACTAGACCAGCATTGAACCAGTGATTAATAAGAAGGACGACCAAGCCAGCATCGAACCAGCAAACAAGAAAGGAGGTGCCCAGCGTGTCAACATCGTCAGAGAACATCGTGTGAAAAAAAAAAAAAAAAAAATCATAATAGTGAAAATTGTGAAATATTGGTGAGTTAGATGCATGTAAATAGTTAAAAAAAATGGAAGGAGAATTAGAAATGCAAGCTAGTAGAGAAACAATGCATATAGCTTAGAAATGGAAGACAGTGATAGCGATTTTCTAGGTTTTGAGAGTCCGGAAAGTAATAAAAGGGTAGTTAGGATGGAAGAAGGTAGTCAAAATATAATCGGTAGCAGAATATGCGAAGAAGTAGAAGTTCAGAACATTAGAGAAACGCCTAGAGGTAGCTCAGAAATGCTTGGTAGTAATTCAGAAAGGCCAGCGAGTATGTCAGAAATAGAGAATATGTTTCAAAAGATAATGGAAAAGATAGATGAAACTAGTATAGAGTTAGGACAGAAATTAGAGAAGGGACAACAGGAATTGGGAATGCAATTGGAAAATCAGAAGAGAGCTTTAGAAACCTTTAGGGAAGAAGTTAGGGAGGAAATTAATAAAGTTAGTAGTGAAGTAGAAGAAAATAGAGAATAGGTTAAGGGAGAATTAGAGACAATAAGGCAAGAAGTAGAGAATTCTGAAAAGAAATTAGGTCAACAAGTGAGTGAAAAATTAGATAAAGAAAGGGAAAGAGTAACATATAGATTAGACAAAGAAAGGGAAGAGGTAGTACAAAGGTTAGATAAAGACAGGGAAGAAATTAGAGAAGAGCTACAGGGGTGTAAAGTTAGAATGGAAAGATCTGATGTAGAAACTGAAAGGCAGGCTAGAAATTTGGAGGATGTTACAGACCAAATAAAAGGGGTAGTAACAGAAATTACTCATGTAAAAGAGGCCTTAGAAAATTTGAAATTAAATGAAAATGCATGTAATCACCACAATCTTAATAATGAAGCTGCAAGAAAGGAGGCAATACCAGGTGTATCAGCTGACATTTCGATGCAAAATAGGGGTAACAGTAATTCCCATTCTGATCTCAGAAATAGCTCAAGGACAGGTGACAATTCAAATTTACATTGGCCTAACCATGTCTTAAATGAAATGACACCTCCAGTTTTTGAAAATGAAGATTCAGATGATCCGAAAGCCTTTATAGAAGGGTTACAAGAGTACTTCACGGTGAAATATATACCGGAGGAGTAAAAGATGGTGGTAGTAAGAAAATGCCTAAAGGGTAATGCTGCCAATTGACTAGGCCTTTCTATGGGTAACAATAATGATTATGGGACCTTTAGGAACATCTTTTTAACCAGATATTGGGGGGCTAGTAGGCAGGCTAATATTAGAGTCGAATTAAGCAATGGAAAGTTTAATCCTAGATTGGAGGAATCGATGGTCAACTATTTTATGAGAATACCGAGAAAGTCGAAGATGTTGGATCCTCCCAAAGATGAAAAAGATCTAATAAATATAGTTACTCACATTTTCCGGAAACGCTTCAACACTACCTAATCATAGCCCGACCCGGTAGCATTGCAGCTATGATCGAATTATTATCAGCCTTATAAGTCAATAAGACAAAACACGCATTTGGAAATAAATATCAAGAAAAAGTAACTATAAATTCTTTGGGGCAAGGGGCACAGTATTATCAGAATAGAAGTGAGGTTAGGGAAAGATATAAAGGACCAGTACCAAGGATGGAATCGTTCCGGTGGGAAAATCAAGGTAGATGTAACCAGGAATGGCATCACCAAAATAGAAATGGTAATCTAAGGGGAAGAAATATAAGGGTGAATTATATGAATACAAATAGATTTGGTCGAGGTAGACGGGGACATTATTTTGGACATAGTAGAAATTCAAATGATGGGTATTGGACAAACAGAGATAATGAGTTTAGACCGAGGTCACCAAGATAGGGAGAAAGGTGTTCTAATGGACGAAATTCCCCTGAAAATGCGGAAATGGTTGAGGCCATTAACACGGTCAAAAACATGGTAGGAAGTAACCCCGATTTAATGCAGGAAAACAGAAGTACTACTGGGTTTGCCCCAATAAAATTAATGTTAGGAATTGAACCAGAATCAATATTGATCGGGGTACCAAAAATACTCAAAATAAATGACATTGAGTTAAGTGAAGAAGAAAGAGCGAAAATTGCTTTTGAACGAATCAAGAAAAAGGCAGAGAAGCGAAAATTAAAGAAAAAGAGTAGAAAACATAAATGGGAACCTAAGATAGGCGATTGGGTACTAGTTAAAGACCATAAGTTATCAAGTGCATTGC
The DNA here is from genome assembly GCA_030765045.1 of Tenodera sinensis. NCBI lineage: Eukaryota > Metazoa > Arthropoda > Insecta > Mantodea > Mantidae > Tenodera > Tenodera sinensis. The sequence goes on along the minus strand of JAUKNM010000025.1, from coordinate 7,214,185 downwards.
GAGGTAGGAACAAAAGGATGGAATTGTTATATAAAGGTCCTGCAGAAATTATATCAAAATTTGGTTATCATACCTATGAAGTAAAAGATGTTAAAAATGAAAAATGTCTGGGAAGGTGGCATAAACAACTCCTTCGACCATACAAGAAACCGTGTGGTACCTTGGAACCTTGATTTCATGTAAAAATACGAAGTGTCATTTGCTCTATTGGCGGCCAATCAGCTTTTAGATAAAATTTAAATTTTAGCTTGAAAACCATATATTGGTCAGATACTTATGTATTCATGACAAATGCAGAATGTGAATTTCTATATATAGGTACTACAAAGAACTTAAGTAGTGTGTTGTGTAGCAGGTAGCAGGTAGCAGCAGTTCCAGAGCGGAAGGCACACAGAGCAAGCCCGACTAACCTACCCTATCTGAACTACCCTCATTACACTCCCAAACCTTCAATCCTTAACAACACCCTTCCTTGTAGCCAGATCGGTGTCTCACTGGGTATTTTACCTTGCAAAAGGACTTTGTCCTGTAAGTTCATTGGAACTTGCACTAAAGCGGCTTAGGCTGTGAGACAAATTCGATCGCGCAAATCGCAGCTACTCCCACACAAGCATAAACATGACCAAATACCCCACCCACGACTCCCGTGCTCCATCCTCTTCGAGGAAGAAAGACAAACCGGAACACAGCCCCCAACATGACAAAAACAACTACGACAGTGCAAGTGACGATGACATTGCCCACTCCGGCACATCTCACTCAACGAACCCATCGAGCTACACCACTAGAAGAACTGACCTTGACCCCCATGGCACTCATCCGCTATACGTACTGAACTGCGAAGAAGATTATAGAAACCCTTTTTATATCAAAAAACTGCTGATTCAACACGGACTTGATCCAAACATAATAGTCTCAAAAACCAGGATCAACAATCCACCTCAAACATACAAACTACTTTTTTCCAATGCACAAAAGTAGCTATTTTCAAGCAAGCAATGAATAACAAATTTGGTCCAGGAGCGAAATTCGTGACTGTGCTACCTCAACAAACCCACGACAGAGGTAACACCACTACTACAAAACAGGCGTTCACAGCAATCGTAAAAGGCGTCCCCACATCCATTAATGACGAAGAAATACTTGAAAGTCTCCACATACACTACCCAAACATAACAAAAGCCTCCAGAATCATAAGTAACAACAGACATACCACCCTAGTGAGACTCTTCACACAAGACATACATACACACGAAAAACTGCTCAGCGAAGGGACACTCATGGAAGGCCAACGATTCTTCACTGAACCTTCGAGACTTAGCATTAAACATGCACCATGCAAAAAATGTCAGCGATATCAGCACAATATGGAAGAGTGCCCTCGTGACCCCCGCTGTTTCTACTGTGGTGCAGCGAGACTTACCTGGAAATGCGACCACCGTGAGAACAAATCACTCCAACCCTACTGTACAACATGCGACTCCCCCGGTCACTATACGGGTCAAGTCCGATGCCCCAGGTACCCCCGCGAACCCCCGACATCAGCCAGTCACGTAAACGACACGAAGATCTTCCCCCACAACAACCCGCCAGCACCAACGCTCGACTTAACTAACTGGCCGGACTTTCGCATGAGCAAAATTGCCGATGAAAAAAAGAAATTTTCAATTGAAGAAGCCACCCAAAAAATCAGGGAAATAAACGACCTTACCGCAGCAAACTTCCTGATAGTTAACCAACAAGTCAACAGAATGCAACGTGAGATGACTGAACACATTACCAAAGTCACCGACAACATCGTAGACAAACTTCTAAAAGTTATCACATTTGCAATACACGAGATAACCCCACCACCACAACGCAGAAAAATCCTCATGCAAATTTCTGAAACAACAAAAACAATCCTCAAAAAAAACCTAAATGCTACCACTCTAGGAGGGCAACTTGCTGTCACCACATGCAACACAACACACAGAGTACCAGAAGGAACAGCTGTTCCCCCTACAGCATAAAGAAAACATGACGCATCACACCACAACCAGGCACAACAACAATGGCAAACGTCATCAATGTAACTCACAACAACCTCAAGATACTGTATATCAACATTAACGGACTAGGCACAAAAAGACCGGAATTACAACAAATAATTAAAGAAGACAAACCGGACATCATCGCTCTGAATGAGACTAGACTGAGACCACATAAAAAATACGAAATCCAACAGTACACATGCTACAGGAAAGATAGACAAGACGCACCCGGTGGTGGCGTAGCCATCCTGGCAAGACCGGAACTTAAACCCATACACATCAGCCTGCCACAAAATTTTGCCCACGAAGAAGCAATAATTATACAAATTACAATACAGAAAATCAAGCATCACATAGCCACCATTTATACTAAAGAACAGTTGCAACTAGATCTCATCAAATACCTCAACCAGCAATTCAAAAATTTAATTATCATCGGTGACCTTAATGCCAATCACAAGGACCTCCTAGACGAGATAACAAACCGAAACGGAAAACTATTGAAAACCATTCTTAATGACACATCACTAAGACTTCTCTACCTTCCTGGACCCACAAGAATTGGATGGCGAGGCGATCAACCCACATCTCCCGACAAAGTGCTTGTTACCCCTACACTGATGAATAGGATCCAAGACGTAGAAATAAAGCCACCAATCACATCAGACCACCTACCCATAATAGTTACCATAGCAACCAAGACATGGAGCACTGAAAAAATACAACCTATTAAAATCTTTGACTACACTAACGCCGACTGGAAGCTTTTCACAAATCACATCAAGAATAATATGAACAGCCTAGTACCAATCAACATAACATCAATACAACAATTAGATGATCTCACAACAGAAATAACAAACGAATTAGTGCAAGCCAGAAACGCCGTCATTCCGCAGAAAACAAAAATATTTTCCAGCTACAATAAACCATTACCTAAGGAAATAATACTACTAATAAAAAAGAAACGCCACGCATATAGACAGTACATCAAGACACACGACGAGCACGACAAACTAATATTAAATCACTTCCGCAATCGAATCAAAGAAGAAATTAAAAAACATAATGAATCTACATGGAAAAACACAATCGACACAATTACAAAAGCTAGGACCACTGAACCACGAAAATTTTGGCAATTCATCAAACTGACAAGGAAAAAAACACAATTCACATACCCCCTGCAAATAAATAAGAAAAATATCAGCTCCACAGAAGAAAAACTACAGATCTTCCACAGACATTACTCCAACGTTTTTACCACACCGAACGCACCAAACTTCCATAAAACACACTTCAACAGCGTCAACAAGCACATCAAGGACAATCCAGATTTATACCAACCCCAAATAAACACTGATGACCTAAACCCCGATGACGACCTAGAAAGACCCATCACAATAAATGACTTCAGAACCACCACAAGACGCCAAGGAAACACCGCCCCAGGAGCCGACACAATAACCTATCAAATGCTTAAAAACCTTCCCCTAAAAATGATTGAAAAGATAGTTCACCTATACAACCTTCTCCTAAAACACGGCTACCACCCATTATCCTGGAAACATGCACACATGATTTTACTTGAAAAGCCAGGAAAACCTAACACCAACCACGAGAACTATCGCCCCATCTCTTTAACTGCAACACTATCTAAAATTCTAGAAAAAATACTAGTCAGAAGACTTCAGAGCTACATCGAAGACCAAAACATTATACCGCCCACCCAAGCAGGCTACAGATCCACCATCACCATTCAAGACCAGCAAATCCGAGTAATTTCAGAAATCCAAAACAACATCAACAGAGGATTCACAACCATAGGAATTTTCCTAGATATTCAAGCTGCCTTCGACCGCTGTTGGACCGATGGACTTCTCTACAAAATGACCACTTTAGGAATACCTTCTAAAATAACACGCTGGACTGCAAGCTTTCTTCACGACAGAACCGCAAAAATAAAAATCAATAACACACTATCGCAAACTATAACACTTCAAGCCGGAACCCCACAAGGTAGTGCCATCTCTGGGCTACTATACAATATATACACCTCCGACACTCCTCAACCAATATACCCAAATATTAGACTCGAACAATACGCTGACGACACTGCCTACCTTAGCACCGCACCCAGACTAAGCATCGCACGACCAAGACTCGAAAAACAACTTAAAATATTCACCAAGTGGGCAGACAAATGGCGACTTACAGTTAATCCAAGCAAAACTCAAGCCATTATATTCCGACGTAAGCTAAAACTCATGCACCGAAAAGCCAAGATCAAATTCAAAAATCACCACATACCCACCAAAACTACAGTTAAGTACCTGGGCATCACACTTCACAGCAAACTCCAGATGAAAACTCACTTCAATCAGAAAATCTCACAAGCCAAAAACGCCATCTCCACCCTACATTACTTATCCAAAATCGGAAATATCGGACTATCAACATCCATCCTTAACCAGCTTTATAAAACCATCGTCCGCCCCAACTTCACATACGCCGCCATCGCCACCTACCCACTAGCGACACCAACCATCTTAAACCGTCTTCAAGGGATTGAGAGAAAGTGTCTAAGAATCGCTAACAGACTCCCCCCATGGCACAGGACATCCACCCTATACGACGATTGCAGAGCAACTCCACTACATGAACACATCAAAAAGCAGGCAATCAAGTACATAGACAACGCAGACGTCAGACCACACAGACAACAACTAATCCACAACGCCAGCAACTACAAAAAAACCTCAAGCCAAGCACCACCCATCATCACGCTAATGGAAACACATAGAAAAGCCAAAGAAGAAGAAGAACAAAGAACACAGGACCATCTAAATAACCTCAACGAGCTCATAAGCCAAGTTTCTTCAAGACAACAACGCGAATAAATGTGCAATCCAAGAACAACCACAGCACAATTTTTCACCAACTTCACAAACTGCAACATAAGAACCAACACCACATTTAAGTTTAAGCCTTGTATTAGTTTGTAAGTTAGTATTTAGTTTTTATTGCATTGTATAAATTGTTCATTCCACTGTATTGTAACCTAAAATTAATAAATGTCCAAAAAAAAAAAAAAACTAACCCGCGGCTGAAGAGGGTACACCCCTGAAACAGCCATAGGTTTAATTTTGCCCTGGGTGAGATAAACCCGGGGTAACATTAACCCTTAAATACCCCTAAAAAAAAAAAAAAAAAAAAAAAAAAAAAACTTAAGAATATATTGTATAGAGCTCACCATAACAGCTTCAGAAAGATTGTTAAAATGTTCATCTCCGCAGAGAGAGAAAACAGAATATTTAATTTGTAAAAAAAAAAAAAAAAAAAAAAAAAAAGACAAAGAAAGAACTCGTCTGAAGAGTGCACTGGATTTATATAAATATATATACATTTTTTGGTGCTTAAAGGATCTAGTAAAGATATGTGTTACAATAACAAAAGTGCTAATTTACAGTGCAAGTGATAGTGAGAGCGAAGTGAGCAAACATGAACTAACTAAAAGAAGGAAGTATAAAGAAAGACTCTTGAAATTTAACCTTTATATAACAATTTTCACAGAAGAAACCATAACATATTGTAATTAGTATTTAAGGATTAATGTTAATTCAAGTGTATAATTGTTTGTCATGTTATAAAGATTAATGAGAGGATATGTTAATAACTAATTTCAAAACAGTGTAATTGAAAATTGTATATAACACTGGTCTACAGAAATTAACTTTTTCTCTTTCACAAGAATTAAAATAACACATTCTAAAAGTATTTTTTGTGCTGAATTCAAATATAATTACAGTTTGTCCGCATCGGGCAGGAGTTTTGTGTGATATTCATTTGAATTTTTATAATATTCTAAAAAATCCGTAACTAGCTATCTAACTCAAAATTATAACTACTGATTCTGACTTACCTAGAAAGTGGTAGATAGTGATTTTCGGGTATATTTTGCATCTGGAACGTCTCTCATTTTAGTCCAACAGTAGTCAGCCAGCATATTGAAACTCCACTTGCCTTGGTACCTCTTCTCTATCGTAGAAATTTGCTGATGAAAACGCTCGCCGTGTTCATCGCTGACAGCTCCAAGGTTTTCGGGGAAGAAGTCCAAGTAAGAGTCCAAGAAGTGAATTTTTAAAGACATGTTGCATCCCATAGCTTTATAAGAATGCAGAAGATCAGCCACTATGTCACGATAGCTTTCTGCTTTATGGTTTCCAAGAAAATTGCAACATAAACTTTTGAAAGACTGCCAGGCTGCTCTCTCCAGTGGATTTAACAATCCCTCGAAATGTTCATCAGCCATTAATGATCGGATTTGTGGTCCTATAAAAACTCCTTCTTTCAATTTAGCATCACTGACTTTCGGGAATTTCGATTTCAAGTACAAGAATCCATCAGAAAGTTTATCCATAGCTTTGACGAAATTTTTCATAACTCCTAACTTAGTATGCAATGGAGGTAAAAATATTTTTTCAGGATTCACTAAAGGGACACATGCCACATTTTTCTGGCCAGGGAGAAGAGATTCACGTTTTGGCCATGACTTTCTAACGTAGTGAGACTTCTTATCTCTGCTGTCCCACTCGCACAAAAAACAGCAAAATTTGGTGAACCCAAGTTGCAAACCAAGCAATAAAGCAATGACCTTTAAATCACCACAGATATTCCATTCATATTTTCCATATTGTATTTTCTCTAAAATTAGTTTCATATTTTGATATGTCTCTTTCATAGCGGCATGCGCTACTGGTATTGATGGAAGTTCATTGCCAATATGTAGCAGCACAGCCTTCAAACTTACTTTAGAGGAGTCTATGAACAATCGCCACTCATCTGGTCGGTGTTGATGCCCAAGAGTTTCCATAAGTGAACAAATATTATTACAAAACACAACACCATATTCTTCAGAGAAGTATTCTTTGAAAACACTATTGCGGCTACGATAACTACTTATTCTTACATCTTTTTGGAGTAAATTCCACCCTTTGAGTCTGGAAGTTAAAACTTCAGCTTGCAGTTTAGACAGATTTAAATCCCGAATCAGGTCATTAAGGTCTTGCTGATTGGGAAAGTATGGTTCTGATGAACAGCTACTAGCTTCATATGTAAGATCATTTTTATTTTCATCTGAATCATTTTGAGTTTCAGTTAGGTCAGAATCAGAGTTATCACTTAAGGTTGTATCTACATATACTGGTACGGGGAACTCTTCACTGTGTAAGACAGGTCTCAATGCAGATTGCAAATTCGGATACTTAACTGTATATTTTGTTTTAGATGTGATTCCTTGAATATTTGTCAAACAAAAATAACAGTCAGTTGAATGATCCTTCGGTTCCCTCCAAATCATGGGAATTGCAAATGGCATATGATGTGTACCATTTTTCCACCCAGTCAGCAGTCTAACACACGAAACACAGCATGTATTTGGGGCCCAGCTCTTATCAAAATCACCAACTTGACAGCCAAAGTAAAGATGATAACACTTCTTTACAAGTGGGGTCATATTTCGCCTCTGAGACTTGAAGGTCAGCTCACCACAAATATAGCAGAAATTATCTGCATGATTTACACACTTTCTTGGCATGATGAAAACATTAAGCACTGAAATACAACATGCACAACATACACAGTACACTTCTAAACAGAAAGGAAGGAAATATTTCACTAGTGAACAATGTCACAGTCAGCTCAATACTGACACATCACAATGCCAGACAGGTCTGAGCATGTCTAAACATGAATGAACCTGCACAGTCTTGTTTTGTGGTGCTTCAGCATGATATTACAAATAATTTCAATAAATACGGCTTGAGTAAAATAGCTACATATGAGGTAAAGGTTCCTATGACAGGTCAAAGAAAATGCTAAAATCATATTTTGAAAAGTAGCTTTCACAGAAAAACTATGCCTGATGGGAAAATTCAGACTACATATCTGAATTCAGGATGAAAAAATGCACTAGATTCACTATTCAGATTTCTTGTGAAAAAAATCTTGTCGACCAGTGTAATGGGAGTGTTGCCGATTATTCAAAATTCAGGAGTAATTTTTAATTTTTCTTTCGGGCAAGACATTTACATTATGTTATTATGAAATAATAAAATAACATAAATGGGGGCATTTGATACCGAAATTTACATTTCAAATCGAATGGGCTTGATAAAGACACGTTTTAGTTTAATTGCCGGATGTGAGATTTGCGATAAGTGTTGAGTAATAACATAGGTAGATAATAGAGTAGGAGGTGTTGTAAGGTGAGCAAAATATGAGTAAGTAATAGTCGTTAAATTTGTAGGATAAACGCATTATTGGTTTGAAATTAACGAGTCATGACGTCATACCACATAATTTGAAATTCACGGTCAAAATTCAGGTCTGCCAACCTTAAAAGTCGCGCGATATGTTTAATAAAATATAAAGAAAACATTGTTTATCATAGTAAGGTAACTATATATTCGGAATTCAAAAAAGGACATGTTTTAATAGAAAGGGACATTTCTAAATTGTGAAAAGGAATGAAATAGCATTTTGGATGCGAGGCTTTCTTCTGATGACGTCATGAAATTTAAAAATCGGGAGAAACGTTTTTTTTTAGCGTGGGGACGCCAGGAAGCGTGACCACTCGCCCCAGATCGGTAGCGGACTTAGAGGTGTACACATGTGATTTGCTGTTGCTCTGCGAGGATATATGTATTGGAAGTCGGCATAACTCCCGAAATGTGGCAAAGAGTGGAAAATAAATAGTCTCCAAAAGTTATTCTGGGTGATCTATAAAATATACTCACGCATACCCTGGATTATAGAAATCTCATGTTGAGCTAGTCGGAGCCGAAATACAATTATCGACAACGGTCGTTAAGCTACAGCGAAGCATCACACATCATCATTCAGCTTCAAATAACGATCTAACGTGGAGCAACCAACATCATTCCGCATCAAGAAATAACATTATTATGACGATTATAAAGCTCTTCCGGGCCACGTGCGGACGCATGGAAGCTTCGGACTGAAACAGGTATCTTATCTTTGGCCTCGTCTTGGTTCGCGCGTTTCCCGAAATAAATATTCCTAATCAGTGATGTTAGACTCTATGAGAAGCATCAACCGATCTTTTCTCCACTTTGATGTGGGTTGTTCTGTAACTTTGTTGTGGTGTGATGTATTGTCATAACAACCAGACAATTCCTCGGACCAACAACAAACGGTTTCTCCTTCAGTCGTTATGCGCCAGATGCAGTCTTCAAGGTGAGCTTGCTATAGCTTATATCTGCTGCAATGTAATGGACAAAGATATAATAAGTGCACGTTTCCCGTAGCATGAATATAAGTGTTTAGCGCAGTTGGTAGAGTACCTGCGATTCGCTGCAGGGGGGTAGGAATTTTTTTCCAGCCAGGATTATACCTCATCCTTCTCTGAGTCTGGAAGTATAATGGCGGCGCCGTGGCTGAGTGGTTAGACCGCTTGTGTAACACCTAGGCGGGACCTGCATGTGGTATTCGTGGTGGACGAAGCGACTTCTGGACAGGTTTTCTCCGAGTTCTCTGGGTTCCCCCGCTATTCATTGTACAAATCGCTCCATTATCATCCTTTCAATCATCCATTACGCCTGCATTTCATATCATCCTCTTCCTCACTATCATACCTGGTGCTTGGCTGACCATCTGCTCCCAGGTCTTCACTCTGTCTGGTCCAGAGGTCCCTCTGCTCCCCGACAGACTTCTGACCCTAGGCACTGGCTTGTAAGTCCTAGGACGTGTAAGTCCTACATAAGGGGAGGGTAATCAGGGAAAGAAAGGAAGTTGAAAATAATAAAAGTTATAATTCCAGAAAGAACTCACATGGATATAAGAGGGGATGCAAATTAAATGTTTGGCTTTAGGGAGATTATATAATTTTATAATAAAGCATGTGTTAAAACAAAATGGTTTAATTTCCAATAGTTATGGCTTTTCCTATCCATTATCAAATAGTGTAAACTCTTTACGTATCATATTGCAAAGAAATCTCACAATTCGGTTACCTAACTCAGGCATCGGCAGACATGTACTCCTTTAGGCCTCGCAACTATGACGTGTCAGGGGCAGCGCTTACTCTGTCTCCCTCTCCCTAGCAGCCTTAACTGGCACTGCATACACACTGATCACGGGCGGACTGTCCCGTCGTATTTACCTGCACCCCTAAACATGTCTGTCAAACTGTAATTTAATACTAAGACTTAAAGATATATATTTTTTTTATTTATAACGTTGAAGGATATTAGTTTATTTACCTTAAAGTCTTAGTATATTCGTAGAATTAGAATGCATCTAATTATTCCTGGTCCATTAAATTTGCTATCTAGAATAGCACTTTGATGATTTCTTCTCTCATAATGTAAGGAACGTAAGGTGTTTGTTGTGCTCTGAAGTTCAAAAAGGCACTCATCAATGGAACATCAAGCGGCATTATGATACATGTCATAAGATCACCATACAATTATAGACAAGCATGTATTCATAAATTTACACCACGCTTTAAAGTAGCATAACACTGACGTAGTGTCCTTTATTATTATTTTTTTTTTCAGGTCTAGATCGGACTAACCAACCGCAACAGCCCAAAAAGCAATACTCAGATAATACACCTAATACAGACAAACTTCACGCCAGTTATACTGTTGCTTTGGAGATTGCTCAGTCACTGAGGTGTTTTAGTGATGGAGATTTCATAAAAAATGCAAGAGTAAAGTTGCCAACATAATTTGCCCTGAACAATATGTTATTTTTAGTAATATTGCATTATTACCACGAACCATACAGAGAAGGATACATAAAACAGCAGAAATAACCGAAAAAAGAGCTACAAACCGAGGTCCATGAATTTATAGCAGTTTCTCTCGCGTTGGATGAAAGCACTGACAACGTTGATACAGCACAATTGGTAATTTTCATTCGTGGAGTTACTAACAACCTCTCGATACAAGAATATATGCTTGAAGTCATTCCACTTAGGAAACATACAACAGGGATAGAATTATTTCAAGCATTTAAGAAATGTGTAGAAGAAAAGAAACTGAATCTAAAAAAATCTTGTATCACGATTAACAGATGTTAATTTACGTGCTATACTGAGAGTGGCTACTTGTGATCTATCACTAGATTTTCATGGTACATTGCAAATAGAAGTGAACTGAAATATATTGCTCAAATATCTAGGCCTATCTAAAGTATCGAAGACCAAAATAGCTGGATTCAAGTAGATGTACCATTCCTTATTGTACTCTATAGCGAGTGAGTCCACCACTGACTCTGAACGAAGGTCAATGCCATCCCTGTTCTACATTACGTCATGTGCATTGCGGGTTGCATGATGAGACGTCATACTGATAGCTCATTGAGTACATGTTTGCCGATGCCTGAACTAACTAATCATATTCTTTATTTACAGCAATAAACTGCCCTCAAATCACAAGTGTAACACAAACATAGTTTCATGTATCTATTTGTACACAGCAAGTTACACACAGCTCAGAAAACTTAACCTAAAACTGCTTGACAACGTAACAATCAGTGAATATCAAACTTACCTCTATACTTCCAGTCAACTCCATCGTACGGTGCTTTTCGTGTTGCATAGGGGACTTGGCTCTTCCGCGCTGGCAGCCAACGTTACAAATTATTATCAGAATGGCATCGTTTTTCTGTCTATTTTACTTTAATCATGATTTTGCTTGGACCAAAAATTATCAAGTTATACCTAGTCTAAGTTACACTATTCTTATTTGATTATTTGAAAGATGGGGCAACATATAGAGCCGTTTATACCACGAGTATACCTTTTACTTTCTCTGCCACGTACATAATAGAGATGGTATTGCATTCCACTCAAAGATTTGATACCGAGATTTTATTGGAAATACACGTTTTGATGTCCCATGAATTAAAAATTAGAGAAAGATCCATGCCTGTGTTTGTGTGTGAATCTGTCAACAGTATAACGCAGAGACGAAAATTTTTAATATTTCTAAAATGTCTCTAACGATATCTTTAAGATAGTTTGATGACAAATTAAATGTATATGTTGAGTTTTATGAGAGTAATCCCGTAAGTCCTATTCATTCTGAATGATTTTTGTATAACTGGTAAACTGTCAGATATACAGGATGGAAGCGAAATAACCCGCCAGACTGAAGGAGGTGAGAGAGTAGATGTAGATAAACAAAACATTCTAATACATTTTTTAAATTAAATGCACCGTTAACTGGATAACCGCATTTAAAGCTGAGAGTATGTGGCAACGGTGTGCCACTTGTTGATCGCGTAATTTATTTCTACCGGCAAGACAATGAACTATTCTAGTGTTCCATAAAAATAATTTTAAGTAACGTGGGCCATGAATTGAATTAAGATGTTTTGCTACTGGGCAGAGACCCCGAAAATTCCGCGAAAATATGAGGTTATTGTTCACTGCACTGTATGCAAACTGACTTCGAATTCTACATTTACGCGCAATTACAAGCTTTTTATTTTGTATGTTTTAATGCCAGAATTGTTTCCTGTTCTATTTGAGAGGCTTGCGCCATGATAAGCTAACGACCACATGTTTTAATTAAATGTGGTTGGTCTGTTCCACACTTTACGTCCCGCAAATATTTGTTCTAATTTTCAACATCAATTATTGCGGTATTGCATCCTTTGGGAAACTACAAATGTGATGGAAAAATGAATACTAACTTTAAATACGCTCTAAACGGCCGGAAAGACATAAATTCACTTCAAATGAAATGCATACGAGGTATGTCCAAATCTACTTACTGCGCATGCGCCCAATTGGTAGAAATATTATTGCCAACATTGCTCCTGCTCCCAAAAGCATCATCAGCGCCGAGACAACCAGAGAAAACGCCACCGCCGAGACAACTAACACAGCCGCCGTAGTTGCGGCCACCGCCGCGCCGAGCGCCACTAGCGCTGACACCACCTCACCGCAGCCAGAGAGACAGCCAGTCGAGCGGTCACTGCCACTCAGGCAGGAGCAGGGGGGCCTCTTCCCGCTTCCCGCGCAATCGCCCTTCCTAGAGCTGTCTGCTGATGACGTCACACGGGAGTCTCGCAGTACCGATATTCACACGTGCAGCTTACATTTTACGATATAATTCAAATCCCATCGTACTATCTAAGTATCTCTACTCTACTCTCCTTGTCTTCTGACATGAAATGTCAACGCAGGCGTTTTAATTGAACAAAAGGAAACTCTCATTGTGTAATATTTTGTAAAACAGAAATGAAAATTATCTGTAGGTGGAAGGAACAACAGTGTGCCACATAATCGTGCCATTATTATTTTGTTACGAGCTTTCAACACGCTTTTTTCACTTTCTTTAGGATTTAGGTTATATTTGCAATGCAGCTCTTACTAAAAGGCCTTTTAATAATGTAATAAACGAAAACAGAATGTGACACTGACATTCTTTCCCTATTAAGACAGTATTATATTGACTGAGCTGTTCTTCTAAGAATAGCTGTGTGGTCACTCGTTTTCAACAATATGAAAATGCAGTGCAGAGGAAAATGAAATAAATAACACTGGTCGACAAGATTTTTTTCACAAGAAATCTGAATAGTGAATCTAGTGCATTTTTTCATCCTGAATTCAGATGTGTAGTCAGAATTTTCCCATCAGGCATAGTTTTTCTGTGAAAGCTACTTTTCAAAATATGATTTTAGCGTTTTCTTTGACCTGTCATAGGAACCTAAAACAGCTAAAGGAAAAGTATGCTGTTAAGGCTAAAGGGCAAAGGACAGCTTCAAAATTAAGCAAAGAAGTTGTCACTAATGAAGTGAGTAAAATCATTTCCAAGTGTTTCACTCCAGGCCAAATTCGATGTCTGTTAAAAAGTAATAAACGTGTCAAATGGTCCTCGGGGGATATAGCGCATGCTTTAACGCTAAGATCGCTGTCTAGAAAAGCCTACAGGTACCTAAGAGGCCATAGTATAGCCCTTTCTGGTCGGACGACTTTGCAAAATTGGACCCACCATTATAAATGCAAACCTGGAGTGTTACACGAAGTGCTTGCTTTACTGAAAGCCAAATCACGAACTTTTCAAGATCGTGAGAAATATACCATTTTGGTGTTCGACGAAATGAATATAGATGGCCGCATTTGTTATGACTCCTCGGATGATCGCATTATCGGACCCCACAGCAACGTCCATGTATCCATGGTTCACGGGCTTTTCGCGCCTTGGAAGCAACCCATTCACTACGAGTTCGATGTGACGATGACTGCAAATTTGCTACATCACATCATTACTGAACTGGAGGATTGTGATATCCATGTGGTAGCAGTAACTTGTGATATGGGAGGGAAAAACTCTAAGGTGTGGAAACAAATGTAAACATGGGAAAAACCTTTTTCACTAATCCAAAAGATAAAGCCAGGAAGGTGTGGGTTTTCTTTGATGTTCCTCACCTTTTAAAGTTACTGCGAAACCATTTTCTGGATGATGGTTTGCGGTTAGCGGATGGAACTCAAATGAACAAGAATCTTATAGAAGATCTTTTAGAACTTAAAACAGGGGATCTATCTATAAGCTATCATATCACTCCAGCACATTTAAGTTTAACTGCCAGATCCAGACAGAATGTCAGAATGGCGGCTCCGTTATTTTCTAAAAGACCAGCTCAGGCAATAAAATACTGTCTTAATAAGGAAAAAGAAGGCAATTTCTTTCAGCTAGTAAATAATGCCTTCGATGTTCTGAATTCTAGGATTCCGAAGGACGAGAAAACAATGCTCAGAAGTGGATATGGGCTGAATTTAAGAAGCCAGGAGAATACTCTGCTCCGGTTTATGGATATCGTGAGCGGAATTAGAATTGGGCGTCATAAAGGATTAGTCCCATTTCAGAAGGGCTTCATTACATCCATAAAGTCTCTTTTGGGATTACATGGAGAAATGAAAAAGTTAAACATGTCATATATATTGACCTCTAGGCTTAACCAAGACTGCCTGGAAAACTTTTTCTCCCATATTCAAGGACTGGGTATATTTTATAACAATCCCTCACCCTTTGAAGTAAGAAACAGAATACGCCAACTGCTTCTTACAGGCAACAACAAAATTCCAATTTCCGATGGAGCATCAGTGGAGGCGATTAATCAGACAAACCAGTCTAAACAAGACTTCGATTGTGACACTCAATTCTTAGATTTCATTTCTACCGAGCTGTGCATGGACGTTGCTAAAGAAATTTCGGCACCCACTGAATATGAGGCAATACTACTAGAAGATACGAGGATAAGCGATACTTCTGAAATGGAAAATTTTAACACAGACGCTATAAAGTATCTTGCGGGTTACATTGCATACAAATGTCGGCCTTTTGACAGTACTTTGGGAAGCAAAGACAGTGACTGTAATTTGCCAAAACAAGTGCCACAGGACTGGATTACAGTTATTTCAAAGGGTGAACTTGTTCGGCCGACTGAACAGTGGTACCAAAAAGTGAAGGAATTTGAAGTTATATTTGCGGGATTCCATGGCTTTAATGTTTCAAAATGTGCTAGAGTGATGAAAGCGCTTATTGGCATGATTTGCTCTAAATTTCCTGAATTGGATGAAAGAATTGTTTCCCTATACGTCAGGACCCGCACTTTCATTAGGATACGGCATTTAAATAACAAACTAAAAGCTGTAAGTATGACAAAAACGAACGCGAGGAAGTGTCAGCAGTGGGCGTCAGCTACTTCTTCTGCAACAACATGAGCAAATGTAAGTCTACTTTTAAGATCAAACAATAATTTGTTACTTCTTACTTTGATTGTAGTTTCGGTGGTGGTAAAATTGGTTTGTAATTAGTAGAATGTGTTGATGAACGTTTCTAATGTGTTTTCAGTTAAGGTATCTTTTCTATCACATATCACTGTATTTTTCTACACTTTATTAATTATTGCTTAAGTTTTTACGCACTGGAACTGTCAGTCAATGATTTAAATGGTATATGTCGAAACGGGTTTAAAGCGCTCACTTTCTATTGCCGTCTGAACTGCGCGCGCTCTGAGACCTCCGAGTGACGTATGTTGCCTGCAACCAATGGCAGCAATTGTGCCGGAGTGGCCTACCTTCTTTCTCTAGTTACCTTGGGCAGGAGGCTAGCTCCCCGGGAGAGGCAGTGGCAGTACCACTCCCGGAGCTGCCGTCTTCACCACCAGCGTCCTCAGAACTTCACCCGGCCAACACACCATCGCCGCCCGAACACACTGGCCCCCCCTCGGGAACCAGTGTCATTATCCGTGGAGTTCCTCGCGACTTCCCAGCGAGGCATCTACTCAGCACAGCACAACACGAGTGGCCATCAGCAATGAGGGCCATTCGTATCGTCACTTCCCGGGGACCAACGCACATGGCTAGGATCATCTTCGCTGACTCAGCAGATCGAGAAGCCGCTTTAAGGACCGGCTTGCCGTTACTCGGACGGCGCCTGCCTGCTGAGCCGCCCAGGACTACACGACAAGTGCCCTGCCGCAGATGTTGCAGATATGGGCACGACGCAACCACCTGCAGCGCCGCACCTCGTTGCCATTACTGTGGGACCTACGGCCTCACCAGTGAATGCACTAACCACAATCTCCGCCGTCGCCGCCGGTACTGCGCTACCTGCAATGGCACAGGCCATTTCACCGGTCAAGCGCAGTGCCCCCTTTACCCTAGGGCCCCCGCCCTTCAACCAGCACCAGCCAGCGCAGCTACACAGCCTTACAGCAGACAAGTTCCTACCAGCACTTCAGCATCGACATCACAGCCACACCGCCGACCAGCTCCTAACAACAAAGCAACACCACCAACGCAGCAGACTACATCCACATACGCCGATGTCACCTCAACACCAACCCATATGGAACTTCGCAGCGATGAAGCCCAGCAACTCCTCTCTCTGGTCACCGGTCTCGACGACCGTTTACACAGAATAGAGGATGCTTGCAAACAGCTAACCACTGCAGTCTCTAATCTCGCATCGGCAGTTACAGCCCTGCCGCTACCTGTCAACAGCGAACCGCAAGAACTCACCTCGGTAATGGAAGAGATCAGAGCTACCGCCGCAGAAAGCGTTCCTGCACTTACGCAGGCAATAGCAACCTTGAACCTGAATGTCAACAAGCAGAGACGGGTCAACCGCAAGCGACATGCTGCGATAGCCCGCCAGCTTACGCATCACACCACAGGTTTCAACGCCGCAGCTCGGCTACTTCACCAACTCCGTGCTGCCATCATAGAGCTCGACAATAGTGACGATTTCGAATCAATACAGCGCACGCTATTCAGGATCGACGATGCCACACAAACCACAACAAGAGAAACCATAGACATCCAGCGTAAAATCAGGCAGATCTTTGACTGTATCTCACCACCAAGACCCACTGGTCCCCCAATGACAATGACACAAGCTTACCTAAGTCGCAGGTCTGTGTCAGGGCATCAGCCATGGCAGTAGACCTGCCTCCATGTACCACCCTTCCGAACTTGTACTCACAATCATCCGGTTTGCTTCAAGCGGTACCGGACCCCATGTCACCCCCGATTAACTAAATAAATAGAGACACCACAGTACAACTTTACAACTTTAGATAATAGGGAAAAAAAAAAAAAAAAAAAAAAAAAAAAGCTCCTGCTTGATGATACCCAAGTGTTTGTTACTAACATTAAGAACATCAATACACTGTACTTAAACTGGTGAAAGTTACCCGCACATCCGTACATAACTTGCGCGTTCTTTAACAACCCTTCTCGTATAGGAACCGCATGCACTGTTCATCGTGAAATAAGATCAACATTATTAATGAATCAAACACAACTTATACTTACGAAGTTTACATATATACTGAATAAACGGGACATTCATTTTCACAATAAATAGTAAAGTTAGTTTGCTTCCAACACCGACACTTGGAGTGAACACAGGTAAACTTTTAATATCGTCTGCCAGATGTAGTATGTGCTGCAAACTACGGTTATGTTACTCATGTGTGAAACACTTCTTATATTATCAATACCATTATTCTGTGTTGTATTTAACCATGTGCACTAATAATTGCTAAATCTTTAGTAAAACATAATACTGGTCGACAAGACTTTTTTCACAAGAAATCTGAATAGTGTATCTAGTGCATTTTTTCATCCTGAATTCAGACATGTAGTCCGAATTTTCCCATCAGGCATAGTTTTTCTGTGAAAGCTACTTTTCAAAATATGATTTTAGCGTTTTCTTTGACCTGTCATAGGAACCTTTACCTCATGTGTAGCTATTTTACTCAAGCCGTATTTATTGAAATTATTTGTAATATCACGCTGAAGCACCACAAAACAAGACTGTGAGGTTCATTCATGTTTAGACATGCTCAGACCTGTCTGGCATTGTGATGTGTCAGTATTGAGCTGACTGTGACATTGTTCACTAGTGAAATATTTCCTTCCTTTCTGTTTAGAAGTGTACTGTGTATGTTGTGCATGTTGTATTTCAGTGCTTAATGTTTTCATCATGCCAAGAAAGTGTGTAAATCATGCAGATATTTTCTGCTATATTTGTGGTGAGCTGACCTTCAAGTCTCAGAGGCGAAATATGACCCCACTTGTAAAGAAGTGTTATCATCTTTACTTTGGCTGTCAAGTTGGTGATTTTGATAAGAGCTGGGCCCCAAATACATGCTGTGTTTCGTGTGTTAGACCGCTGACTGGGTGGGAAAATGGTACACATCATATGCCATTTGCAATTCCCATGATTTGGAGGGAACCGAAACATCATTCAACTGTTATTTTTCTTTGACAAATATTAAAGGAATCACATCTAAAACAAAATATACAGTTAAGTATCCGAATTTGCAATCTGCATTGAGACCTGTCTTACACAGTGAAGAGTTCCCCGTACCAGTATATGTAGATACAACCTTAAGTGATAACTCTGATTCTGACCTAACTGAAACTCAAAATGATTCAGATGAAAATAAAAATGATCTTACATATGAAGCCAGTAGCTGTTCATCAGAACCATACTTTCCCAATCAGCAAGACCTTAATGACCTGATTCGGGATTTAAATCTGTCTAAACTGCAAGCTGAAGTTTTAACTTCCAGACTCAAAGGGTGGAATTTACTCCAAAAAGATGTAAGAATAAGTAGTTATCGTAGCCGCAATAGTGTTTTCAAAGAATACTTCTCTGAAGAATATGGTGTTGTGTTTTGTAATAATATTTGTTCACTTATGGAAACTCTTGGGCATCAACACCGACCAGATGAGTGGCGATTGTTCATAGACTCCTCTAAAGTAAGTTTGAAGGCTGTGCTGCTACATATTGGCAATGAACTTCCATCAATACCAGTAGCGCATGCCGCTATGAAAGAGACATATCAAAATATGAAACTAATTTTAGAGAAAATACAATATGGAAAATATGAATGGAATATCTGTGGTGATTTAAAGGTCATTGCTTTATTGCTTGGTTTGCAACTTGGGTTCACCAAATTTTGCTGTTTTTTGTGCGAGTGGGACAGCAGAGATAAGAAGTCTCACTACGTTAGAAAGTCATGGCCAAAACGTGAA